>OW804100.1:111411249-111688407 GCA_942159475.1 Sthenelais limicola | reverse complement strand
CAGTACACTTAAAAAATGTACAAAGTTTATTTTTTTTCAAATGTTAAAAAAAAATGTACACCAAAAAAAATACAATGAAAAAAAATATCTTCAAATGTTGGAATAAATAAAAAAGTTTGAAAGGTTAAAACAAATTTAAGAAAGTATAAAAGTTTGTGCAAGATTTTTTTTAAATGTTAAAATAAAATGTACACTTAAGAAAATTATTTAAATGTTAGAATAAAAAAAAATTGAAAGGTTAAAAAAAAATTAAGAAAGTTTATGTGCAAGACAACAAGACCAAGAAATTAAATGCAAAAAAACATAAGTGACGTGTTTCAGGAAAATGAGTCACCCCTAAAGTCTGTGTTACATGTCTGCCTGGTGCGCATGGCGAAAGTTGCTGCCATATTGTACTTAGATAAGCCTTGTCACTGTTGGGGAGCTTTCTGAACGCATCCACGATG
The DNA here is from genome assembly GCA_942159475.1 of Sthenelais limicola. Lineage (NCBI taxonomy): Eukaryota > Metazoa > Annelida > Polychaeta > Phyllodocida > Sigalionidae > Sthenelais > Sthenelais limicola. Next base: position 111,687,961 of record OW804100.1, on the reverse strand, counting down.
ATCTTAGAAACGCAAGGATATATTCAATACATTGTCTCTGTACTTGCATTCATACAAACCCAATAATGAATTATGGGGAGGGGGCAAGTACCCCCCTTTGGCCCCCTTTGGTACCCCTTTGTGCCCTCTTTGGTACCCCTTTGGCTATGGGAGGGAGGGGAGGTATCTGAACGTTCCCACTCACGGCTGTCATGCCTCACTACCAAGTCGGAGCATCGTGGATGTGTTCAGAAACCTCCCCTCTCCTCATCTCTCTCTCCCCTCTCCTGTAATGCTCTCTCTCTCAATCGCTCTCCCATGTCAATATCAATTGTTGCTTTTCTGTTACATATGGTAAGATATGTTTTTTTATAATCAGGCATGTCAATTTTTACTTCCCAATGGTAAAATATAACATGAGAAAATTATTCTAAAATACCATTACACTTTAACAAATAAGAAAAGAGAGGGGAAGAGAAGAAGAGCGACAAGGAGAGACAATTCCGGGAGAGGATTACAGAAAAGGGGAGGAGATGTATCCAAACGCATCCCCGACGTTGTGTGTCTGTCTCCCTTCCCGCCTGTCTCTGTCCCTCCCAGCCTGTCTCTCCCTCCCAGCCTGTCTCTTGCCCTCTTCCTGTTCCTTTCCCTCTCTCTCCTGCTCCCTCTCCCTCCTTCTCCTCCTCCCGCTCCTGCTTATGCCCCTTCCTACTTCCACTATTTCCCATATCCCATAGATATTCCTTGCCAAGTTGGGACAAAACAGCTGTTGTAACCCTTTCTATAATACTTAGATATTTTTTCCCTTATTGAAGTCTAATATGGCAGCGACTTGCCCCATGAGCACCATGCAGACATGTAACACAGACTTTAGGAGTGACTCATTTTCCTGTAACACATCACTTATGTTTTCGTTTGAATTTGTTTCAATATTTAATTTGTTGCTGTTGTCTTTAACATAAACTATTATACTTTCTTAAATTTTTGTTAACCTTTTAAACTTTTTTTATTCTAACATTAAAAGTTTTTTTTTGTGTCATTTTTTGGTGTCATTTTTTATTTTAACATTAGTTTTCTTTAACTTTCATACTTTTTTTATTCCAATATTTGAACATATTATTTTCATTGTGATTTTTTTAGTAAAAGTTTTTTTAATTTTTATTTTAACATTTGAAAAAAAAAATTTTCTTTACTTTTTTTTTAGTGTGTGAGCAGGCTCGGCTCCCGTACTGGTCACATTATATACCTGACACTGCTCACTCACTTAGCATTCAGACTCACTGTCACACAGCTGACACCCCACCCTCCCTGATACCCCACCCTTTACCTCCACATTATTCCTACATCACTTTTTAACTTCTCTCATTTAATTCCCCCATTTTTAATTTGATTACCTGAATCATCATTAACAAGATTGCGCGCCATCCTAGATGACACTCAATATTGAATAGAGGTGGATATAAATTAAATAGCCACATTCACATGAATCTTCGCTTCATTTTGATAGTAAACACTTCATGTTTAAATCATTTGGAAGGAGATACTGACTATTTTGGGAATAGGGAGACTTTGGGATATATTTTGTATGAACAACAATATTTTTTGAATAATTATCTCAGATTTCTTCTTCATCAAGACTATGTCTAACATTATATTTTGTATCATGATAGGCCAATAAATAGATGCCAGAACATGCAGTACTGCCAAAAAGCTATGAATATGTTTCATTAGTTGTACACAAATAATCACATCAGTCTGTAGTATAAAGGTTAGAGCTTTCACTTCACAAGCATAAGGTTGGCAGTTCGAATCTGGGCAGGGTAACGTTTTTTCATAACGCTAAATGTAGTATATTCCAAGACCCTAAACGTCATATGGCAAATGTTACACATGTGACGTTTAGCATCTTTGGAAGACGGAAAAAGTTCTAGGACGCTTAACGTTTAACACAAAAAACGTATCAAAAGTGGGGACAAGAAAAACGTCTTATTTTATGTCACCACAAGACGTTTGACTTTAAAGTGTAGGCCAGCTTTTGAAGGTAGAAAAAGAGACTTATTAAAATGAACCTACCATGATGTACAATGATGGCAATGTATGGCTGTATAGTAAGAAAACTTTGCCAGGCCACTGAAGCCTAATTATTAGATATTAAGCTGCCAAATTTTGAAGAATTACAGCTGGATATTATGGTAATATGTAAAAGAAAAATTAACAATATATAAATAATTCTATTTTTGATGTTTTTTCAACAGCATTTCGTGTAAATGACTACTTTTCATGAAAATCAGTCATACAAGAGCCAACACAAGGGTAGTAGACATGATATTGAGTCCATGTTTGTACAGTCATACCTCAGTAACTATGACAACCAATGAAGATTTCAATACATCAAATTAAAACTCGGGAGCTAGGCTATCCATACAATATATTTAATCATTGTTGTGCCCATGATTTATAAGAAAAATCAAAGAGTATATCTGACCCATATTAACTCATTTTTTAGAGGGTATTTGGTTGCCATGGTTAATAAATTCAATTAATCTTAAAGAATGCTTTGTTTTGATATGCAACATGATTACAAAAGCAGAATATTTCTCATTTTGCACCAAAAACATTCCATTTTTTTATTTGGTTGCCATGGTGACCAATTCCCACATTTCATAGATTTTGGACCCAGTCCAAATGAAAGACCATGAAATTCTGTATAGAAATCAATCCTCAAAACATACTATCCCTGCAAAAAATGTAGCTGATGCCACTATAAAAGCCAAATTCCTTATTAGAAAGTTTCCATAGCAACCATGACCAAGGAAACAAAATTCCAGATTGGGTCTATAGCTAGAAATGATCAGCACATCAAAAAGTACCATTATGCCAAATTTCATGCTTTTATGAAAAAGTGCGCAATTGTTTGTCAAACCGACTGGACTATTAGTAAATATTGTTAACTTTGAAAACTGATTAATACTAAGTGTATACATGGTCGAATCCCACCAAATGACCCCAAATCATTATTTTCTGAAATTTATTTGTTTTCTTAGATAGGTTGTGGTTAGGTCGGCTATAGGTTTTAGATTGCAGAACTAATTCTTATTTTCTTATTTTGTATTTGTTTTACTACTGTGAGCCATTAAATGAATTACTGTGCTAAAAGTGGTAGTTCCGAACGCTATAGCCAAATAGCATATTTCCACTCAATAATCAAACACAATTTGGTCATATACAGCTCTATGGGTACTGGAATATGAAATAATCATACAGGTTTTAGCTTAAATAGTGAACTTTATTCAACTGAGTTCATATATATACTTGTATATTATCATACTTTTAACAGTTGTTTTAATAGGTTTTCTTTGAGCTGCTGTAAAAGATTACCATATGCATAATAAAATGTAGAAAAAATATGTATGTGACGCCACAGTATCAGGCTATTTGGAGAACCATAATTGTTTGCCTAGACCTTATTATAGGCTTCATACCAAGGCGTTCCGAACTAACACATTTGCGATCCGAACTAACACATAGCGTTCACAACTAACACCTTTTCTGTATCGTTTGTAACCAAGTATAAGCAAAGGCAAATGGTCCAATATGTTTCAAATACTGACATATACCTATCCCTTATATCTGCAACATCCAAACTGATGATTTGTAACCTCCCCAGTGTGATTAAATATAGCATAAGTAATAGCATTCGGAACTAACACATAGCGTTCGGAACTAACACATAGCGTTCAGAACTGACAGTGATTATATTTTTTTAGTGTGTAATTCAATAAGAAAGCAATAGAATGGTTCTTCTTTACCAATACGTATTACTCATGAATGAAGTAGATTAAGTAAAAATAACTATTATGAAAAAAAAGTGCACAATTTCTGTTATACATTTTACATGATTTTTGTAATCAATAAACCTATCTATATAGTTTCATATTAAATATACACTTAAAATAGGATAAATAAGTTGCGAACACAATCATATGTTTACCCTATGTCAGTAATATGCATTGTATGGCTTGTTTCCTCATCAAATAGTTTAAGATATGGTAAAAATGAAAGTAACAATTTTCCATTCAATTCTTTGGAACCACTCCATCTTATAATATATTTGAGCATAAATGAGTCAGAAAACAGTCAATTACTGCTCTTAACATACATGGCGAGTAATAAGGAAGCCCTTTTAATCAATGATATTAGGTTTGGGGTGCTGTTAGGTTCCGAACCCTGTTAGTTCCGAACGCTATAATATTATTCCTTAATAAGCATATGTCTTAAATTTAGTAACAGTTAACATCATTCCTATGCAATTATCTTTAATTATTTACATGTATTTGCAACTAAAATTTAATTTCAAATACTTACATTTAGTTCCAAATGTTAGTTCCGAACGCTTTTTAGGTTCCGAACGCCACACTTTAAGCCAGTACATAAACAAGCATGATTGCTGAATGCAACCAATACATTATATCATCTTCTCTGACATGTCTATTATGATCGACAATGGAGTTATTTCAGGCTAAGTTTGAATATGACAATAATTTATTTGGAGGTTAAACAATCAGACACACTTCATGAAAAAATAGCATACATCGGATATGTACAGTAAATGGGGAGATAAGACCTATCATTTTTTTCATCAGATCTGGCAAATAACCTCAATTGTGGAGCTAGAATCTGCTGTATTTCTTGAATACTAAATGGTTGTATGAGGCAAAATAGGTGGTCCTGGTTTGGAAGCGTTCGGAACTAACAACATTGTTGGCTTTCTCTTTGTCTTTGTGGTGGCATATCTCCGTACAAATTGAAGCAAAGTTGTTCTAACTTGGTGGACATTTGTAAAGGATTATGCCTAACCTGCTACTAAAAGATCTTGTCTTAATCTTTATGGAAATAAAAGAGCTGCATGTTTAAATGGCGTTCGAATATTTTTCTTAAATAGGGAAACTTAAAATGTTTTAATCTGTTATTTCTGAAATATCAGAATCATGCATGTTGTCAGTCATGTTTCGTATCCTATACTATATTAGCTGCATATGGAGCCTATTGATAGTTTAAAAACATTCATTTGAAGATTTGATTTCTATACCAGAAATAATCATTTTGGGAAAAAAATGAAAACAGTGAAAAATGTCAAATTTGTCTAAGGAAAAAATGAATGCTCAGATTGCAATGAAAATTTCAACATATATTCTTTATAATGTTATCGTTTATTGCGACTCAAAATATCAGGGGTGACCTTGATGGTTTATATTCTATAGCATTTTGCTGAATAAAAACTTGTTTGGGGTCATTTGGTGGGATTCGACCATATATATTAAGTATTGTCTTCATTCAATTATCTGTTTGAATTGTGTTTTAGAAATATTTTCTGTCTCAAATTTGGGAATACTGTTAGAGGAGACTTGTACATTTTCGGACTACCTGTCCCTTATGACCAGGCGCCCTGGAACCAGTGTGGGGGGAAAGGGGGGCACCCCCCATAATTTAATGGGGGGGGCCCAGGAGTGACATCTCACATCTCGTCCCTCATCCCTCACATGTTGTCCCGCGCCCCCCCACATGTTGTCCTGTGTCCCTCACATGTTACCCTGCGTCCCGCACATGTTATCCTGCGTCCCTCACATGTTGTCCCGCGTCCCGCATATGTTGTCCCGCGTCCCTCACATGTTGTCCCATGCCCCCTCACACCCGCGTCCCGTGCATTCCTGTTTTAAGTTGTGTCCCTTCCGTTTTCACAGTGCACAGTTGCGTTTTAACTAAACCCAATGACTTCATAGGAGCGGGAACATTGTACTCAATGTAGGGACTGTTCATTATTAATGTCATAAGGAGGAGGGTTTGGGGGGGGGGGGGGTGGAGAGATTTTTAGATTTTACTTCTAAAGATTAGGAACTCTCCGATCTCACATTGGCCTGCTTCTGAGAATTAAATTGTATAAGTAATAAAGATCAGAAAGTCAGTGCTATCTGTACATTAAGGTTTCATGGATTGGAAATAGTTTGTTTTCTAGGATATATATTTTGATAATTGAAGGTGCATTTATGTCATCAACTATAATCGACCTATTTCATAACCTATTTACATCCCCTCTCACATACTGCTCTACTCCCCTCTGTAAGAAACTGAGAATCTCCAAACATTCCAAGACTGTTTAAAAGATTCCAACAGGATTCACAGCCAAGTGATGATATTTCAGAACTTTCGACCTAGATATGTTAATGTTTCCCGCTAAATACGCCCCTGAATGATAGGCCTTCCCGTACCAGTATAGGCTACATAATATCATGCAAAAAACATAAAACCACAACAAGAGTCGTTACTGGTATAGGGCTCCTGATGGGGGGTGCGTCCTGTGTCCATTTGTCAATTTACCGATAGCTCTGCCCCCATAACCATCACCACATTAATGAACAACCCCCGCGGAAGGCATGGTCACGGCAACGGGCACCTAGACACAGTATCGTCCCCTTGAGCTAGTCCCTAGCAACGCATCCTGCAGAGTCCCTAGCAACGCAAAAGGGATACAGGGACAGATGAGGGACTGTTCATAATTAACCAGTAGGGGGGAGAGGACAATTTGTGAAGAATTCTTGCGCAAAATTGTATAACCCCCATGCTTTAAAAAAAATGAAAATTCTCCCCCCCCAAGCTGTCAAACCTCCCGTTTTGGAGGTTTTGGTGAGAGATCTCCCCCCTTTTTTTTGACAATTTGGCAATTCCTCCTGTCTTCCCGTTTCCAAATCAAAATATCCCGTTTTTTGCCCAAATCACATAAATCCTCCCTTGGGTACCAACAAAATCAAAACCTCCTACAGGTACCAACAATAGGATGAAGGCAGCATCCTGTATTTTCTTTATTTGTATTTAAATATTTGCATTCAGCAAATAAACATTATGTAACAGTTACACTATTCTCAGAGTATGCTGTTGTGGCTACGAAAAGGATAATAATCATAATATTTTATAATTCTTCCAAAATTTCTAAATCTATATATATATCACAAATCTTTCCAGATAAGAACAACATTAAGAGCCTCGCACATTAGGCATTTACTACAAACCTCACAGATAAAAAGGAATAGTAATAGTAATATTTTAGTTTGGATAATCTATTGAAATGAAAAAACAAAAAATAAAAAAATAAAAGCCACCCCCCCCCCGCATTGTGTCTCATTCATATATTCAAAAGGGTGGCTTCAAACAGATCAGATAATCTGGGTAGCCCTTTTGATATATACATTTAAAACAAACATGAGAAAGGTATTGCGGTAATTAATACAAGCACAAACATGTGGAGGTCCCATGGAAAATTCGGAGATATGCCAGCCATTCTTTTGTCTTCAACCCACCATACAGGATCGGCTAGAAAAGACAGTCAACAGCTTGTCTTCTAGCCTTTCCAATGGTAGACAGACAATCCACCATTATAATGTAATGGTGGACAGATTACCAAGAAAGTAAATTTGATAAGCAAATTCATGTTTTTTACAAGACAGCCCCAATTGAATAGATATTCAGTCTACTTACTTGGGATGCGTGCCACGTTACGCGGGGCACGGGACAACATGTGAGGGGGCGCGGGACAACATGTGAGGGATGAGGGACGAGATGTGAGATGTCGCTCCTGGGCCACCATAAAATACACCCCCCCCACCCTTCCCCTTCTCTGCACCTGCCCTTTCCCTTCCCTCCTCCTTCTTTGCCGCTCCTTCTTCTAGATATTTATAAGAGGGGACATATTCAAGTCTCTTCCAATTTAAGGCGATGTTGATAAACTAACCTGGATCCTCTCATTATCTTCTTGAATTGATGTGAATATGTTTCTATTAATTCATAATCTGCAGGTACATCTTGATTTCTCCATATCTTTATCAGTAGCCTTTGACATTACCTATTCTATACAAGATTTCATACCAAATCTTAACCTTATTTCTGATCTGATCACATTCTGATAATGTTGAATTATGAATTATGTTATCATGAATAGTAATTAAAATTAATGCCAATATATATTATGTTATACCAACTGGTACTAAACAGAATAACGGCATTAGAATCAGATAAACATGGAAATTGAAAAAAATGGAAAATCTATTGGAAATTTTGGTACTTTTCAATCTAAGCCCTTGCTGTTATTACGAAAGAAAGAACATGGTCAAGTTTACTTACAGATCTTCCAGAAATCTAAGTTATTTCCTCTTGCTTATAATACAAAATGTTCCTGTATTTCACACAAATCCTTTCATATTGTGGGATGATTATATATCACTCAGGTGGTATTAGGTATAAGTGTAGAATGGTTGAGCTTCCGATGCACAATGCTTTTGTACACTCTAAGAAAAAGGGTTCTTTAACGTTAATCTTCAGGATTAACCGGGGTTCTTTGTCAATTTTAGGGTTCTACTTTAACTTAATCCATTCGGGGCGCGCGGGAAAACTGCATTATCCGTCTAGAACGGACGTCAGCAATGTGCTTCGCTAAGGGAGCACATCTACAATGTAGTTAAATTCTCCATGTAACGTCATCAACTCTGACGTCATAGACAGACCGGGCGAGGAATTACGCTCACTGACATCGCATTAAGAACATACTAGCAAATACCCGTGCTATGCACGGGATTTGCTAGTGGGACAGTGGGGCCCACTTCCTCATCTCTCCTTGTTCCCTCCCCCACTATCTTTCTCTTTCAAGCTGTCTCTATAACTTAGTATCTTCATACCACAAATGGAACCCTGTTTAGATGCTTTTTAGTTCAGTGTTGTGCTGTTGTTGTGTTGTCTGTCCCTGTCCCTGTCCCTGTCCCTGTCCCTGTCCCTGTCCCTGTCCCTGTGCTGCTCCCTCTCCCATTCCCTCTTTCATTCCTCATCAAAAACAATAGTTTATGAACTGTTTCAACTCTGACGACGCTACTTTCGGTGGAAATATCTCCCGTCTCCCGAAATAACTCCCATCCCGTAGTGAAGGAATGATCTGCCTGTCTGTGACGTCATGCCTTGGGGGACCCAGAAACCTGGTGTAGGGGCACTGATAGGTTTGTTTTCAGGCAGTGCTGGGGGCCCTGGATGGGGGTGCTCGATGTAAAACCCATTTCTAACCCCTTTCCAACCCTAATTTGTTAATGAAACATAGTGGAATGGTTCGGCCCCATTTTTGGCAATGTGCATGGGAAATATAATGGAGATCTGGCCAGCGGATTCAGAGAAGATTTTAGGCTCCAAACCCTTATTTTATTAATATAGAGATATGTTTCAGTTCTCTGTAATTCTTTTATTTTACAACCAAATATTCCGAAATTAGATATTATAAGAGAGTACATGCTATTGATGATGGATTGTGAATAGATTTGACATGGCTCATTGGATTTGCAATGAAAAATACGTTACAACTTGGATTTGTTGAGCTTCATGGCTAGCGTAACAATGGCAGACATTGCAAATCTAATGTAACCAAAATATAGGGAGAGAAAAACTGGATTTACTCTAATAAATTCATTTTGATAGGAGGGAAAGGTATGTAAGATACTTTTTAATGATATATTGTACTGCATGAGAATTAAAATCATTGCCATAGGGGTCTACTCAACCCATTCAGCACCAGACAACATTCAGTAATGGCGCCGACGGCAGGTGGCGCCGATGTATTTTCAACACAAAAGATGAATAATCAAAAATGAAATGCCTTCAAAAATTAACTTTATCATCTACAAAGTAGAAGAGATATCATGGAGACATAACTTTTTGAAAGAAAAGTAATTAAGGACTATTTATTTTTTGAAATAGAATGCATTTTTCCCAAAATATACTTTATAATGCATTAATGCAAGCCTCGCCCTATGGACGGTAATGCATTAATGCAAGCCACGCCCTATGGACGGTAATGCATTAATGCATGCCACGCCCCTAAAGGGTTAAAGGGTTCTCATGGAGGTTCTCCAAAGATGGCGCCACCTAATAACTTATTCCTTTATATTGAAAACATTAGTAAAGCAAATATATGATATTTATGCATTATATATATTATTTTGTAATTGAGAACATTTTTTAAAAAAAGAAGGGGATCTTCAAGGAACCAATGGACAAGGTTCCTTATAGAATACCTGATATTTCTAAATTGAGGGTTTTTCACAGATACCTCCCCAAAAGAGTTCATCAAAGCACTCTTATAGGTTTGCCCGGGGGGACAGCCTGAAGAACGCGTAAGTGTTCTTGAAAGAACCATTTCTTCGTAGAGTGGACAGGTGTTTATTCACTGAACCCAAACCTTCTCGACTTAGCATTACATTCCGGCTCAAATGAATGACAGATCTCTATACCCCTCTCTCCACTCTGACACCCCCTGCAGTCATCCAATCCATTGAAATGTCAAATATCAATTGATTTACAATTCTGAAGCTCCACTTTCTCCACTTGATCTAAATACATCAAAATATTTGGTACTTAGTTTATGTATGTATGTATGTATGTATGTATGTATGTATGTATATAGGTGTATGTAATAGCTTTATTCCTCAGTTTTATACAGTTACATTTGTATTGAAAATAATGTTTGGTTTTGAAATCTCTAATCTAAACTCTAAAATAATAAATTCGATTGTACTAACCATTAAAGTGTTCATACATTGCCAGAAACTGTTCATGGAGGACAACATTGATCCACTAATAGCAACGTACGAGTTATGTATGAGAATGAAAGTGGTAATCAAGTCACATAGCTAAAACACCCAATGACACGAAAAGGTTATGGAAAACAACGTATGAATACTTACAGGAGGCTATTGATATGTTAAAAACAAATAGGGCATAAAACATGTCGCCTCAATCAATGTATTACTCGATTATTCGTGGAAAATATCATGTGATAATGTCATAATTGAATCAGGTTTAAAATCGCTGTTAAAATGTCAAACGTACCGATGTCTCTTTCCTCTCCTTTCTTGTATTCCTGTGTTGAAATATTTAGCATTGTAGGAACCCAGATGGCAGTTTAGCAAGTGAATAAAACGTTGTCGGAAAAACAAAAAAAACAATGGAAAATGGATTTAATGTCCCTTTGTGAATTAACATCCTGGACTTCCATTCCTTTTATAGATCGATTTTCTTTTCTTTAAAGCTCAATGTGGCCAATTCTCATGAAACGTCAACAAATGCTCTATTTACATGTAGAAACAAAATATCAAAGTCTAAGCGTCATATCTCTATTAATAGATAGAATAGTTGTATAACCATACAATTTTAGGAATGTTAGATAGACACCTTCAGATATTTAATGTTTTTGAAATTTTGTAAAAAACTCAAATAGTTGCCAAGATATAAGCATAGATATTTACTACATTCAGGTACAATAATATTATTTCGCTGAGATGTGGATTATTACAGCCATTTCATGTAAACATTAAAATAGTGCCCTAGCAACGATTAGGAGAATCAGTAGATATTATATTAATATCATCTTAAAATGTATTTAGAAAAAGAAGAGGGTGTTCTCAGGAATACATTCATACCAATTGTAGGTATATGCAATCAGAATTGACAAAGATATGACATATACAAAGAGCATGATGAACATAAAAATTGCTATTAAATTTCTGGAATCAATCCCATACAGCATGTATTGGCTTGACTTTTTGGGGATATGTAATTGGCTTAAATAATAATATCCTTCTTTCCGTTGTTCACTGTGTGAGTATGAAAAGAAATTCCTGTTTCAGGAAATATATTCTTTTTGTACCTATATTCATGTGCGTAAGAAATACACACACATGTACACAGCATGTCACAGAATGACGCATGATGCCGGATGACGCCCTCAGACGGATGACGCCCTCAGAGTAAACAAGGCTTCAATATTTTTCTCTTCCAACAAAAAAATAATAGCTAATATCATATTCAAAACAGATTATGTCCCTTATATATTCTGGTAAGTTAGCTATGCTCAAATTTAATTTTTTACTTATTCATAGGCTGTTGAAATGCTTTCCCGGGATGACGCTCCTACTACACAAAACTCAATAATCAAACTTGGTAGAAACATAAGAAACATTCCATTTCTAGCCAAACAAATATAATTTCTCTCTGTTTTTGCCTTCATTCAGTGCTCATAATATTATGCATTTAGCATTAAGTGAAACAGGGGCCAGTCGGCCAGCTAATTCTTTTTCTAAATAACTCATTATCATGAAATACTGTTATACGTAGTGTAACACAAATTGATAACAAGATGTAGCGTAGAGCATCATAGCATAGTTTATTGTAGTATGATCTGAAGTGAAGAGTGAGGGGTCACAGCCCCTCTTTATATGCGAGGCGGGGGGGGGGCACGTGCATGATGTCACAGTGCCCCCTGATTGGACGGTGAAGCTGTCCAATCAATATGTAATTGCACTCTGTTGGGCTTGCGCCAGCATGCAGGTAACATGCAAAGAAAATGAAAATTCTAGGTATGGGGACTAATGTAACCATAAGGTATAACAATACAGGTCTTTACGATCATTGGAATTGGCTTGATCTCGTCTTTTCAAATATGTGATGTGTTTCAGGGAAATGAGTCATGAGTCGCAAAAGATATATTTTGAGATTTCATTATATTTGAAAAGAAGAGATCAAGCCGATTCTGATTCCGATGAAAGTAATAATAATCTAATAATCTAATAAATATTTCTAGACTTTATGTTTGATATTTTTATTTTGGATGAAAATGTTTGCAATATTTCTTGGGGGTAGTAACAGTAAAGTAACTAAATAAAGTCCATCTAAGGACCTTTAAAACGAAAGGATATATCACATACATTGTCCTGAAATTTGATACATCGATCGATATATATATATATAAGGGATAAGCTCTCAAATCAGAACACTCCAATGAAGTGATCTTGTAAAATAAATACATTGAAAAATATCATTTTTTGCGACTTATGACTCATTTTCCTCAAACGGATCACAAATGATAAACCAAATTAATACTACACATTTTCAGTAAAATATCAAATTTCCTAATATGGCAACACCCTGGGTTCTATATTTTATTAATGACTGGTCCCCTCAGCCTGAGCAAAGAGTCCCGCTGGCTGGCCCAGTTACTTCAATGAGACGGTATCAAATTCAAACCCATTGATGCCACAACACACAGGAATGTCCCTTAATCAATCAACATGTCCCTGCATGAAAAAGTGTATAGTTAATGGGAGATATTAATTTAATATGTTTATAAATTAGAAATGGTCATACCGATCTGCAGCAAATAATGTGACGTCACCTGGGGTATATATAGTGTCACACAGGCCACGACCGGCAGTGAGTACGAGACCTTTGGACGAATCGGACCAGTGGAAAACCTTGACTTGGATTTTTCTAAGTCCTCAAAAAATAAGCAAGATATTCTGGCCGATGCCGAAGTTCATTGATTGTGGAGGTTGTGGACAGAAACATATTAGACCTAGTTGTCTGACAGTTTTGTTTAGTACTCACTCAGGATTTTCGAAAATGGCGCTCTCTGCGAAGAAGCTTGCTGACATGGCCGGCATCCCGGAGGACGATGTCACGGAACAACATGTTATCTAAAATTCTTTCGGACTTACAAATATAATCTTTGAGGGCATGTCACCTTACCAATTTCAAGCTATAAGCCAGTATATGAATTTACAATTATTAGATTTAATATATATGGCAATATATATTTCCCAATCAAACAAATTGCACTCAGAGATGTGTAATCTACTCCCATGCAAACAGCCAGTGGAACTATCCACAATAAACAATCTCAAATTTACTCGCAATCTCAATAAACAAACTTAATGGCGTTGATGTAAATATTATGATGTATATTGTATTAAGGTGACTCAGTAGTGATTTTGATTATTTATGAATTTTTCTAAAAGTTTTACCAATGATACTTGACATGAAATACTCATTATTGAGTGAAAAAAAAATATTTAAAAAAAAAATGTTACCACCCCTTTATTTTTTCAGCCAGATAAATCGGAAACAAACCTGCCTCATGAATACATTGTAACCTTTTTATAATAATGTATCACTGCCATGCATTAGATCCCTTGAACTAGAATTCATGATGAAATGTTTAAAACAGTCAAGTTTTTGGAAAATGTACAATTCGCCTTCACCAATCCTCTCAAATAGCCCACATTTAAGACAAAAATTAGCTTCAAAATGCAGTTGAACATAACAGAACTGATACTTTAAATCAATACAATAACAAATATACTCAGATATACCCGGAATTCTTCATTTTTCTGCCTAATTTAGGAGAATCTCCTATGTGTGTAGAGCTGCTAATTGTATATTTTCTGAAAATCTGACCCAAAAAACAGTCTACGCTGTAAGGAGGGAAAAGGTAGAGGTTGAGTTTATGTGTGTATAGTATAGCTATTCACTGATCCAGTTATGCACTGACCCATTGGAAAGTGGGCTCTTGCATATATCAATGTCGTACTGACATTGACAAATGTAGAACAAGCTTGATCCTACAACAAAGCAGATACACAATTAGTCTACCATATGACATCTATAGGGTCTCTCTTACCTCCCCCCCCCCTTCCAACCCCACTTCCACCCCCACTCCACCCGACCACCCTTCAGACACTAACAAAGAACCTTATTTACGAGGCTCTATTAGATAAGTGTAGCCATGCATGTATGTAGCGCGAGGGCTATAGACAAATATGGGTCAGGTTTTGTGAAAATGTACAATTCACATTCCCCAATCCTCTCAAAAATCCAAAATGTATAAGATAAATTACGTTCAAAATGCAGTTTAACACAGAGGAAGAGATAGTTTTAATCATTACGATGCCAACATTACTCAGATATACATAACATTTATTAAATAACAGCTGAATGTAGCTGGAGAAATTTGCAGAGCTAACAATTGTACATTTTCTGAAAATCTGACCCATATGTGCACCACTTTAAGCACAGTGATCCAAGCCATGAAACGTCTAGAGCTTATAGAGCGTGTCAATGAAGATAGTATAAATTACTATAAGGGTGCTATTGAATGGTGAATCATCGGTCGCCTGCACAGGTGTGAAATTGGTCAGGTGCGACAGTTTGTGTAAACTTGGAGTAAAAGATCCTTTACTCTATGAATTGTGATGTGTTTCAGGAAAATGAGTCATATGTCGCAAAAATTAGATTTTGAGATATCATTATATTTGGTAAGATGAGATCAAGCCGATTCCAATGGTAGTAAAGAGTCAAATAATCTAACAAGTATTTCAAAATTTTAAATTTGATATTTTCGTTCATGAAAAAAAAAGTGTCCAATATTTCTGGGGGTCAATAAACAGTAAAGAAACCAAATATACTCCATATGAGGACCTCTAAAATGCAAGGATATATTACCTAGATTGTCCTGAAATTTAATACATCGATCGATATATATAAGGTATAAGCTCTCCAAAGAGTAGAACATTTCAATAATATGACCTTTGAAATAATTATGATCTTTGAAAAATATCAATTTTGCCACTTATGACTCATTTTCCTGAAACGGATCACAATTATGGTCGGTAAAAGGAGCTGGAATAAAGCAAATAAATACGAACAAATTATTTATATACATGGCTCCTCTAATTTTACTTCAATCCGTGAATAATGATGTCCGCGAAGATAGAATTAATGACCGCAAAATTAAACTTTGTCAATCATAAGTAAAGTATATTGCGACAGAAATATTTGGCTGTATATTCGATATAACTCAGAATTTTGTGTGCTTGTGACCATTTAAAATTGAATCTACTCTCTAACTGAGTCAATGATCAAAGAAATAACTTTGCGCCAATGTCATATGTGATGTGTTTCAGGAAAATGTCTGTACAGATGTCATCATTAGTAGGTATGATACGGGCAGTGCTGCGTTACCCCTGTGGCGTCACAACCTATTTAGATACTGCTTGTACTCATATTGAGGTCACCTCTTAAAAAGTGCTTCTCACACCTTAATTATTCACTCCAAAAATAAATAAATACTTAATGATGGTACTTTGAAAAGTTTTAAAGATGGAAACACTGAAAATAATAGTATTTCAGATTTCATGCACCCTATCCCTTAAGGGAAGATCTTAAGGTCTTTAGATCATGACGCTCTAAAGGCCTTCTTAAAGAGATAAACCACAGTTCAACTGGGAAAAAAACTGAAAATAACATTTTGTTTAAACTTTGCCTCGTGAAAGAACAAGGTTATGTGAATTCAAAAAGCCAATAAAAAGAATATGTCACCGGGTTAGTTTTCATTTTAGGGAGCCTCAAAATTTATGGTTGTTCACTATAGAAGTCTATGAGAAAAGGACAATTTTTTCGTTTTTTCAGTATAAAAAAAAAATTGAAAATAACTTTCTCCTAAAAATCTCTATAAACATAGCTAACATATTGCTTTACCCTTTCAAGCAATAAAAAATGGGGGTCACCGACCTTTTAAAAAAGTTATTCAACCGAATCTGCATGGCGGTGAGTTAAAAACAGGAATATTGAAGATTTTCAATGCTAAATAATATATTTCAAAATATGTTGATACCCTGTTCTTTCATACATGAGGGCAAACATCTATAGTGGTTATGTTTAGAAGACATTTCAATTGAAAAATGTTATTTGTCTGTCTGAAATCTTGGAAAAACTGAGAAAATATTCATTTTTCCCACATACTTCAATACTAAACTTTGCTGGTCTCTAGAAAGAAAAAAATATATGCTGAGATCCATTTTTTTTTGCTTTTTGTTATCCTCTAACCATGTACTTTCTCAAGACAAAGTTTGAAAAAATTACTGTTAATCCTTATTTTTCATGCATTAGTTCCTTTAACTCCCGCCTGCAGCAGTGCGGAGAACAGTGGTTTATCTCTTTAAGACGCTCTTTAAGGGTCTAAAGAAGCTTTGTGAATACCAAAATTAAGACTGTCTTTATTTCAAGGCCCTTTTGAGACCTTTGAAGTGTCCAAATACAGTCTTTAACTAATTGTAATGTCTTTTTGAATCTAGGTACTGTATTCATCCTTCCCTCCCTCCCTCCTGTCCCGTTCCTTAACTCCAGCTGCCTTCTAACCACCCCCTCACTCTTATGCCTTCCTCCTAGGTATGTTAATGTAATAATATTATGATATTATAATATTATGATAATAAGCACTTATACTTACATAAGCATGTAAGTCTTACTCCAATACCTATTTACAAGGTACTGCAAGGCTTACTTGCCCCAACCATGTTGGTGAAAACCACTCAAATATAGTTTACTTATTGTTTCATTTTGTTTTATTGTTTGCTGTGTGTATTTACTATTTAGATGTATAGAAGGTCCTGTTGGAAGAACTGTCTGTGATGAGAGACAGAGACAAGAGTCACAAGTTGCAGGGAAATGGGATTTTGATAGCATGTTTATTAACAACACACTACATGAATAAGAACATAAAATGTAACTAAAGTTAATATTATTATTTCATTTTTTTTATTTTTTATTTATTTTATTCCATTTAAGGCCAAGTCATTAATTTACAAGTACAATAGTATGGGACTTGGTGATTCAGAAATTTACAACAATTTGTGTTTTTCATATGTGATTAATTTGCTCAATCACAAGGGTTGAATTCTAATTTTAGTAACCCAATTACTTTTTGACAAAATTATGGCACAAACAAAATTAGAAAGGTTTTTTTTTCACTTTTCATGTCGCACATGTTGCCCACTTTTGAACTTGAACTTGTTGTATTATACAGATAATAAGATCACTTGATATATGATCAAACAAATCTCTAAAACATTTGATACCTAATGTCTCTCAATAGGACTGTTAACCCATTCAGGACAGCGCCACCAACGTTGCATTATGCTTAACGACCAAGCGTGGGAAAAGAACATTCACTTAATGACGTCCTGAGTGAAATGTACACGTCCCATCATGACGACGCTTCACCACGTCCACTACCCTCTGGATGACGCACATTCTAATAACGTCATCTGAATTAAGGACGGCCAATAACGTCACCACCATTGAATAACGTTGTTATTATGATGCTTTTTGGCAATACGCGTCCTTTCCCACGGAGTGCTTTATCGCATTACGCGTCCTGTGCGTGGGAGTGCTTTTACGCATTACGCGTCCTACGCATGGGAGTGCTTTAAGGCAATACGCGGCCAAACGCATGGGAGTGCGTTAAGGCAATACGCGGCCACACGCGTGGGAATGCTTTAAAGCAATACGCGGCCTGAATGGGTTAAACAATTCAATAGGAAAATTGATTATCCCCTTTAGAGGTGATGCAACTCAGTTGTGGCTACTAAAGGTACCACAGGTTCCAATCAATTCCCTGCAGGTGTCGCCCATGTCTCTCGTATTTCAGAGGAAGGATACATGATCAAAACAGCACACAAACACCTTTTTACAGGGATCTGATATATCGATCTAGTCATTTCCGTTCCCACAGAACGCCCCCTTAAAATCTCTAGATGTTTTAAAGTAACACAGTCATCATAGTGTTTATAAAGGAGTAATGGACGTTTTCCTTCCCCTGCCATGCATTGGCCCCTCTCATACCACCAGCCTAGCCTAGCAACATTCACCCTCACTGCTCCACCCAAGGTTAATAGCTCAGTGGTAAGTCACTGGCACAGACATTGGAAGATTGTGAGTTTGAGCCTTGGTCAGGCACCTGTTATGTAACATTACGTTGAAGAAATGCGGGCCATTCTTCGTAATAATTCAGGGTCAGTAGTTGGGCGAGAAATCAACGCAACACACAGAGATGTATGCTTCGAATCAGGTTAGATTAGAGATCCAATCAGCCACAGGATAACAATGACAGACAAATATTAAAACGAGGCTCAGAGTGACCACTGCCACTCTGACCAATCTCTTTGGGTGGTGACCAGGTCACAGGGTTATCTCCCCTCCCCTCTCCCTCCCACTCTTTCATCAGTATCCCCCACCCTCCCCTGACCTGGCGGTCAGCCCCTCCCCTCCTTTCCCATGTGATCGACTTTGAGATAACGGTCAGACCTGGACCTCACCTGTACCTTTGGACTTTGGGATGATAAGAGATCCGCGAGCGTTGTGGCGGTAAGAAAGTGTGGGTAGCCTTCTGGCCGGTAGGGGCGCAACAAATGTCTTGGTGAATGAGACAACTTCAACTCAAAATTAGACAATTTAGGCTTGTCAATTTTACGTCACAGGATTCATTAAACAGTTGTTTGGTTCTCCTCACGAAGACTACATGTGTATCCGAGTTCCTTTCTTAAACCTTAACATACCACAGTCTTTTTTTTCCCTCTGGGTCACATAGATGCTCTCATTCTATGTGACAGGGATGGTGGCTGGGTTGGCATGGTGATGGGAAAAGCAGAAGAAACAACATATGTAACCATATAATGTTTTACAAATAATTACCCATCAATATTCAATGGGCTGTCGATAATACTAAAGGAAAGAATAGGCGTTCAGGGCAGCCCTAGCATATCGCCACTCTTCATGGATGGTTGTACTGGTTGTAACAAGGGCTGCCATGGTGATATTGATCGGAACTAACACAGACAAGGTCCACTTTTTCGGGATTGGAGGGCTGTATCTCGTCCAAAATTGATCTGAATGGATTGAAATTTCCTGGGTTCACAGAACTTGTGGTATAGATACTTGTGTGAACCTAGTATTTCTCATTGTTTCCACTGTACAGAATTATCTATGCAGAAAGGGATGTTCGAAACAATAACGTTTAATCCTTTTTTAGGAGAGGGCAGAACATTTTATACACTTTTTACACAAAACAAGGAGGGTGTACCTTTTAATTAATCTACTTCATTCTACATAGTCTTAGGTCTCCATGGACCATATTTAAAGTGTCAAATTACTTTTTTGAAAAGACATTTAATAGCCTAGAAACAAGGGTTCAAAAAATCAAAGTGAGATAAAAAAGATATTGGTCAAATTACCTGGCTTACCAGGGGACCCAAAATTGTTTGGTTGTTTGGGTATATCGGTCTCCTTGGTAGTTTTGTCTGAGTTTTTAGTGCTCTGGGGTTTACTTTTCATGCCTTTTGAACGGTCCTATACCTAGTCGCGCCAATCCCTAAAGGCCGACGCACACAGTCAAGATCTCGGATGTTCTCACGATTTGAGATGAATTCATGAAGATTTCTTTTTAAATCGTGTCCATTTTTACTGGCCACACAGTCACGATTTCAGGGAAAATTTGGTGAAAACCTGAGATCGTGAGAATTGTGCACACACACTCACGATTTCATGAAATAGTCTGGCCACGATTTGGTTCATATTTGCTATTTACATTCAAAAATTAACAATTATATAAAATTAACAGTTTTGGAGAGAGTATTATTTGGCCAATAATTATATGACTCTTTTTTCCTTTTTCTGAATTATGGGGCTTTGAACATGGCTGAGAACCCCAAAATCTGCTGCTTTCCAAGTGTTCTATGTTACCTAAACATGTCTATTTCAGACAGCTACAATTACTTTTTGAACGCGATGACATATATTTTTTTCCCTTTTAATATGTAGTACATAATCTTTACTATATGTGTCAACAATTTTGGGACAGTAGGAGTAGCCATTAATTGTTTGTTTGATTCTATAAAATGTGTACAAATGCACCGTTTCTCCATCCGAATTGTGCCTACGTCAATCCATCATTTGGATCGTCGTGGCACAGCTCCTATATTTTTTTTTTTTAGATTTTTATTACAAAATCGGTCATACATTTAAATTCTTTAAAGAAAATTAATTGTGAGCATTAATTTATGAGACTACAACATTTTTAACATAGACACACCTATACAAGGTTTGGTGCACGATTTGGCAGTTAGAATATTTGATGTGAACACAAGTTTTTGAAATCGTGTGCCTCAAATCGTGCATGAAATCTTGTATGTGTGCGTGAAAATTGAACGCACATCTTGACGTGAGTTGATGTAACTCTTGTCGGCTAGGCGGCCGACGTAGACGGTAGACGTATGGGGGAAAATGAGATCATAGAACTCAACGTGAGGCCTCCAAATCCTGACTGTTTTTGCGAGACAGTGTATGAAATATATCCTAGCGTTTCGAAGGTCATCCCATGGAGTATATTTAGTTACCTAAGCGGGTCAGATTTTCAGAAAATGTATGATTCGCCTAAACCAATCCAGTGGGCGCCTGTGTTACCGTATACTGTCATAGACTTTGGTGGGGTGTTCTTAGGAACTAATGAGGGTGGGGCTAAATAACAGAGTCAAGAGCTTCAGAACTTTAGCTCCTCCCATGGAGACGTAATGTCCAAATAAGGGCTATGCTTCATGACATGACGTGAGATACATTCATTTCTGGCTGATCAACATGGCCATTTGCAAGGGTTTTGACTCTGACTGCCAGGGGAAATGGTTCTAATTCCCCCTCAAAGCTCCACTCAGAATGCACCGATCTGAATAAATCTTTTTGTTTAATTTAGACCCACATTTTCTCCAAATGTACCTGTATGTTTCAAGTCTCCCACATGCTTTAAAAAGGGCGGTTGCTAGGGGTGACTGAATTCAATACCCTCTACTGGTCTTTCCAGTTGAACATTTGAGAAAGACAGATTCGTTGATTTTGTATCTAAAAGTAGGAATTAACAGATGCTTGAACGAATTTAAGGTTAAAATTATATCTTACAACGTCAGAATAATATAGCTCTTGTCTATTGTCAATTATAGATATCTCTGAGGCTATCTTAACATGTTAAACTAAGGGAATCCTTGAAAATGTTAGAATATTACTGCCTTTTTATGTATATATCACGAAAATAACAAATTGTAATAATCCTATTTAACCTGAATCCAGTAACACGGTGGCACACACAGTAAAATACAGGGCACACTTGTGATGTGTTTTAGGAAAATGAGTCACAAGTCGCAAAAAATGGATTTTGAGATATCGTTATATTTGGAAAGATGAGACCAAGACGATTCTAATGATAGTAAACAGTCTAATAATCTCATGAGTATTTCCAGATCTTAAGTTTGATATTTTTTTTTTTGAAAAGAAAAGTTTCCAATATTTATGGGGGGCAATAACCAGTAATGTAACTAAATATACTGCATCAGAGGACCTTTAAACCAATTAGATATATTTAATACATTGTCCGGAAATTTGATACATCGACTGATGTAACTATAGGTGATAAGCTCCCCCAAAATCAGAACATTCCAATAAAGTGATCTTATAAAATAAACACTTTGAAAAATATCATTTTTGCGACTTATGACTTATTTTCCTAAAACGGATCACAATTAGGCCCAGAGGGGGGCGATGGACAAAGTGTTATACTAAAGGTTCATATTTAGGTTAGCATAAGTATTGAATTAGAAGTTTAATATTCTGAGTTTGCTATTTAATTTGATTATTACCCATTATGCTACATCTATCCAAACTTGTTACGAAGAAAATAAGAAAATAACAAATGGTAATAATTCTTTTAACCTGAATCTAGTAAAACAGTGGCACACATAGCAAAATACAAATCGATATTCTCAGAACAAAAATTGATTAAATGATTAATTTTTTTTTGAAGATTTTATTTTCACCTCCAAGGGGTAGTAGGATCTTCTGGTGGAACCCAGCTTAGACGACATAGAAAAACAGCTGGGATCTTGAAAAAACTATGTATATGTACACTAGTATTAGAATAGAATAAAATAGAATAGAATAGAAAAAAAATTGTATTCATCATCGTGGTTGTACATTATGTTATTGATGAACAGGTCTACAGGCCTCTAGGTACCTTTTAGGATTTACACCTAGTTCTTCCTATTAACTAGGATTAAGCATAGGATTATGAAAGCATTTGCGTTGCCCCCACAAAAACGTCCATAGAGCATTTATATAGCAGGAATAGGTGGGTTGATTACCAATGGACGATTAGAGTCGTGTAAAACAAATGAGGGTGAAAAAAATGAAAGTATTATTAATATTTTTAAAAGTCACAGGGAATAACCTGGCCGACGCAGAAATTAAAGGGCCCATAACTTCATCAAATTTGCAAGCAATTCTATTTTTCATACCTTAATGGAAAGGGATTGTTCAGGTCGTTAATACTGATCATTATATACTAGTGCATGTATATATTCTATCACTAATCACAAGCACTTTAAAAATGTGCGACATAGCCATGCATTGTTTCGCGGAAAGAATTACCCTACATATTTCGACATGTATCTAAGAAAATATTAAAGATTATTTCAAAAGAAAAGCTGTGTAACATAGCTAGATATGTCCACTCAAATCTGTAAAAATAACATTGTTATAGGCCTATTGCTTGTACCTATTTTCTTGATCGTTGCACAGACACTATATAGCATATTTCTACAGCGTTAAAACACCTGTCGGGGCGTTACAACCTGACGCATTATTCACCCTGCTTCTGGATGCCTGTGGGCGGGAGCTACGAGGCTGTGCCTCAGTCTACAGGTCACGGGAAGGCCGGGGTGCCTTGTGGCAGGCGAGCGCAACGCTTGTTCGCGTAAGTGGTTGGTCGCGGTAGGGTCTGGTCGCGGAACAGTCCGGATGCGGTTTGGTCTTGTCGCGGAAAGGTCGGCCCCCCTTTTGGTCCGGTATTTTGAAATGAACTAATATATATGTTTTGTAGGTTTGAAGGAATGGAGAAGAAGGAAGATGAAGGGCTAAGGGTTATGGGATAGAGACTACCAGGTTGAAAGATAGGGGGCGACACCAATGCCTCAGAATTTAACCATTCCAGCAACATTAGATATGCTCTATACCCTGTAGATTATGGTAGTTTCATTTTGATATCTTAAATCTTACTAGACCAGGTTTGGTCAGATTCTGGGGTGTATTTTTTCACAATAGACCACGGCAATCACTTCCGGCAACTTCCGGGGGTTATAGACCTCAAAAGAACTGGTGAATAAAAGGTCTAGAGGTCGGTGAATCTTTTTTTCTTAATAGCCCTCAGTCGAATCTGACCAAACCATGTCTAAAAGCACTAGAGTCTAAAAGCACTAGAGTCTAAAAGCACAATTCTTGGGGCTAACGCCCCTCGAATTATCCACCAGGCAACAGACTACTTAGACCATCCAAAACCTCAGGTATTATTGCTATAATAACAAGGATGTGTTAATGTTGAAAATTATATTATTTGTATCTGTATGCATAGTTATCATAATGCAAATATATAACTATACTCTGACCAATGCAGCAATATAGCAGACAAGTGCTTTAAAACTATTAAGGCATTATTACCAACAATAATTAAAAACTGAACAAATGATAAATTATGTCACTTGAATGTTTACTTCAAAATACATCAGAATTGTTTGTACTGATTTGGGTTCACAGAGTATCCATACTGATTACAGAAAATTCAAAATTAATCACCGAGATTCAATAAAACATAAATAGCTTCAATGTCCAATGTTCATTGTAGTGCAGATATTATTCTGCCTCTGTGATTTAGAAGAAACATTCGGATTCTGTCCCCTGTATTAAAAAATGGTGTTTAAAATCTAAACATGAATAATTGAGACGTTATATATATATAAAGATTTTTATTCCGATTTTTTTTATCATATATATAACATTTGACATCATCTTACATATAGGATCAGAAAAGAAATCAGGAAACGGGCATTAACAATCATCTGAAATCAGGTCTTCCAGATCGCCCAACTTAATATAAATGAAGTACGAATAAATGTCCTAAGCGTTTATAAAGTGTCCATTCGATGACTACTGTCAATAGCATTTGCTATAAGTTTGTGTTTATATTCCTTATGTTGTGTCACAAGCTTTGGTTGTTAGTTGTCTTGTAAGTAGTTGAATTGACTTGTATCCATAGCTTCGACCTGCTCTTATACACAGTCTTAGTTATCAGATTTGCCCTTCGTAGTATTTAATGGGAATAGACAATTTGGCCAAACTTTTAAGAATATACTAGTGTAACACAATCAAGATTCATTACACAGTCTAGAAGGTTAGGAATGTTTAATCTGTTATCCAAGGTAAGCAAAAATTAACCCTTATTAAGTTCCATGGGTTGTACATGCCATGGTTTCTCAATTAAAAAGTAGCATTAAGTGAGAGTGAGAGAAAGTATATACAGGGTAGGGAATACCTTTTCAGGAACCGGGATTTTGGCCTATTTTAGGTTGGATTTTTCTGGTAGGTTTTGCAGATAGAAAAACGGGATTGCAAATTGAAAATCTGTGGGATTCGGGAAATGGGGCTAAATACACAATGGGAAACGGGGTTTAAACATGTTCAAAGTGGGAGTATTCCCTACCCTGTATATTGGTAGGCTGAATGAAGAAGGTTTCAAACTCTTCCCCACCTCTTTCTCTTTCTCCCTCTCTTTCTCCCTAGAGGTACTACTTGAACGATTATTTTCATTGAAGATATGTCCATCTGAAGTTTGAACTTCGCCAATGTTGTTAATGCTTTATTAGTACCTTCATTAGGTTTGAAATATTATTTGCATGCTACAAACAATTTCCATTATGTACTTATCTTTTGCTAAAGGATTAATGAGATTCTGAGTATAAGTGTGCCTCTTTTAAAGAGTGGGTTTTTAAAAGTAATCTAATGGATCACTGTTCCCTGTTCTTTCAGACCCTTCTCTCACTTTCTTTATATTTCTTGACTCTCTATCTCTCTCCATTTCGTGATTAATCCTGATGTTAAAATGAAGTTGATATTAATGGCGATATTACGTTAATTTTAACGTTAATCTAAACAATAACCATAACGTTAAAATGAGGTTAATATTAACATTAATACTGACGTTAAGTTGAGTCCACAAATCACGTAAATATTAATGTAAACCATTAACGTATAATTGATCTTTATATTGACGTAAATTGCCGTGAAGTTAACTTCAATTTGTTACCTGGGATGGTCATACAATTGTTTAGGTAGGGGAAGTTTTTTCCAGGTACAGAGGTTAATTCGGAAACACACCTATTTTTTATTTGGACACAAGCACAGTGTGTACAGTGCAAAGTGTGTAGGATATTGCATAATACAATGTAATAATAAAATCTCATATTATCTTACCAGACTTCTTATCTATGAAGCTGGGTGTATAACATAGTTATAGGTGTAGAATATTCACTGGTGTTAGGATATACTTCCTATATATGCTAAAGATAATAGAACAAAGCAAACGCAAAATCGGTATAAAATACATACATAATATTTATCTTCCATTTGGGGAGAAGTTCATGTTCTTAGAATTCATCCCTTGTTGTTTTGATTAATGTATTTTCTTTTTGTTTTCTCAGAGGTTCTCAAGACTCCTGGGCCTGACTTTCAGTTGATAGTGAATTCCAGGCCACATTTGCTTTGTACAAAAAACTATTTTGGTATGTCAGAGGCTGATTTGGGATTATTTATTTTCTAATTTCTTCTTCTGGCCGAAGGTTGGTAAATTCAGGTCATCTATATTTGATCTGGTTTTGTTCTAAGTAGTGGGCCCTTTGTAAGACATGGTCTTCTCTCCTTACAAATGTTTGCTTCTATTTTTAGCTGTCTTAGCACATTTTCACCATTAAATTTGTTCTCTTCTCTGAATTAGGTAATGATTTTACTGATGAGTTAAGCAGCAACTGTAACCATTTTTAACAAGTATTTTTTGTAGAGGAGTACAACAAATGTGATGTGTTGCAGGAAGATGAGTCATACGTTGCAAAAAATAGATTTTGAGATACCATTATATTTGAAAAGATGAGATCAAGCCGATTCGATTGGTAGGAAAGAGTCTAATAATCTAACAAGTATTTCTAAATTTTAAATTTGATATTTTCGTTTCTTGAAAAAAAAAGTTTTCAATATTTCTGGGGTTCAATAAACAGTAAAGTAACTAAATGTAGTCCATATGAGGATCGTTAAAATGAAAGGATATATTACATGGATTGTCCTGAAATTTGATACATCGATTGATATCTATAGCTATAAGTGATGAACCCTAAAGAAATTCTAACATTCCAATAATGTGATCTTGTGAAAAAACACTTTGTAAAATATCAATTTTGTGACTTATGACACATTTTGTTGAAACACATCACATTTTAATGATTATGTTTGTATGGGGGGAAGATAGAAGGTTCTGACCCCAACTCTGTCTCTCTTGGCCATGTATCCAAACACTGGTTTGACCACAGGCTGTTGACCACTCCTGACCAGCCACACATACAAGCTGACCAGCAGGAAAGCTGTAATGGCCGTACCACCGACTGTTCCACATATGATGAGGGGTATAGGTAAGCTGGACGGAGTCTCAATGACAAACTCACACCTATTTCCTTTATATTCCTCCGGACAGCTGCAATAGAATAATTTATATTTATTCATCTACAGATGACTCAAGCTGTAAGCTATGCCTTTAACGCATATATACAGTGATCCTGGGTGAATAAATCCTGGTGTGAAGGGCATTATCGCCTGCATGGTCACCTCACCTTGTCTCCCCTTTGGTCAAAGGTATCCGTCATATTGAACTTTATGCTGGTGATGCCTTATGATGATGTCATGGGTCATAGGTCATGCGGGTGTGCAAATGAGGCCAGGAGTGGGTCATTGTTTGCAAATAAGGCAATTCTAACCCGTTATGAACCATTTGCTAACATTAATTTCCTCTAAACGTGTTGGTGAAACATAGCGAAATGACTTTGCACCATGTTCTGCATGATATATCTTGAAAATCCATATGTTTGACATTGATATATAGCTTTTTAACTACAGATGTTCGTACATCTATCGTCATAACTACTATTGCTTTCTAAATCTATAATGTTATAGACTATTTTATTAGGTTCTATTGAATTTTCACTCACAAACAAAATGGTCCAGAGGATGCTATTGTACAAGTGCCTCCATTGTCACAGTGGTGTATGCAAAGGTCTGAAACAAGTAATAAACATTATAGTGGACAAATCGGATATCAAAATATTAATGCATACTATCTACTCATAATTATATGAATCTACTGTCAGGAGGGTGCCTGGGGCCTTCCCGGTCTAAAACATTGACTTCATACGTTAAAAAATGCATTATCAGCTATGTGTGCACACATATTACATTGTCAAGTATGTGGGTCAGATTTTCAGAATATGTACAGTTCACCTTCCCTAATTCTTACAAATAACCCAAGTTTAAGTGAAAAGTTACGTTCCAAATGCAGTTTAACCCAATGAAAAAGATATATACTAATCAATACATTGCCAAATTCATTCAGATATACCAGGTATTCATCTTCTCAAAATCTGACCCAAGTAAAGGCATGTTTACATAGCTCATGTATGTATAATCAAATGTACTCATTTACTCATTACATATATGAAGGACAGGTATGATACATGCATAGGATTGAGCTATGCAATGCAAACTTGCAATAAGACGTAAACCACTAAACCAAATCATACTCAGAAATGAGCAGATGAGAAAGTCCATTTTGCATCGAATACCATTGTCTTGGAACTCATTATATATAATTTTTATGTCAAAGCATTCAAAATGGTAGGAAAAATACACTTATCTGGTCAGGCGAATAGTTCATTGACTGAATAAGGATACTACATGTAGATGTATAACAAGTTGACTATACTTATAACAAAAACCTACATTGCTTATGAGAATGACTTGCATAACAAACATCTACTGCCCTAGATATTTATTATTATATGAATGTATCATACAAGTTAATTTAAAAAATGGCAGCGTACCACCTTCATCCATGATGACTGTGGAATTATTCATTGTAAAACTCTGCTGTAAATCAACAGGGAGCTTGTAAACCTCCCTTTTGCTGGAGACATGTTTCCTGACAGAGACAAGATCAAGAATATCGGGACTGTGCAGTGTTCATCTTTCAGTTTATAATTATATTGTAAGTATGCTTATAGGTATGTTTATAGTTGGTAATGTATCTTTAGTTTAGCCAAGTAGAGATGAATAAGCATAGAAACAAAAACTAGAACCAGGACCTCCTCACCTCTTTCACAATGTGGTCCTGAGTAGGCAGGAGCACAGTTACATGTGTACCCGTCCACTCCATCGACACAGGTGCCCTGGTTGTGACAGGAATCTCTTGCACAGTTATCAACATCTACAGAGTAATAAATGAACCTTAAATTATGAACATATGAATTCATACTTCATGAAGATCTGTTTTATGTTTCTGATGAAATGAAACGCAATACAATTCACAATTAGAGAGATATTTATTATCAGAATAATGCCAAAGGTATGATGATATACCCACTTTTCATATTTTCTCAGTCTAAATTAGCAGAAGTTATCAGATTTGTAGAGCTGTCAAATGTGCATTTTTTAAAAAAACTTACCCACATTTAAAAAATTCATTACTTGAAAAGACTACGATTTTACTAGTACATTACTCGATTAGTTTCCTCACAGGGCTTAATAAGATAATTACCCAAATAGCTTTAAGTGACAAAGAATGAATTTTTAATGAAATTATATGAAATTTAGAACATTTGTGATGTGTTTCAGGAAAATGAGTCATAAGTCGCAAAATTGATATTTTTCAAAGTGTTTTTTTTCACAAGATCTCATGATTGGAATGTTCTAATTTTTGTTGGGTTGATCACTTATAGCTATATCAATTGATGTATCAAATTTAAGAACAATCTATGTAAAATATTCTTTCGATTTGAAGGTCCTCATATGGACTACATTTAGTTACTTTAGTGTTTATTGACCCCCACAAATATTGGAAACTTTTTTTTCTAAAACGAAAATATCAAACTTAAAATCTAGAAATATTTATTAGATTATTAGACTGTTTACTATCATTGGAATCGGCTTGATCTCATCTTTTCAAATATGGTGATATCTCAAAATCCATTTTTTGCGACTTATGACTCATTTTCCTGAAACACATCTCATTTATGAAATACATTACTTTTTTCGCAAAGCCTGCCTGCATATCCAGGAGGACAGCTACATCTGAAGTTGTTAATGAGATCCAGGCATGTGCCACCATTCCTGCATAATGTGTCTGAGCATTCATTAATGTCTGCAGAAATAAGCAATTTATTCCATGATTTGGCCATGAGCGTTTGATATAATTAATGTATTTGCAGCTCACAAGGTGTACAATATAAACACTGTGTTATACAGTAACATCAGGACTATCAGTGAGCTATGCAGACAACACAATTTGATGAAATAAATGCAAATAAAGTTTTAATAAGGTAAGAAACATGGAATAAAAGCAAAAATAACACAGAGCGTTTGATATGATTGATATACATGCTGCTCACAAGGTGTACAATATGAACTCTGTATTGTACAGTGATATCAGAACAATTCAAGACTATCAGTGAGCTATGCGGACAACATAATTTGATGAAATGAATACAAATAAAGTTTTAATAAGGTAAGAAACATGTAACAAAAGCAAGAATAAAACAGTACCACGTTTTTAGTAGTCAGTTTTCACCTTGTATGGCCGAAAATAACTCTGCCTACAAGCCACATTTTTTTGGCCGTACTTGGTGAATGCAGGCCACCTCATACACGCAATACTATGCCATTCTTGTATTCTACATTGCATTCAACATTCTACATTGGATATATATTCTGATTAAAGTGACATATACATCAATATTGTTTTAGATACATATTTCAGGGGACATATGACTATATATCAATATCAATATATTGTTGCAGCCACACGTTTTAATGTGGAGAATAGTGTAGTTATCATTTCAGATTGATAAATAATATGCTCCCAATGTTTTCTGGGCCTCATTGTGGGCATCTTAAAATATCATGAAACTATATTAGATAATGAAGATTGTCTTGTTTGTAATGTTGGCCCAAAGGTGTTTCTTCATGTTGTAACAAGACAGACATTGTTCATGACAATATAAATTTGTCTAAACAGAAGATGGAAATGACATTCATGAATCAAAGAATTGTCATCTGATGATAATGGCATTTGAATTAAATAAGAAACCAGAATATATAGTGAACCAAGTTTTAAAACTTAGGTGTCTTTAAAATAGAATTAACCTAACAGTTCTCAAAGCTTGCTCAGAGAATGTATGTCTTGCTATTCAACAACATGGAACATTCCAAACAATCCTGCATAATCTAAATCTGTAGCAGCCTTACTTGTTTCACATTTGGTGCCAGTAAAACCATAGGCACAGGTGCATTTATACTGATTGATCCTGTCTCCACAGCTTCCCCCATTCTGGCAAGGATTGGAAATACACTCATCAATCTCTGAAAACAAATATGAAAAATTCCCTTCTGTGTTTAGTGATTTGCTGTTTGGTAATATGATGTGGCATCAGAAAATGAATCACAAGTCTCAACAGTTTCTCAGATATCATTATATTTTGAACGATGTGATCAAGCCAATTTTAATAGTAATACTCATTAGGAAGCTAAGAAGTATTCCTACATTTCATGTTGGATTTTATTTTTTCTAAATGTTTTGAATATTTCACTATTACTAGTAAAGTAGGTATATTTAGGATGAACTTAGAAATACATGGATATAGCCCACGGTTTTGAAATTTGGTACATTTATACGACTAGAAGTACTAAATAACCCCATGATTGAAAATATTCCTACAAAGAGATCTTGTGGATAAAACACTTTGAAAAACATGTTATGCGACTTGTGACCAGTTTGCCTGCAACACATGGCATATTGGTTATCTTTTTTATTATTTTTTCATTCAGTTTAAGTATAAGTATAATATCTGGAGCTGTGGAAATGTGGTAAGGAAATATCTAGATCTGCATTAAAGTTTCTCACAATTGGACGTTAATACAATTATATTCATAATCTATAAGGCAGTAGACACCCGCCTTATGTAACTTTCAATTAGTCTTCTATCCTCCTCACCCGCACCTCATCACACACTCACCTCTTTAAATGAATAATATGTATTATGAGTGTTGTTGTTGTCAAAACAATTACTCTATAGATAGTAGAAATAATATATGAATAGTATTGTCTTTTTATTTGCAGAATCAGTACTAGTCAATGTCTAGGTGTTTGAACCAAAGCATACTCTGACTGAATATCACCTAAGGTCAAGACTCTCCCTTCCATTGAGATGCTCAGATAATGTGTCTTAACAATAAACATAGACTCACCAGTTTGGCAAATGACGTCAGTGAAACCAGGCCTGCAAGAACATGTGTAACCATCCACATCATCCACACATATTCCACCATTTCTGCATGGTTGTGAACTGCATTCATTGATGTCTGAAAGAGATGTAAGTTGTCCTTTGTATTGTTAGATAGAACGTGGGTTTGTCTCCCAATACAATTAATGTTCAACCGTGTAGAAATTGAATTCATGCTGTTCTTTTGTTGAGAAGGACCTGGATTAGCAAATATTATTATATGTTGTTCAAGTTTCCACCCTCATGCAGATGCACATGGCTTTACAAGGTTGGGGAAAAAGGAAACAGCACTTTGTAAGACATTGGCCTAAACAATCAAGCAATATTGGAGGAATTATCAATAGCAGCTGCACAACAAACAGCCAATGGGTTGGGATGAAACAGGTATTGATTCGCAAATATATACATCTAGTACTCCAATTATCAAACATAGGTCTGATGTAATCCCACCAATCGCTTTGGACGAGCAGAAAAAAGAATGCAATATTAATTTGAATAACAAGCAAATTGCTGCTAGGTTGGTGGGGCAACACAATGTGATCTGAATGATGATGTTGGCTCACTTTTTGTTTTGTTATTCACAAAAAGGATGATTTAAATCAAAAATAGAAAATATTGTAATCTTATGAGCAAAATTACACAAATTCATATAATAATAGTCATTAACGAGAGTTCAGATTTTTGTTATAAGTTTAGTCAAATTGTCGGATGGACCATGCATGGTGAAATAGGGATGAAAATAAAGTTGTATACCATACCTGTCTCACAGAATGAGCCAGTGTATCCAGATTTGCAGGCACATGTGAAACTATTCACTTGATCTGTACAAGTTGCACCATTGTGACAGGACAAGCGTGTGCAGTCCTCTATATCTGATAATAAATTACTAACATCTTAATAATTGTTAAAGAGTTGTTAACAAAGTAACAACTACAGAAGTTATTTGACAAACTGATATGAATGGAATATCTCTGAGGTATAGGGTAGCTTGCAGTAGAGTATCGGAGATATTACAAAAGCTTTAAAAAGGCCTTGAAGAATAAGAAGGCTGAGGACTGGGCAAATGCCAGACTGTTACGAAATCAAGTAAAGAGTAGGCTAAATACGCTGAAATATAATCTTGTAAATGACATTTGTAACAGATATGCTAGAAATGACAAGAAATTCTGGAATAAAATTGCATGTATTTTTGGTATAGGTAGCAGTAGGGAAAACTCTTACAAGGGAGAAGTGACCAATTTGGATGGAACTACTATTATTGGGAAAGATGCTGTAGGTTATATTAACAGCTATTTTTGTAATATACAACCAATGTCATCGCCAGATGAAATAGTAGCTGATTACGATTTTCCATCTGTAACATGGGAAGAAGAAATCTTAGAAGGTGAGGTAAGCAAGTTGATTAAAGAAATAGATGAATCCATGTCTAGTGGGATTATGGACATATGTACTACGTTTGTGAAATTTTCCCTGTTTGCCTGTTTGGATAATTTTGTAAGATTACTTAACAAAATAAGAAGGAGTGGATATTTTCCAAGGTCGTGGAAGGTGGCTATATGCGCTATAATTCCAAAGAAGGCAGGTTCGAAAAAAGTTGAAGATCTTAGAGCTATTTCAATCTGTCCAATCCTTGGCAAAATTATGGAATGACTTATTTTAAAGAAATTAGAAGAACACCTTGAGAATATTGATTATTTGAGTAAACTCCAATTTGGATTCAGGACTGGTATGGGCGTAGATAACGCGATGTCTGCGTTTTTGAATCATGTATTTAGTTACAAAGATATGGGTGTAGACACCCTTGCTGTGTTTTTCGATCTGGCCAAAGCATTTAATTCCATTAATATTAGTATCCTGATGAAAAAATTGAAGCTCTTGGGTATAAGTGATGTATTTCTGAAACTTTTAGAATCCTACTCTACGGATAGGTATCAGTGTGTAAAGGTTGGAGAAAATATCTCTGAGGTTTTTCCATTAACAGCAGGGGTGGCCCAAGGATCTATACTTGGGCCAACACTGTTCATCATCTATATCAACGATTTGAGCGAAATCCCATTTAATGGGAAAGTGATAATGTATGCGGATGACTGTGTGTTGTTACACCCCACACAAAATGATGATGATTTAACTAAGGTACAAGATGTTATAAACAAATTTAGTACTTGGGTTAGAAGAAATGGTTTGAAAATTAACATCAAGAAAACCAAACTTCAAAATTTCTTAGGCTCTAGAAATGGACAGAAAGAATATCTATTGTATAATGAAGGAAATAAGATAGATATGGTTGAAGAATTTCGATACATGGGATACCAACTGGACAGTAAGTTAAATATGAGTCAACATATAAATAAGACTTGTATACGTGGGAATATATTTAAAAATAGGTTGAGAAGGATTAGGGGCTATATAAATGAAGATTTAGCCACTTCTATATATAAGACTTACATCCTCCCTATTATTGAATATGGAAATTTTATCGCAGGCTTGGCATCTGCTCAAAATGTACGAAGGTTGCAGATACTACAGAATAATTGTTTAAGGATTGTCAGGAGTGTTAGGATCAGAGAGCAGAAAATCACAAATGTAGAGTTACGTAACTCATGTAAATTACTGCCTCTGTGCTACAGGAGGCTTCAGAGGAATTATAACCTGTTTTGGATGGAAAGGGGTGCGCAGGATGCCCGCGTGCATGGATATGGCATGCGGGATCCTGCGCGACTCCAAGTACTCCACTGGAGGAAAGAGAGTATTAGGAGATGTAGTTTAGCAAGAGTCAGGAGCTTATGGAATCTACTTCCTATTAATACTAGACAGATTGATGAAAAGAAAGCTTTCTCTGTTGCCATAAAGAAAACTCGGAAAGAATTGTATAATAATACCCAGGACATCTGGGCTGTGAATGAGCAGGAAATCGGTAACTAATATGTAGAAATGAAGGTTTGTTGAACATGGTATATGTCAAGATGTAGAGCCATCCCTTGCCTATGTATATGTAAATTGCACACGATAATTGGTTGACTATATGTATTGAGAATGACTTCTTGGTAGTATTTTGATTGTATGTACTTGGTGGGACTTTTTGGTAACAAACCGAACAGACTGTTGAAGTAGAGAGATGCGTCGGTGACAGTTTTTAAATTATATATTGCTCTTAGCTTGTATAGTGATAACTTGTAGTATAAAATAAGTCGATAGAAGACGAGAATGATTTGGATATGATATTGAGACATATTGTTTATTATTAGTAATACCTTCAGTGACGACTGAGACTAAGTGTATCTGATACATAATGTTTTCCGCTGAATAAAAATCTTTAATTACAAAATACAATATGAATATTAATCAAACGAGAGTCTAGGCTATACGATAGCCTAGCTCTATGAATAATCAAGCAGAGATTCGTCCTGTTTAGACGTAACTTTTATTGAGGAAACATGGGTTTATATATAAGAGATACATGTACTGCGCATGCATGCGCATGTGCATAATTAAGCCAATCATGTCATAATTACATTACTCTCATTACCATTAACCAATAATATTAGATTATACATATGGACCATGGGGGTACCTATATTCAACCAATGAGGCTTGAGATATTGGTTGGGCCAATAGCCTTGTCTGTTGGTAGTACCCAATCAGACCGTGTGTCTCATTAGGCTATTGGCCCAATTGGGTGTGACCCAATTACTTGTGGTCCACATGGTGTGTGACCTGGGTGTGACACACATACTTACGGTCCACCTAGTCTGAGACCTTGTAACTAATGAATATTCATAAGCCTATTGCTTATGAGACCCAATATTCCATATTAATCATATACCGTTATTCTTATGTAATATTAGGTAACCTTACATAATGCCTTTGTACTTACGTGAACAATACAGCTTGTGACAAAACTACATGTTGTTGTATCCATTTTAAACTCAAACTAATAAAATTAATCTATTCTAACTGTTGAATGGGAAACATCTTCTCTGCTAACATGGCCATCCCCAATCGGGGTTGTCTGGCCAATACAAGAGTGGAATCTGTGGACAAGCCAGTACATGTCAATAGCTATTGGAGGAACTGCTTGTTTGGTTCCTGTAAATTACCCTTTTGAGAATGGCCTTGTTCCGTGGGTGGCACAAGTCCATAGTTTCAAGCTCAGCCAGATCCCCTTTGCTTGAAACTTTGAATTTGTGCCACCAGTGGACCATGATAGTTCTGTTGTTCAAATCAATCAGTGCTACCATTGCTTTGATATTGTTTTTCTATGTTAATGAACTCGGTTGAAAAAAATACCTCTATTTTCTTCTCATTGTGGTTTCACAGAATTTGTTACTCTTACACCTACAAATCTGTAGTTGACTATATATATTCATATAATGTCCTTTATCCAACATCCAACTCTGAACAGTTGTTTAAAATCAAATAAATATTATGATAATATGTAAAATATATGTTCTAAATCAATTCTGCCATACTATAATCACCGTCAACAACTGCAATATTACCTTTTTCACAATGGATGCCCATATAACCAAGAGGACATATACAGATGTATCCATTCTCCTCATCATTACATGTACCTCCATTCATACATGGGCTGGAGATACATTCATCTTTGTCTGAAAAGAGGAAAATTGATGTAAAGGGAGGTAATCTGCCAATATTCTTATGTGACAATCAACATTTGATTAGTTATATTCTAAACAAATTGTTGGATAGACTATGCATGGTAAAATAGGGATGAAAATAAATGTGTACACCATACCTGTCTCACAGAATGTACCAGTGTATCCAGGTTTGCAGGCACATGTGAAACCATTCACTTGATCTGTACAAGTTGCACCATTGTGACAGGGTAGTCCAGCACAGTTCTCTATATCTGGTATTAAATTACTAACATCTTAATAATCGTTAAAGTGTTGTTAAAAAAGTAACAACTACAGAAGTTATTTATAGAACTACATGTAGTTGTCTCTGTTTTAAACTCAAACTAATAAATCTGTTTCAACTATTTAAAGGGAAACATTTTCTCAGCAAACACGGCCATCCCCAATGCGGGTTTTCTGGCCAATACAAGATTGTAATGTGTGGACAAGCAAGTACATGTCAATAGCTATTGGAGGAACTGCTTTTTTGGTTCCTGTAAATTGGAGGGTACCTTGATTGGACTGACTACTGTATCTTAACCTGCAGTGAAATGCTTTCAAGACGCAGAGTGCATTGCATCCTTCTTACCCTTTTGAGAATGGCCTTGTTCCGCAGGTGGCACAAGTCCATACTTTCAAGCTCAGCCAAATCCCTTTCACATGAAACTTTGAATTTGTGCCACCAGCGGCCAAAGATATTTCGGTTCTTCAAGTCAAGTTGTACTACCATGACTTGGACATTGTTTTTCTATGTTAATAACTCAGTTGAAACAAATACCTGTATGTTCTTCTTAGTGTTGTTTCACCAAATTTGTCTTACCGCTATGAATATGCGGTTCACTATATATTCATATAATGTCCTTTATCCCATATCCCACTGTGGACAGTTGTTTAAAATCAAATGGATGTATAATAATACAGGAAATTAATGTTCTAAATCAGTTTGGCCATACTATAATCACAGAATGTCCACCACTACAATATTACCTGTTTCACAGTGGATGCCCGTATAACCAGGAGGACACATACAGATGTAACGATTCTCCTCATCATTACATGCAGCTCCATTCATACATGGGGTGGGGCTACATTCATCTTTGTCTGAAAAGAAGAAAATTGATGTAATGGGACGTTATATGTCAATGCTCATATGTGAAAATCAACATTTGATCAGTTATTTTTTTTTGTTTAAACTGGTTTTTATTCATCAAAATTTCACAAAGTGATACGTTTCATTTTAAACAAACTATCAGATGGACCATGCATGGTAAAATAGGGATAAAAATAAATGTGTACACCATACCTGTCTCACAGAATGAGCCGGTGTATCCAGGTTTGCAGGCACATGTAAAACCATTCACTTGATCTGTACAAGTTGCACCGTTGTGACAGGGTAGTTCAGCACAGTTCTCTATATCTGATAATAATTTACTAACATCTTACTAATCGTTAAAGAGTTGTTAGAAAAGTAATAACTACAGAACTTATTTGAAGAACAGTTGTTGTATCCATTTTAAACTCAAACTAATAAAATTAATCTATTTTAACTGTTGAATGGGAAACATTTTCTCATCAAACACGGCCATCCCCAATGGGGATTGTCTTGTTAATACAAGAGTGGAATCCGTGGACAAGCCAGTACATGTCAATAGCTATCAGAGGAACTGCTTGTTTGGTTCCAGTAAATTGGAGGATACCTTGATAGGACTGACTACAGCATCTTAACCTGAAGTGAAATGCTTGGTTCCATACCTTACCGCAATTGTGTATACCGCTTAGCGACATTTTCGCGTTTATGTCTACAGCTCCCCTCCCATACCGCTCCCATGCATACTGCACACCTGCCTACCACACTCAAGCTTTGCACTCCCGGCCGACGGCCGACAGGCTCCCGCCAATGTATTCACACTGGAAAGAGGCCAAGGCCTTCTGTGACAGCCTCCCTTCCTGAATGACGCCTGCAATTTAACTCAATGGCGCACCAAAATACAATTCAAACTAGGCCTCAACCTCCTTCATTATGTGGATGCATTCTTGCTAATTGTAAGCTGCACAGTTTGTTTCTTAAATTTACGCATTTTTTACCCTACCAAGAATTAAAAAAAAATGAAAAATTAGGGGCTTAACCTTTTTCCATACTAAACATTTTTGCTTAACAAATGTTGAATTTGCATTTATAAATGTCTATTACCTTCTCAAATACTAGAAAAGAATCAAACCATGTCATTCATACCTTATCAGGAAATCAATCTATTTTTTTCTGTAAAATACTTTTGGCCAATCAGGCTCTCCTGAGAATATGTGTATTGTACGTGTGAACATGTTCAATGACTGAATAAACTATTCTTAAATCTAATCTAAATAAATCTTTGATTCATAATACTACATACTACAGGTTTCTAATTTCTATACCATTGTTGGTCTATACAAAGTTTAACATGATTTGAATACAAACTTCAATTCATAATTGAAAGCCAAAACATTGCTATATTAATGGACTCTTATTAATATAACTATTATTGACGCCCAAGAAACATTGCTAACTTTGTTTCATGCATTACAAAATATTGTCTTAGATGCCTTGTGTTTACCATTATTCGAATCACCTAGAGCTCATCTTTTAAACAAAAATTTAATATCATGAGGATATATCAAAATCCATTTTTTCCGACTTAGCTGTGACTTATTTCCCGTGACACATCACATTCATATATACTTTTGCTTGGTTTTTTGTTGTTTTTTAAAATGATAAAATAGACTATTCTGCAAAAAATAACGCCTCACATACGTTATTCTGAATAGTACATATTCGAAAAATGGTAATAAATAACGAAGCAATACATTGAAATGACATTCTCATTACCATTATAATGTAGAAAATGGAGAATGTATATACATGTGTATAACATTCTTCAGTAAGTAAGAGTAAGGTGCATTACAGGATTTGATTTTGATTTTTGTATGCACTTTCAAGGTCAATATGGAATGCCATTGGGCCATTTATTCAATATTTCTTGATATCCCTTGTCATCAGAAAATGATTTCTTGATATCAAAAAATGATTTTTCGATATAGGAAAATGATTCATCAATATGAAGAAATCATTATTCGATATCAAGAAATCATTGTCCAATATGAAGAAATCAAGAAATACTGAATATACTGAATACTCCCAATGAATTCCTAACAAGAATATTTATTGATATTGATAAATGATTTTCCAATATGAAGAATTCATTTATTGATATCGATAGATGCATTTTCAATATCAAAAAAATATTTCTCTGATAATTTTTTTTGTTTTCTCAAGACTCCTGGGCCTGACTTTCAGTTGATAGTGAATTCCAGGCCACATTTGCTTTGTACAAAAAAATATTTTGGTATGTCAGAGGCTGATTTGGGATTATTTATTTTCTAATTTCTTCTTCTGGCCGAAGGTTGGTAAATTCAGGTCATCTATATTTGATCTGGTTTTGTTCTAAGTAGTGGGCCCTTTGTAAGACATGGTCTTCTCTCCTTACAAATGTTTGCTTCTATTTTTAGCTGTCTTAGCACATTTTCACCATTAAATTTAAATTTAAACTCTTCTCTGAATTAGGTAATGATCTTACTGATGAGTTAAGCAGCAACTGTAACCATTTTTAACAAGTACTTTTTTGTAGAGGAGTACAACAAATGTGATGTGTTGCAGGAAGATGAGTCATAAGTTGCAAAAAATAGATTTTGAGATACCATTATATTTGAAAAGATGAGATCAAGCCGATTCGATTGGTAGGAAAGAGTCTAATAATCTAACAAGTATTTCTAAATTTTAAATTTGATATTTTCGTTCATGAAAAAAAAAGTTTTCAATATTTCTGGGTGTCAATAAACAGTAAAGTAACTAAATGTAGTCCATATGGGGACCTTTAAAACTAAATAAATTATATTACATAGATTGTCTTGAAATTTGGAACATCGATTGACATAACCACAAGTGACACGCTCTCCAAACATCAGAAAATTCCAATAATGGGATTTTGAGAAGAAAACGCTTTGAAAAATATCAATTTTGCGACTTATGACTCATTTTCCTTAAACAATAGTAAATTGATAACGTTAATGATAATTTAG
Organism: Sthenelais limicola; assembly: GCA_942159475.1. Taxonomy (NCBI): domain Eukaryota; kingdom Metazoa; phylum Annelida; class Polychaeta; order Phyllodocida; family Sigalionidae; genus Sthenelais; species Sthenelais limicola. Next base: position 111,647,073 of record OW804100.1, on the reverse strand, counting down.
ACTATTGATAACCATGAGGTTAATCATTGGTATGGAATTCATGTATGCGTAATACAATATAACACAAACTACTGATTATAGCATGAAGAAAGTATATTACAGTTGAGCACCATATAATACACATGGTGTTTGAATGTGCAAAAGCCTATGAACCTGAATTATAATAATTCGGGATTTACCACTTGGACTCCTATAAATTAACGTATCGCCAATTTTTTTTAAAATAATTTTGTCTACATGTTGCAAAGATGGGGCATTTTTACAGAAGCTATATTTATCATGGTCTCATATCTAATTGTGATCATTATCCCATATCTACTGTGATGTGATATATTTTATGCAATGCTATTCCTCTCTTATGAACCAAGGTATAAAATGAGCATTGGCGGACATCCGCCCCCCTCCATCCCCGCATTCAGTTGATATTGCTGTAAACTAAGGGAAATCTCTGCCTGGGTGGGAGAATGTTTTGTCAGACATTCCCCTACCATTCCTCCACTTCCCAGGGGGTGGAGGGGATGCAATTGACAAGTGCATAAAAGGGGGCAGAATAATTTGGAGAAAGATATGTTTAATGTCTAGGAACATGTTTGAGGTATATATACACCATTTCTTTAGACATGTATTAACTTAATTTTGTGTGCATAGCGCTTTATTTCAAGTTAGAGATGTCTTAATTTTGAATGCATTTAAGATGATTTTTTCATTTTCTATACCATAATCAAACTACTATCCTTGTGATACGAAGGTTGGCAATCAACCCCATTGGTTGAAGGGGTGGATATCGTAACCCTATGTCATACTAAATATGGTTACAGTATAGAAATAATATTGAATATCTTAAACAATTTAATAGACAGTCACCAGGGACCCAGGCCAGCCTAGCCTTTTCAGGCAGAGGGAGTCGCCCAACCTGAGGCTAGCTTGTCTTACCTAACATATGAACGTGGCATTACAAACCTACAAGGTTCCAATATAATACTTTAAATTGTTATTAAACTACAAATAACTTCTTTACACAATATACTAAGAAGAAGAAAACATACTTAATCCAAAACATCCAAATACTAAAAAAAAAAGGGAGGCAGAGTGCTTTAGGCTTGCTTTTAATGGGGGTCGATATTATGGAATCAACTACCCACAAAAATCATTTGGACCCATTCATGTAGAGATTTCATGTAATCACATCGCCAGTTTGTGACGGAACTATTGGGGAAAGAAGCATGGGAAAGTAAGGTTCACTGCAAGGTTGGGCGCGGCAATGTAGGAAGCGCGGTGATGCACACCATTTGCATGGGCGTGAGTTGCGGTTAGGTAAGGTGTCGCAGTAAGTGCAGCGCGGAAAATTTGGCGCGGCATGGGTGGTACCCAAAATGCTTTTAAGAAGCAGAGTGCATTTCTTCCTTATAACCCTTTTGAGAATGGCCTTCTTCCATGGGTGACACAAGTCCGTAGTTTCAAGCTCAGCCAGAACCCCTTCGCTTGAAACTTTGAATTTGTGCCACCAGCGGCCCATGGTAGTTCTGTTGTTCAAATCAAGCTGTACTACCATGGCTTTGATATTGTTTTTCTATGTTAATAAACTTGGTTGAAACAAATACTTGTTTGTTCTCATTGTTGTTTCACAGACTTTGTTACTCTAGTGCCTACAAATGTGATGTGTTTTAGGAAAATGAGTCATAAGTCGCAAAAAATAGATTTTGAGATACCATTATATTTGAAAAGATGAGATTAAGCCGATTCTAATGATAGTAAACAGTCTGCTAAAATAAGAAGTATTTCTAGATTTTAAGTTTGATTTTTTCGTTTTTGAAATTTTTTTTTTCAATATTATTGGGTGTCAATAAACAGTAAAGTAACTAAATGTAGTATATATGAGGACCTTTAAAACTAAAGGATATATTACCTAGATTGTCTTGAAACTTGATACATCGATTGACATACCCATAGGTGACACACTCTCGAAAAATCAGAACATTCCGATAATGTGATCTTGTAAGATAAACACTTTAAAAATTATCAATTTTGCGACTTATGACTCATTTTCCTGAAACACATTACAAATGTGTGGTTCACAATATATTCATACAATATAAGGTCCATTATCAAACATCCCACTCTGAACAGTTGTTTAAAATCAAATTGATGTATAATAATATGTGATGTGTTTCAGGAAAATGAGTCATAAGTCGCAAAATTGATATTTTACAAAGTGTTTTTTTCACAAGATAACATCATTGGAATGTTTTGATTATTGAGGAGGTTATCATTATAGCGATATCAAATAATGTACCAAATTTCAGGACAATCTATGTAATATGGGTCAGATTTTTTTAGAATGTACAATTGCGATTTTGTGAGATTTAGGAAGAGTGAAAAAAAAAATAGTAAGTATTAGGTCATATTCCTTCTGACTGGTATCATATATGTCCCCACCACCTAAAAACACCAATTATACTCACCAGATATCAATATATCAGTTTTTATTGTAGTTGAAACAAGCTGATATTTTTTTGGGGTATGCCCGGTATCAAATGAAGTGGCAGTTCCTTATATCCTCAATAACTCAGGACATAATGATTCAATTTCCAAATAAAAAGTAGTTCCTTATAAGGATTAAATGTGCCTTTACAAGTATACCAATCCATAACTATGTATCATCCAAGGCTATCATGTGAGACATGAAAGCAACTGGATCACATTTCCCCAAAACAGGAGTGTTTTGGTCAGTAACATATAGTTTAAATATAAATTCAATAATGCTGCAGTTGTTGCCATAAACAGGATGAAAACCTGTTTTCTGGTAACATATACATCTTTTCCATCAATAATTATAGCAACCTATTACCAATTTGTAATGTTTAGTATCCCTGGGGAAATTGGTAATAGAAAGGCATCTTTGATACCGGGCATCCCTTTTCACATATACCGGGCATACCCTTATAATTCCCCACCAACTTTGCCATCATAAATAAGTCAGAAAGTGTTCATATCAATAATAGAAAATGATTTACATCAAAGGAGAAATATATTTGGTACACAATTGATCTAATTTCGAGTCACTCCTTGACTAAATATCACCCCACTTGGCCTGAGACCAACACCTTCCAAATATACCGGGCATCCCTCTATATACTGGGCATCCCCCCAGTAGGGTACACGTTATCTGCCGTCTCATTGTGGCTATTTGAATGAGCACAATCACATGAAACTCATTATGTACATAAGAAATATGTGTAGTAATGGATACAGGCTCTAAAATCAATAATAACAACTCAATATGATGGATCATACTATTTTTTAATGAAATTAAATGGTGGTTGAGAACATCTAAAAAATAAAAGTTGCCATATCTAAGTTCTAATGTTCTCACATGTTCGGGGAGGTAACAGGCCATGTTACTGCACATAAATACAGAAGATAAAGTCACATGGGTAGAAGTTATGACAAAAATTCTACCATTCAGTGGATGCCAAGGGATGCCCGGTATCATGATTTCAATTAAAGTTGAATTAAATTGCATAGAAATGAGGCATAAAGCCACAGGCATATGTACAGTAAGACATGATATATACAAATAGTAAGTTTTATGGTCATTTGTAGGTTAAAAATGGACTTAGTCAAGGTTACTAGGATAGAAGGGGGGATGCCCGGTATCAGGGGATGCCCGGTATCAGCCACTCTTTTAATATGCTTTAAAAAGTGCCTATTGTGTTTATAAGCGAATTCTTTACTTGTACCTTGGAATATGAATTGCAAGGAACATTGGCATATAACAGGGGGACCCTACCGACACTAATAATGCCATTTTGCTATCATTTATCAACAGAAAATGATTTGTGTGTCATGCCCGGTATCAATCTAAAATACATTTGTCTCAACATCCCTGCCTGCACAGTCCTAAAAGCTTGTTTAATTATGCATATGACATTCCTGATCAATAAAAACTAACTTAACTAGAGCCCTATTGAGACATAATTATTAAATGTGCATAGAAATCATGTTCAAAGCTGATGGTACCGGGCATACCCTATTGCATTCTTGTTAACTATATTAATATATTCCTTTAACCTATGACAGGAAAATGTTTCACTAAGAATTGTTGAAAACAACTGTTTAAGCATATAAATAATGATTAGAAGGATATTTATATCACAGATGGTTGATTCCTAAAGATCTTAACAATAATTCCACACAATACAAGTGCATGTATAATCCTCAGCCACTCTCGTTCTAGGTGACAATGTCCAAGGAATCCCAGGAATACCTACCCAATATCTATGTGTAATTGTTATCTTGGTTTCCAAAAGAAAAAACTGAGGCTTGGCCACATGAAAACAGTTTAAATGTGTTTTCTAGCTCTTCCTTTCCTTCTATACTGGGCATCCCTCAATATACCGGGCATACCCCCCATAACATTTGCATTCATATCTCCAAAATAAATGTATTTGGAAGGTTGTGATTTTGTGTGGATATTAGGATAAATACAGGGATGACATGTACAGGATCTTAGTTCCCTAGTTGCAGTGAAACTGGATCTACATTATAATAGGGTACAGGGCATACCCAGTATGAAATAGTATAAAATCTCTGGTCTGGTAAACATTGAAGCATGGCCCTGCTAATGTCTGTATTACTGGTCAAATTGTACCAAAATTGCATCACTAATAGGATAAAGAGTATTTTAGATACTTTAAATCATATGTGGCAGATATATTTTCAGCCAGTATAGTACAATCTATGTTTGATACCGGGCATGCCCAAGTGACTCCTGAAGATTGGACAATTGAGTATAGGGCTGACATACTGTGATGAAGGTTAATAGAAGGCTACAACTTGAACAAGTTGTCATAGATATGTTTAAGGAATGAAACCAGGTGAAATATAGTACCTAGAACAGTTACTTTTTTTCAGAATGGAGGTATGGTGTGAAAAAGTAGTGAATTCTGAGGCATTTTTATAGGGAAATCAACATTTAAGGTGATTTATTGCTTACAAAACGTACCAATATGTACACTAATGTGCACATTTTCGGAAAGCTTAGGATGTCCCCGTTCCAACGATACCAAGATCATTAAGATTGATTCATTTATCTGCAATACTCATTCAGTATAATGTCCAAAGGATGCAAATTTCGCAATTGTACATTCTAAAAAAATTTGACCCATATATCCTTTCGTTTTAAAGGTCCTCATATGGACAACATTTAGTTACTTTACTGTTTATTAAACCCAAAAATATTGGAAACTTTTTTTTTCAAAAACGAAAATATCAAACTTAAAATCTAGAAATACTCATTAGATTATTAGACTTTTTACTATCATTTAAATCGGCTTGATCTCATCTTCTCAAATATAATAGTATCTCAAAATCTATTTTTTGCGACTTATGACTCATTTCCCTGAAACACATCCCATATGGGAAATTAATGTTTTAAACCAGTTTGGCCATACTATAATCACAGAATGTCCACCACTACAATATTACCTGTTTCACAGTGGATGCCCATATAACCAGGAGGACACATACAGATGTAACCATTCCCCTCATCATTACATGCAGCTCCATTCATACATGGGCTGGAGCTGCATTCATCAATGTCTGAAAAGAGGAACAGGTTTTTGTGAACTGTGTACAATATGTATATACTCATTAACAACTAGTATGCATGTACCCCATTGATATGATAGTGTTAGTGTTGATCTGGACATTCAGTATTTCTGACCAATATTATGTGATCTGTTTTTAGAAAAAATTGTTGTAAAATTGATATTTTTGAACGCGTTTTTTTGTTTTTACAAAATGTCTTTATTGGAATGTTCTGTATTTTGAAGGGTTTAGCAGTTGTATTCATATCAATCCATGTAAGAAATTTCGGGACATGGTATTAAATATGTCCTTGTGTTTTTAAGGCCTTTATGTGGAGTATAATCAATTCTTTTTTCTGGTAATTACCAAGCCAGAAACATTGCAAACTTTCTCTTTAACAAATAAAAATATCAAACTTAAAATATAAAATCACTCATTAGGTGTCTAGTGTTTACTATCATTGGAAATGCCTAGATCTTGTCTACTGAAATATGGTGATATCTCAAAATCCAGATTTGCAATTTATAATTCATTTTCCTAAAAGTGATCACATTTGTGATGTGTTTTAGGAAAATGAGTCATAAGTCGCAAAAAATAGATTTTGAGATACCATTATATTTGAAAAGATGAGATCAAGCCGATTCCAATGAATGTAAACAGTCTAATAATCTAATAAGTATTTCTAGATTTTAAGTTTGATATTTTCGTGTTTTTAAAAAAATAGTTTCCAATATTATTGGGGGTCAATAGACAGTAAAGTAACCAAATGTAGTCCATATAGAGACCTCTAAATGAATGGATATATTACATAGATTGTCCTGGAATTTGATACACCAATTGATATAGCTATAAGTGATCAACCCACCAAAAAATATAACATTCCAATAATGTGAACCTGTGAGAAAAACACTTTGAAAAATATCAATTTTGCGACTTATGACTCATTTTCCTGAAACACATCACATTTGTGACCAGTATGCTGGTCCTAAGTTCCATTCACAGTTATTACAACAACCAAAATCTTACCAAAGTTACTCATATTATAATCACTATTTTTTTTTTTAAAGATTTTATTTACACTTGGTAACCAACTCCCCTTTTCGGGGTTAGATCTGTTGGGCCAAGTTGATGAGATGTATTATACAGTCAGTGAATTCTGTGTCCATTTGTTAAAGATTACTATACAATTTAAATATGTTATTCTATTTTTTTCAATATCTCAGTTCTTAGAGTTAAGAAAAAATGGTAAAATAAAATACATGACTAGATATAAAAGATAGTAGATAAAGGATGAAGTAGATCAATAATTGATTCTCTTTCACTGTGCCACTTAAACATTGTAATGTGGAGTGTTAGTGATAATTGAATGTATTTCAGGATAGAGATAACAGATATCATTTGCCACTCAGACTCATTATGGTGGAGTGTTATGATTCTGCTTTTATTTTAAAAACGAAAATCTATATACAAAGTGTTTTCTTGGGGTATGAGATGTAGAAACGATTTTGCTATAGAAATAGGTTAAGGAAGTTTATATTTGTATTGTTCCATTTTGTAGAGATGAGATTTTTAATTTTTATTCTAGAAATAAGCTATTCAGCCAGTCTTTTTGGTTAGATTTTAGTGTTTCCATAGTGCCTATATTCCGTTGTCTGGGTGTTAATTCATTCCATGCATTTGCACATTTTACCTGAACAGAATTTTCACCCAATTTTGAATTGTATCTAGGAATTTTAAGGATTGGTCCATCATTCTGTCTGGTATCCCTATTCTGTGTGTTTGCGTAGAAAGGATTTGATTTTCTTTTAAAAGCTAGATATACCTCAATCTTGCTCCTGGTAGTACCATATGTGTTATATTAATGTCAGTACAATTGTTCTTCGTTAGTTCCTTTTCCATGGTTTTCTCCCAGCCTCTTAGGCAAGAGTCGCCTATGAAGAGAATTTGGAAGCAGGGCATGTTTTGATTTTGTATTTTAGATTAAATGTAGGCGAAAAGATGTTATACTGCTAGTTCAGATGTTACTTGCTTGATTAATTTGCCGCAGATATTCCTTTTCCCGTCTACTTTATCGATTGATATGTTTGCCGCCTCGGTCAGTGGAAAACGGCGCCCGTAGTATTGGTCATACGTTGCCTCTTGAAGTGGTAGTCTTTATCGATATTGGTTAGAAATTGTTTGAGTGTATTGTTCCCAGATAATTTTCTCATAATACAATCTTTCAATACTTCGTCAGCTTTGTTGTTCCATTGTTGAGCAATTGGTATTTGTCTCCCAATACGTTTGGCCGTGTATGGGTTCTTAACTGATTTCAATCTTTCTATGAGTGAGGTGTCTGCTCCTGACATAATAGCCTTTCTCACTTGGAATAGTTGTTTGACAGAGCAAGCTGTGAAACCTTCGTATTCAATATCACATTCATATAGGTTTGATAAAGGGCTGATATGGCCTTGAAAAGCAATACCATCTACAGTCTTGATTGGTCTCCCCACTTATGATTACCGAGTTGCCTTTCGGTCTGGCGTCCAGCTTGTGGACTATTCTAGCTGCATTGGCTATTGTGCAGGCTTCACTAAGATACAATTCTTCTTCCTCAGTATTATCACTCGAAATTCTAATCTTTTTCATTGTTTTGGTAGGATTGTTTTGTTTGTTCTTATTCAAACGTCTGAAAAGGTCGAGCTTGGTTTTAACACTGGGCAAAGCGACTTTGATTGGCCTTGTATAGCCACTATTAGCCGCTCATAAGGGCAAAAGATAGTTAAAATCTCTCACGCCTCGCACTGACAAAATAAAAAAATCCATCATTTATAAAGTCCCGGAAGCTTCGAACAATCTTGATCCAAGTGCCCACCAATGTAAAGACCGAAAGGCCTTCCAAACCTACATGAGAACTGTTTTTCTCCAGGAGGTCTGGGACGGCCTAAAATAATCACCATGGCGTACAAATACTGTATTAACTGTGTACTAGTCATCTTCAAGGAGATTTCCATGATTGTTATATCTCGTCATTCTATGCCATGTATGTACCATGTATGTATGTACCATGTCAATGTTATTTTTGTATACTATGTATTTATTTCACATCATACGGCGTATAAAGCCTCTGCCATGATCTTTCATGCTACACAAAGCTAACTAAGCACACAGTATGTGCTACTCGATACAACATTTGTTAATGTTACTTTTAAGTAATGATAATCACAGGTACTATGAATCTATACATATGTTCTGGCCCGCCTGGAAACCTGTGCTACAGAGGGTGTCAGCCTTATTTCTGTACGTTGAGAATCTATGGAAATAAAAACTACTATATATATTGTTATTTTCCCTTGGCTTTCCTAACCTTTCCTGTCCATTGAATCTGATGTTAATATCCAAAGCATTGAATAGTTCTTTCAAAACCTGTTCCAAATCTTTGTCATGTCTTTCTTCAACCCCCCTTATTACGACTCTTAAATCCCTGGGGTTTTCATACTGAGTTTGCTCTGTTGCATTTGAGAAGAAATTGTTGGATGTTTTCTGTGTATTATGCTGAGCATAATAATTTCCCTTTGATTCTATCCTTGGAAAACTGTAGTCGAAATTACTGGCCCTTTCTTCTGATTCTTTTAATTTCTTGCTGAGATTCTCAATTTTTTCTTGCAATTTAAACATTTCAGAACGCACACTTGAATTTACAGTTTCTATATTTTCATGCAGTTTGTTTTGGTTATCATTTAATCCTTGGATATGTACATTTAGCGCAGCTATGTCTGACTGATTTGCTCTCGCCATTTTATCGGTTTGACATTGGGTTGCTTGTAGAGCTATTATACCATCCAGTATTCTATCCAATTTCTCCTCTCTCTTGTTGAATCTAGTCATAAAGTCACTTTGCGGAATAGGATAGGATTGATTTGTACTTATCTGATTCGATTGCATTTGAGTAGGATGACTTTGGTATTTTCCTAACAAGGTAGTCTGGTTCATTTGTTGAGTTGCTTGTTGATCCCAGTTAGCGACGACATTTTGCTGTCCTTGCTGAAAATTGTTTTGTACATATCCATTTGTGATTTGCCCAGGTGGGCCATCATTCTCTCATTGCTGATTTTGCATCATTTGATTTTGATCAGGTCTATAGTTCATGCCTTGATTTTGCGGTTGGGTGCATCCTTGTTGCGTGTCTATTGAGTTGTTTACTCTACTGTGGGTGTCATTGGTTTCTTCAATGTATGTTCTATCCTTCAGAATGTCTAGATCTTCCGTCTTGAAGAGATTTATGTCGTTTAAACTGAATCGGGATCGTAAAGATCTCCTATCTTTTCCCTGCATATCCTGCAGCCGATTGTCCAATTGTTCTTTGTGAGTTATTTTCAATTGAGGACGTTATATTGATATTATATCTCAAAAACTCGGAGCACGGTCAGTGAGCGTGTTAGCAGTGCTGTGCCATTTTGCGTCCAGGCCATTTATTACTATTGTTTTGAAACCTCTGTAGGAAGGGAGCTTGGCGCATCTCCAAAATAATGTTTATAGACTTGCATGATCAAAGTGCAACTGCACATAATCCACCAAAACCTTGGTTACAAGACGTATAGACGACAGTGTAAGTGTTGCTTTGCATGTTGCTGGAATGAACTATATTTCTCTGTTACAAGTATTTAAAAGAGAGATAACAAAACATGTTCTCCAGGCCTATTATACTTAGAAATCCAGGCATATATAACACTTACTCAAATCATTGAATCAATTATTTTTTCGGATTGATCCTCTAAATCCTTGTGTTGAAAGGAGTAGCTTAAAGTTTTTTCTTCTTTCATGATGAAGTTTGAAATCGAAGACGTAATATTTGTTTACACCCATTTTAGAAAGAGATATAGATCTGTAATTAGAGCTAACATAATAACAATGACTTTCACCCATGCTCCTAATTATGAGAAAGGTAGAGTGCTTTTCTGAGTTTTGTATGTGATTACATTGAATCACATGCCTAGAAAAACACCTTGCAAAGACTCACCAATTTCACAGACCGAGCCAGTAAACCCAGGAGAGCAGGTACATATAAAACCATCCGTTTCATCCATACAAGTTCCTCCATTGTGACAAGGCAGTCCGGCACAGTCATCTATGTCTGAATACCACATCATTATAACATACAGGAGCTTGACTAAATCAATAATTAAACAAGAAGCCCTGCACTATATGTTGTTCATATATTTTAATATATATTTCCATTAAGGGAAGCAGATTATACAAATGCCTTTCTTATATGATTGTGGTCAATGCATTGATGAACATGAGTATTTATTTGTAATGCTATACATTATGTCAACTTTGAATATACTTCTAAGTGTTGTTATCTGCTATTTTATGTATAGATGGATATGCATGTTGCCCGCCCATTTTACAACGATTTCACACATTTATCTGTGCAAATGTTATTTCTACATTTCTACAGCATGGTGGCGTATTGTTTTAGCAGAATGTACCATATTATTACTTCCTCTACTATATAACCTTTTATATCAATTTGGGCTGTGTGATCCTTTCTGTTACATCATCTGCTGCCATTTCTTTCAGAGTAAATATAATCTAGACTTGTTCTAATTGTCATTGCTTCTCCCAAATGATTCCAAAGGCCATTACAAATTTATAAATAGACTATGCATGCATAAGGATGATTGAGGGTATTTCCCAAATTAATTGGATCAGCCTGATTTTTTTACACTTTGTACTCCAAATCATGCTGATTTCAAATATAATTTTTTAAAGGGGGTTGCCAAACTAGATTTTTTGCTACTTTCGTTTGAAAATAAAAAGCTAATTAATTTAACATGGCTGTCTATGGAGAAAATGGCGGTTTTAAAACGTTTTATCCATTTTAAACCATGAATTGTAAATACAGTTGCCTTGTTTTTTAGTATATCATATTTTAAGGGATATATTTTCTGAAAATAACAGGAGAATTGGTGGTTTCAGGATCACTTTAGGAGCTGGAGACCCTCAAACTTGAGAGTGAGTGAGTGTGGATTGTCTGTCACTGACAATCACCTCCGCCTGGATTGTCAGGAAGACATTACAATCCAAACCTGACAGGTCAGCTTAGCATTTTATTGTACACTTTTGCCCCTGTATCTCAGAAACCTTTACCCATTAGATAAACTTTTTTTCTTTAAACAAACAGCCGTTTTTCATGAAAACGCTGTGAATCTTGATGTAAACAAGGTGGCTTACAGTGTCGTAAAACAAACAAGAAAAAAAACCACATATTCACACATGTGGTATATCTTCAGAAGTGTTTCTTCTAACTACTGAACATCACTAACCGAAGAAATGCTCAAAAAATAATTAAATATGCACATGGTCAATGTTGTAAAATCCCCGCCGTTTTTGGCAACTGAGAAATACTCGCGATCATCCTTAAAAAGGGATATGTATATATTAAAAAATGTGTAAACCTCACCAGTTTCACAGAATGTCCCAGTGTAGCCAGGTATGCAGCGACATATATATCCACCAGTTGTATCACCGCAAGATGCACCATTTTGACAAGGCATTCCAGCACAGTCCACAATGGCTTTATATAAACAGTAAATTATTAAAGTAAGAGAAAATAGGCTATGGTCTTGGTGGCCATTCGTCCAATTTCTTCACTACATTTCTTCATAACATTGCCCAGTTGCTCTTATCGGGCACACCGTTCCTATCTAAATAGAAAATCCAAAACCATATAGTGGAAAACTAAAAACGAAAACATGTAGAAAGATGTTAATAATCGTGTGGTGTTATGCAACATTACCTAACATTGTGTAACCTGATAATATTTCTATTAATAAGTAATTATCACCTATTAATTATATTATCTCATTACCTAAAATCGCTAATTATACTTAACTACCTAGCACTGTGCAAGTCAACTTATACATGCTATGCCATGGGTATTATGTAAGGGCCTCGATTGGTGCTTCCATGTTGAATATCATAGCCAGGGGTAATTGGCGTTCAGCTTGCGTCAATTCTTATATTTCCCCATCCATGGAGACTAATCTTAAAGTGGACACCTTCATATCGGATCATCTCTCACTCCTGTGACTCTGGTTTGGCCTTCCTTGGTGAATAAACTACCATTTATGGTGGTCAAGGCCATCCCTTCTTCTCATCATTTGTATGTTTATATATTACTGCCTGCAGAGAACCAGATATGTGTAGGTAAAAAGGTTCACCGAGTATATCGGGTCGGCGTCAGGCAACGCCTTTCTGGCCATGCCCCCCTTCGCCACGCCCGGTCAACGGCGTGACGTCACAATGGTCACCCTTCCACGACCACAACAAGATGTGTTCCATCCCTCCACTTCTCTCCTGATCCCCAACCTGATCACACATACCTTGGAAATTTTTTCTTTACCCTATGTATATGTATATGTTTATGGTGAATAAACTACCATTTATGCTGGTCAAGGCCATCCCTTCTTCTCGTCATTTGTATGTTTATATATTACAGCCTGCAGAGCACCAGATATATATATTAACCTTTATTATGGTTATTCCAGTACTAGAAATAGTTTGTTTGACATAATGATCAAACCTAGCATGGTTCACTGATAGAGACTTCACGTGTGTAGTACAGACGGTGAAGGAATTTTCAACCAAGAATGGTTCATCGATATGATTTTTTCTCACATAAATAGCAAAATCAACAGTAAAAACTGTTAAGCTGTTGCAAGATTTAATGGTGAGATATGTTTAGACATTTTACGCATGCACTCTAGCTCCACACCCTCAGATCAGATAAGAATGGTATGTCAGTGATTGGACCCCTACTTCGCTAACCTGGCCTATGACTCGGTGTTTTACTGGGAATATAATGACATTTTGTGGTCTTAATGGAATATGTGACCAGCCAAGCAGAAAGGGGACTCCAGGGCCAAATTTTCGAATTTGGGTTTTATTATAGATTCTGAATCTGCATGTCCTCCTGAGTCAATAACCAAAAAAAATTGAATTTGCCGAGATATGGGCTTTTTTGTAAAGTTATGGCAGTTTTCAGTAGAATAGGTTGGGGGAGTGACTCATTTCCTGTGACACTTCACATGTACAAAAAATATATATTAAATTTATTTTTTTTAAATGACCGGGATGTACAGAAGGGGAAATGAGCATTATAAAAGTGAAAGAATTTTGTTGATACTCTAAAAATTAGTGAAGTTACAGACTTTCAAATTTACCTGCCTCTCAGAATTACTTACCCACACCAATCAGACGGTAGGCCCGTCCCGATGATTTATTATAGTGAATCATCGGTGCAGCATGCCCAACCACACGCCATATGCTACACCGACTATTCGGCCCTAAACCCACACATTGCCGATTTGGAATTACTAGGATTCTGTAAATGTTAATCTTAGGAATTCAATTCTGGACTGAAATCGGGACTATATTGTCCAATTCGGCTCCTAAATATCATCCGATTAGGCTCCCGAATACACGGCTATTGGGCCGACTACTCAGGCCCAGACCCACACTGGCACGATTTAGGAAACCAAATTCTAGGATTTCAGCCGTATTCCTAGGATTACTCGGGAGCCCAAATCGGTGGCCAAATCGGCCCTGTGTGGGTGGCCTTTTAAAAAGGGATATGTATATATTAAAAATTAGTGTAAACCTTACCAGTACCAGATTCACAGAATGTCCCAGTGTAGCCAGGTATGCAGCGACATATATATCCACCAGTTGTATCACCGCAAGTTGCACCATTTTGACAAGGCATTCCAGCACAGTCCACAATGGCTTTATATAAACAGTAAATTATTAAAGTAAGAGAAAATAGGTTATGGTCTTGGTGGCCATTCGTCCAATTTCTTCACTACATTTCTTCATAACATTGCCCAGTTGCTCTTATCGGTAACACCGTTCCTATCTAAATAGAAAATCCAAAACCATATAGTGGAAAACGAAAAACGAAAACATTGTGTAACCTCATTATATTAACTCTGAATATTATATTACATAACTCCGAAAAGGTATTGAAGCCTGAGAATAATCTGAGAATTGGTCATTGTGTATTAACAAACTTTCCAAATTCAACTCGGCATATTGCTATCCATTTACAGACATATAAAGAAAATTCTTGAAAAACAAGATATAGCTTTCCTTATATATTAGAAATTATAGCTCCACAATTGGTCACTGTACCAAAATGTAGTGACCAAAGGGTTCGTTTTGTAGAGGAGAAATAAGAACAGGACAATCGTCAACTATTAATATTCTATTTTAATTATCTCAGCTCAAACCAGTGTAAACTAGTACACAATATCAAGAAGTGTTTTACACACAAGTACACACACTGAAGTATAAGGAAATGAAGAGAGAACGGGGAAAAAGGCTGACTAGGAAAGTGCTCCCACCTAGTGGAAAAGAACACAACATTCGAAGCTATACTTTAACACTATAACACTTCTGCAAGTAGTATAAAAAGTGGGCTTTTTGCTGGGCACCACAGATATAAAACTGTAGAATGGAACATTCAAAAAAAGAAAATGAAGAGAAATTCATATTTCATCGAGTTTATACATGAATTAATGTTTTTTTCTAGAATATTTCATTTCATTTTGTATTTTTGCTGATCTACAGTGGTAATCTGGATCAAATGGGATCAATAGTGCAAATAACCTTTTTATACTTATTTAGCCAGTATTATCCTTACATTTTCGGCAGCAAAGCGATTCCAAAACTTTAAGAAGATGATACTTGCAAATGAGATTTGTGCGGGTCCTCGAAATAGTTATTTTGGATATGATGAAATTGTTCACTAATAATAACGGGTCAAAGTCCTTTAAAACTCTATCTGGGTGCTGTATGGATGGGTCTGGAATGAATCAACGACTAGATAGACAAATTTATTTTTGTACGGAAATTAGCTTAGAATGCAGCATCAACTGATAATGCCCCTTCTATATTCCAGTTCTATAACCCATCTGGGGTTACTAATCGATTCAGGCCTAAGAATGGAACAGATGGTGAACCATACTGCCAAGAGAGCTTATTTCGAAGTTAGTAAAATCAGAAAAGTTCTGCCGTTTATTGGTCCTGATATTGCCATATCGCTGTATAAAACCTTCGTGTTACCGATTTTGGAGAATTGTATTATATGCACGGATCTGGGTCCACAAAATATACATCAACGATTACAAAAGATCCAGAATAAGGGACTTAGAACTCTACTCAATGTTAAGGGACACATATCGAATTATAATATACATGTGAGATGTGATCTGCTTCCATTACATTTGAGAAGAAAGAGTCGAGTATTGTCCTTGATACACAAGACTGGTTCCTTTGTTGCTAGGGATATAAATATGGATATTAGAGGAAATATGGGTAGGAGAGTGGAAATTTATCGATGGAAGAAGGAAAACACATCCAGATCATATCTGTCGAAATTGAAAGGTTTCTGGAACGATCTGCCTCTGGAATTGAGAAATAATGCTGATCTGCCGAATTTTAAAGCGAAAATAAAAGAAAGATTATGGATTGAATTTAGAGCTAACAAAGAGATATACTAAGGATGCTAGATATTTTGTGGGCCCAGAACCCGAACCTTTTTTATGTTTTTATGTTTTTGTTTCTTACTTATATTGAAAATGTATAAAAATACTTGGGATTATTTTATAAATCTTACAAGCAGCCCTACTATTTGTTGGAAGATCTAAGCTACCCTGTTATCATGAAAACTGTCGTAGAGATTAGTGACATGTAAATGAATCGGCAGAGGGAGCCACATACGTGGATATAGCTATGTACCATATGATATGTAATCGAACCGGCAGGGGGTGCCACTATGGCATATAAGTATTGAGAATGTTGCTATATATATATCTATAATGTTAAAGATTTAAATGACTTGATGTATGCTAATAATAAGTAATAATTGTAACTTGAATTGGACTGCTAATTTTTCTGTAATATTTTGGATACGCTGAAAATTATCATTGTCAAAAGTGAAATGCTATCAATAAACAAACAAACAAACAAACAAACATATTCACATATTGAAATATTGGCATTCATTTTAAGTCTTATCATATTTTAATATCTGCAGGGAGGGAGTATGTGATGATCTTGCTTTCACATGTAAATCACGGTTTGTCAGTTAAAAAAACCATTGTTTTTCACTAAGAAAGAGCATTTGTCAACTGAACAACCGTGTTTGTCAATTGGAAAACATTGTTTTCACAGGGATAAAGCGTTTCTTCAGAGAGAAATATCGTGTCTTGGGACTTTCCAAGCCTGGGAAGAAAATCTTTCAGTCATAAGATTCTTTTAGACGCTGTGGTAAGAACTGCATTTGGCGTGCAAATCTATCATGGTCTAGACTCAACCACAGAGTTTGAATTGACAACCAAGAAAAAAGCAATCAAGCCAGGGAACATCCCCCTTTAATGTTAATGTTAGCTGTGTATGACGGTTGATTCATAAAGGAAACAAAACTAACTGTTTTAAAGTCAAGTTCTGGAACACATCATTCATCATGCTTGTATTCATATCATGACGATTATCTATATTTTCATACAACACATATTTCAATATTACCTGTTTCACAATTGATGCCCGTATAGCCAAGTGAGCATGAACAAGTGTATGCTCTTAGTTCATCATTACAAGTTCCTCCATTCAAACATGGGGTGGAGATACATTCATCAATGCCTGAAATGAGGAAAAGAGAGCAGTGAACAGAGTCCTTTTATTCATATAGATCTCATAGATCTCATCCATGTGCTGTGTACTACCTTGCATGGGTGACCCACCAACCATTTTTGCCCTCTGTTGTTATAGGCCCTTGCATGGTGCTCGGAGACACAATACTGAACTTTGCTATTCATGTAACGGCAGAGGCTGACAAAAAGCACCATAAGTTTAATTTCATTTACTATTATATCTCAACTGACCTATTTTGGGTATTTTTTTTCATTTTGAGTCCTTGCAATTTCATAAAGGCAAACACTACTATTCACTGCAGCCCTGCCCTCCCGCTTGATGTGGGTAATCTATGTACTAGAGTTAGATAGTGATTGCCGTGGTCTATTGTGACAAAAATACACCCCAGAATTCGACCAAACTGGGTCTAAAAGTACATAATTTGTGCTTTGCAGTATGCCTATTAACCTCTAGTAGCCTAACAGGCCCACCACAAAGTGGCTAGTGAAGAAACTCTCCATTACATGTTTCTATCTTCAGCTAGTTTTTGTAAAAGTTAAAATTTACCCATTTTAGAATGGATTTAAACATTTAGTGAGGCAATATATGACATTGCACAAATAACTAATTGTTTTGTGTGAGAAAAATGAGTCACAAGCCCCCCGAAAATGATTTGGGAATATCATATTTACTGAAATACCTGAATTATCAAACGGATATGCATGGGGTCAGTATCAACTTTACACAAAGTGTATTGTGTCACAAAGAGAGTCTAAGTCACAATAGATGAATTTTGTGATGTTCATCATATTCGATCTAGCTGATTCCAGTGATGGAAAACAGTAGGACATCTACTTATATACTGCTTGATGGTCCGACAGTATTGAAAAGTAGTTAAATATATACTCCTTGGGAAAACCTAACAATATGAATCAATATGTGATCCGTTTTAGGAAAATAAGTCATAGGTCGCAAAATTGATATTTTTCAAAGTGTTCATTTCTATTCTTTTCAAAAATAAAAACATCAAACTTAAAATCTGGATATTCTTATTAGATTAATAAACTGTTTACTATCATTAGAATCGGCAGGATCTCATCTTTTCAAATATAATGGTATCCCAAAATTCATTTTTTGCGACTTGAACATCTTTTAAATGAGAACAATAAATTCTTAGCAATAGCTTATGTGGAAAAGCACTTGAGAAATATCATTTATTTGGGACTTGTGACTCATTTTCGTGGGACACGTCACACCTGTGTATCATTTATGACAACAATTATGCCAACCTACCGCAAAATATTTCATCTGACGCATCTGTACAGTCATTAAGGGTATCACAGAACCAATTATCAAAGATGCAACCGCCAGAGTCACAATGGCTAAATCCTGGTGGGCAATCATCCCCTGGCCCTAAGTGTGACATTTAATATAAGTAAGATGATGAGTTAATGTTGTTTAGTTAAAACTGTACTTTAAAAAGTAGGGTTATGTAAGGCTCAGCATGGTGAATGAATGTGATGAATCAGAGTGGTTACCCCGGCTCTGATTTGGAACTGCCGGCTGGCTTGCATGTTCTTTGCCAAGAGACAGCCGACTGGGCATGGGCTGGTCTTGTCAACTGCTGCTGGGCTCTTTGCTCACTAGACGTTGCTACCCCTCTCCCCATGATTCAACTTCTCAGGGCCCATACATACATTTCTACACTTTTCATTCATATAATTGGTTAAAATAACTACCGGTTCTGGCTCACTCTGTAGGGTGGGAAGTTGTATCATTTCTCCCATAAGTTTTACAATAAAACCCTCAAAGCATATCTCACCACCTTTTTGCCTTCACCCTGCCCCCCACAACACACCACTTCCCCCATTCAGACAATCCATTCATATTTCCTCTCATATACACCATTTAATCCTTAATACCTTAAAATCTCAATGCATATCTTGTCATCCCTTGCATACTCCCGCCACACTTCCCATTCATATAACCCATTAATATCCCTCTCGTAAACCTTTTTAAAGATAAATGCCAGCTGTCTGTTCTATTTGGATTAAACACTGGTATTTACCTTAAATACTTAATCCCTCTTGACCGTGTTGACATTAATCAAGACCTCTCCACCCATCATATTGACTAAGCCCCTCGCCATGTTTACACTTGGCCCGCCATGTTTACATAAACAATGCCCTTGTTTGTACAAACAATACACAATAGCCCATTTATCCAGATTATGGGGTTTGGTCTCATAAGGGATTATGACTCTCATTAGTAGGCATAAAATCCTTTGTTCTAAACAAAGGATAGAGTATAGCCCTTACTACTTCACCCTCAAATCATGCCACGGTCATGCGCTGTCCAGGTGTAAGATTGGATCCCCCTCATCTTTCCCCACTCCCCGGATCCCAGCAGCTTTGGCCTGCCCTTCCTTGTTACCCCTTCCCCTCCCTCTTGATTACCCAAGAGCAGCAAATATATTAATTAGGTGGGCTAGGTGGAGAGCTTAGCTCTAGCTAACCTAGCCTACCCCGCCCAGTCAGGCCATGTGTGGTGTGCTCGGTCTGGCCATGATCAGTGGGCTAATTGGGTCAGATCCAACCCTACAGAATGCATTTCTTTACAATATAACATACACCTTTATCATTGCAGTTATTAAGTAGAGGGTCCCGTTTGTAGAACTGTCTCTGAGGGTCTTAAAGGTATACGCGGGTGTCCACGCCCACGCCACCTAGCGTCTCCAATTTTTCTTTGAAATATTTCGTTATCATGATAAGTTGAGATGTATTTGTGCACGATTTCCAATATCTACAGGGTTTATTTTAATTACAGCACTTTTGAGTCATGTTTTTAAGATTCATTTGTATTGGTTATGCTTATGTTTATTGGCTATTTTATACTTCAAATGACCATAGCTTTTTTTTAACCCCGTCAACGTATAGTTTTTTTGGTAAATCAGTAGCATGATACACCAAATATATGTGTAGAAAGTTTTGATGAAAAGTCACCGATCAATTTTTTTTTATATAGTGAAACGTGAAAAAAAACAGATTTTTCCATAGACTTTAATGCTAAAGCACTGTTATTTTCAGGCAGCTGTAGAAAAAAAAATAAGTCGTTGAGATATACTTTTTTTTTCATTTCTTGCTTTCTTATGTAGTCAGGAATGATCCCTGAACGTTTCTTGAAAAAGTCACCGACCAATCTTTTTTCCATTGAACACCCGCGTATACCTTTAAGTGGCCTTTTACTGTATTTCATGCTTACCTATTCCCATTTCATATATAACAGCCATCTAGCTGGCAACTATGGGTCTTCCACAATGTACTAAATATGATGTTTCATGCTGTTGTATTGATATAATAATATATGTGATGTGTTTCAGGAAAATGAGTCATAAGTCGCAAAATTGATATTTTTCAAAGTCTTTTTTTTCACGAAATCACATTGTTGGAAAGTTCTAATTTTTTTAGGGTTTATTACTTATAGCTATATCAATCGATGTATGGAATTTCAGGACAATCTATGTAATACATCCTTTCATTTTAATGGTCCTCATATGGACTACATTTAGTGACTTTACTGTTTATTGACCCCAGAAATTTTGGAAACTTTTTTTTTCAAAAACGAAAATATCAAACTTAAAATCTAGAAATACTTATTAGATTATTACACTGCTTACTATCATTAGAATCCGCTTGATATCATCTTTTCAAATATAATGGTATCTCAAAATCTCTTTTTTGCGACTTATGACTCATTTTCCTGAAACACATCACATATGTGCTTATTACTTCCCGGTTGCTTGTGTGAATGTTCATCTGGACACTGGTGGTCTTTGGTTGCCTAGCTGGCCAGGAAACCCAAGATCCTATGACTTAGGCAGGATTGTGGTGCTTATCTCAACAGTTCTCAGCTGACAATAAAACCTCTATGTTATGTTATGGAAATCATCAGGAGGAAACTTAATCTTCTACTAAAATCTAGTTATGCATGCTATAATGTATGGATCAATTTGATACCAGGAAAATTAAGCTTACCGCAGCCCAACTCATCTTCTCCGAGGGGGAAACACTCAATTGTTCCATTACAAACTAATTCACCTGGTTTGCAGAGAAAATCCGCACACACAAAATCACCGAGACTGCATTGTCCTTGTGCACCTGAATATGTAATATAAGGTGGTGTGTAAACAAATAAGACATGTAGGTGTACTTCTATGTATTCGTGAATTCCCTATACAAATATTATATACAATATATCAGTATAGGGATATACAAATCCCAGTAGTCGTGGTGAGACTATCTATATTCATATTTAGGCGTATATAATGTAAATAGGATTGAATTGTGTTACTCTAATATTCCCTGATCAGACCAATACTTATAGGCAATATATTGAATTCCATGCTCATGCAACTTTCTCAATTATTTTTACATTCCTCTTTTCACCAAACTGCATCCCAAAGACTACTGATGAGAGCAGTAATTCTAAAGATGCATTGTCAATGAAAGCCTGTAGAATTATATCATTATTGGTTCAAGTTAAGAAATAATGTTAAAGACTAGGCTGTTAACAGTATATATGTATATATGTATACCTAACCTTAAATATATGTACATCAATTACAAAAGATGTGCATCGTCAAATGAAATTATGGTTAGTATTGGTAACTTTATATTTTGAATGATGTTTAGAACAGGTACTAGGACGTTGCTTGATTTAGCTTGTACTTATGAGAGCACTAGTTCTACATGGTGTAGGAAAATACGTTTTTGGCATCTACCTAGCTGCAATGAATTAGGATATAGTAGCAGTCAGGAGAGCCTTGTTTAACTGAACCAGGATACCTGTATATCATTGTTTTGTTTACTTAGAAATTGTATTTTAACTAAAGTATCCAAGCTACCGGGTCTGAAGGATACTTAAGGTAGGAACCTTGGTGAGTAAATTGTTTGGGTTCCTGTTGATATTTCTGCCTCTCTGAATCATGTCATTATTCTTGTTCTAGCTTATCTACATTGGCAATCTTGGGTAACAAAAAGGACAATCATGGGTCAGAAATAAATAGACCTATGCATAACGCAGGCGCATAGCACATGTAAGTTGGCCTTAATTGTAATAAAAAAAACAATGTTGAATGCTTTTGGATACTTATAGCATAGTAATCATGGACAGTTCAAACTTACCAGGGTAACCAATCAGTGAAACCAGAAGTAGATGCAGCTGAACAGCGCCTACAAGGGCTTTAATGACTCTTTTCATGTTTTTTTTTGTTTTTGCAACCAACTTTTTTTCTGAAACCTGCCGTCTGGACATATATAATTCTAATTTCGCGAGGCTGGAAGGAAACATAAGGAGAAATAAATCATTTTTTTAGCTCGACAATATGTTCTTCTATGTCTTCAGATATACGCCTCCATAATGCTCTTTCATTAGGGTTTATTTTTTTGAGTTTGAAGGAATACAGTACTACCTTTGCCCTCATTCTTAACTCATACATTGCTGAGAGACAATCTACTCTACCTTTGTCAAACATTTTTTGTCAATAAATAAATGACTTCAATTGTAGAATAAGCCAATTTATAACCCTTGAGTTGATATTTGTTATATCAATACCGAATATAATATCTCTTGGTCTTAACACAATGCTATTACCTCTTCGGTTGAAAATTACATTGCCTTCTCCATCTTTGTTAAGATATCCACTATTATAAATCCATGTTAATATATACTGCCAGAGCATTTTGGTTCTGGAACACATTACCAAAAAATGAGAAATGTCATCTTTACTCTTACAAAATGAGCAAGTGTCGTTCTTAATTACATCTATTTGCTTCAAGTATGAGTTACAGGTAAGTACTCCATGCAGCACCTCTTTTCATGTTAGTCTGAGTGAATGAAACACCCAAGTTTCATCTCCAAGTAATCCCTATGGTATATTTACAAATGTCTCATGTTGCATGTCTCACTGCGCATGTCTATGACAGTGCATGCTGGGATAGATTCAGTTCAAATCTGACACACAAATATTTAGCAACAATTTTATGGAAAATTGCAAGAATGTTTTCAACAATATCATAGGTTGTGTAAATGATGTATAGAAACCAAATACATTATGGGAAAGATGAAGTTGTCTGTTATAGGAACATCCAAAACACATGGATATTGCTATTGGACCACTTATAGATATTTCAAGCTAAAGAATACATTTTTCATTCTCTGTTTTTTTTTAAAAAAAACTGTGAATGTTAATGATTTGCATACCATTCTGTCAATCATCCTGAATATAGCAAGTTGTTGTTATAGATTTTGTCTGGTGTGAGGTGTTGGTGTTGAGGAGTGTCGACACTTATCTGGGAGGATATCTCGATGCCCATCTCTGATATCTAATTCACGCAACCACTCCTAACCTTGCACCTATGCAAGGACTGTTTGATTGACAACCTTCTACCTTCCCTGACACCCCTCCCACCACCTCTTCCACCTGTCAATCAAATCTCAATCAAATCTCATTCTCTCCCCTATTGGTCAAACTGTACGGAAGCCGAGCCTGCTCACACACTAAAATAAATTTGTAAAAAAAAAATTTCTTTTGAATTTTAAAATACAAAAAAATACACTAAAAAAATATCTTTAAATGTTAAAAACACTATAAAAAAATAAAAACACTAAAACAATTAAATGTTAAAATTAACAAATTTATACTAAAAAAATAACTTTAAATGTTCGAACAAAAAAAATTAAATGTTAAAATAAAAAAAAATTCACTAAAAAAATAACTAAATGTTAAACAAAAAATTATGAAACGGAAACATAAGTGATGTGTTTCAGGAAAATGAGTCACCCCTTAAGTCTGTGTTAGACAAGCCGGGAGGGAGTGAGACATTATAAGACAGAGACAGGTAGGGAGATAGACAGGGAGGTAAGATAAGATAAGATAAGTTTTTTTTTTATTTGTCATAAAATTGTGAGGTAGAGGGCCCCCTTTATGTCCCCTTTGGTACCCCCTTTGGCAATGGGAGGGAGGGGAGGTATCTGAACGCATCCACTTGGTCTTCACAAATATGCATGTGGTAGGTAACACAGCCCACAGCCTGCGTGCACTTTGCTGTGATGCCTATGGTTGTGTTCAGATACCAGCAGCTACAGCAAAGCTATTTAATCATTTTTCTAATTATTTATTAATGAATTGACATGTCTGACAATACAAAAACATAGCTTACCAAATGTTACAGAAAAGCAACGATTGATATTGACATGGGAGAGCGATTTAGAGCGAGAGCATTACAGGAGAGGGGAGAGAGAGATGAGGAGAGGGGAGGTATCTGAAGGCATCCACGATGCTCTGACTTGGTAAACGGTCCCCTCCCAGATGTTCTAGTGATATTTTAGCCGAGTAGAATTAACTATTTAATGGAAGGCTGCAGTACCGTGGGAAAGAACCAACAAACAATACAACCTACCTTTGTAATTACCCATACCTGCAATTATCTGAGCAATTAAATGTGGACCAGGGGATAAGGTTTTATAATCAGACTGTAACAGATGGGGTAAATGGGGGGGAAGTCATTCTTCTAACTACAGCACAACAAAAGGGGAGGGACATAAATAAATAAATAAATAATCAGACCTATTGGGGGACCATAAGCCAAAGACTTAATCCCTATCCCAATACACACAAGCTGCCCATACCTGTCAGATCGGCCAGTATAAGGGAGGACCATTAATTATTACCAGAGGGAAGGGGAGTGGGGAATACAATTATTGATTTCTCTTGCATGTTTTAATTTTTGGATTTATTATTATTATCATACTTGTCTTTTATTATGTAACTATGACCTTATACTTATGCGATTCTTAGTGTAGAAATTATTCTGTATCCTTTTATGACACAACCTTGCATTGTGATTATGTCATACATACTGACCCACTCCTCATGCGGGAGGTACCCTGGGGGTATAAATGTACAGGAACTTGGCCAGTAAAGGTACTTATTAAACGGACCCAAAACACAACGTTTCTCCGACTTTGAAACTCTTTCAATATCTCACAAGATCTTTTGTAGAGCCAATATGACATGAAACATACAATTGCGATGATTAGTATTGATCATACACAGTATATATCGCTATTGTAGTGGATCCAGCCTCTATTCTGTACTAAAACCGCGGCCATTTAGATGTGGCTTTGAAATAGCCAACATGGAACACAAGGTGTTTTGTCCCCAACCTGTCAGGATAGAAATGTGTCATAGTAAATATGTCATATTTAGCACACTTTTAGGCCATTTTCATGCATTAATACCATTATTTATTTTTTTATAAATTCACCGATATTATTTGTTAATGTTAATTCATGTCAATGTTATAAGCTTTGAGTTATGACAGTCATGGATAGCCATGGATGTTATAACATTTCAGTTATAACATTCACAGCAAGCTGAAACAATGCGTTGAAACCATTAGTTATACAGTTTGGACGAAACAATATGACAGGGTGATTGCTATGGTGTTTAATTATCTGGTGCCTGATTATACAAGCTGATGTGCTTGCTGATGAATTATAAACAGCTGGGGGCAGTGGTCACTCTGAACCTCGTTTCAATATTTTTCCTGTCATTGTTATCCTGTGGCTGATTGGATCTCTAATCTAACCTGTTAATTAATTGGTCCAGAGAGACCCAAACCAATCAGCACAGGCCCAGTGTACTCGTCCTAATCTGTCTAGTATAAAAAGCCAAATCAGGCCAATGAAAGCCAGTGATTAGTTTGATCTCTTTTAAGCGATCCTACTGACTTGAGACATACATCTCTGTGTGTTGCGTTGATTAATTTCTCGCTCAACAACTGACCCTGAAATATTACGAAGAATGACCCGCACTTCTTCAATAGCCTTATCCCTACTTTTTGAGGTAAACTCAATGTCAGCTAGGTTCGACCATAATAAAGTAGAAATAGACATTTCCTCATTAGATCTGAATCTGTACATGCTATTCATGGCCAGATTTCACTTTTTGAAGTGAGTTTTTATGAAAGAGAAAGTGTTCTGTTAGTGGTAAACAAAGTCACCGGAACTGACAACACTCTAATCACCCCCTCTTATCACTCACAATAACAAGAAACTTTTTGGAATTACAGGGTACATTTTAAACCATCTAAGTTCAAACAATCCCATAACAGTTATATCCTCTCTCACTTAGTATTAGCAAAGAAAATGGTTTATTAGGGATCTGAAGGGAGGAAAACCTCATTCAAACTTTAACCCAACCACACCCTCGGCTCACTCGCACTGTCTTGGCTGTTGTGTGGAGCCAAGATTGGCTCAGCCTTCATGACGTCAAAATCAATGTGGATTTTGGGTAATTTCCCCCAAAATGGTGGTAGTCATGAGTCAATATTGTAATAAATACTAGGGGTATTTCTGAACTACAGGTATGTTTTCATTTAATAAAATAACCTATTGTGGTACCATTGTACTGAAGGTGGTACTTTATTTCAATACTACAGTCTTGTGCCGCGCCACAGACCGAGATACTTCAGTGGTTCAAATTAAGCACCCTATTGCAGAGACAATAGGGAGATTTAGCAACCATAAAGCTAACGCTAACGCTAACGCTAACGCTAATGCTAGTTTCTCATGATAGGGTGGGCCATACGTAATGGCAGAATTCAATCAGTGTTAGAGGTGGAGAGGTGTTTTCAGAGGGGAAAAAACACAGAATTTCATGATGTGTAGTAGTGTGTTACACCTGAATACAAGGGAAAACACCTCCTGCCTATTTGTACATAAAAATGAAATCACAATTGACCATCATTTTAGCTTGAAATAGACATATGTTGGGAACGTATTGACACACCTCTTAGCGTAATTGACGTCCGTATCTCAGGTAGGCACGCTAAAAATAGCACACCTAGTGATGATGAAGTCCTCATAAAAGATACGTTAGCGTTAGTGTTAGTGTTAGCGTTGTGGTTGCTAAATCAGCCTAATACCTTTGTAACTCACGCAATGATGGCGCAACTCATAACTGTAACCTTGGGTAATAATGCAGATGAAATGAATCCTTCTTGTTCTTGTGATTCTTTCCCGAATTTCGTAAACTTGTGCCCACACATCTGCGGTTCACTACAGATGTATTAAAGTTCAAGATATTTTACTTTCGGATGGTCTAATTACAATATATAAATAATGGCAAGTGCTCATATACATGTACCTTCTTCGGGCCAATTTGTCACCTAACAGGGACACATTTAATGATAATGCGTACATTTATTTGCAATCATAAGCCTCTCATAATAGATAAAGGAAACCTACGCTCAACTTCAATGAAATTACTAAATCATTTAATAATCGCCCCAATTAAAGAAATGTTCAAGTATTCTCAAGTTTTTCCGCTACAGGCCATCTTTGTTTTTTTCTTCTGGTTCATTTCTCTCCTGATCTGGGGCCTGGGGCCTAATGCTTAATTTAAAGAAATTTTATTGAGTGCATTTCCATGATAACATAGTAATCTCATGCTGCCCAATTGGACAAATTTTAACAAACAATAGCAAAAGTAATTCATTTTAACTCTTTTAAGGCATGATGATTATAGTTATACATATAATATAATATAGTAAGGTCGCACAACAACGCTTATAATACCAATAATGCCTAAGGCTTCCGGAATGTGTATTTGGGAAACTCTGATCTATATCAACCATATTGACCTTCATTTTCCTCCTCTTTTTAATTCCATAACCATGCAATACTTAAAGTCAGAAAATCGTAAGGAAAAGCATAGTAAATTGTGATATGTCACAGAAAAATGAGTCACAAGTAAAAACAATAAGTTTCAGTTATCACCATATATCCCGACGGGCACTGAGTGCAATTGAGTGTGATAGCACTGTGATCATTTTGTGATTGACTGCAAACTAGTGAAGTGTGATACTTATGGCTATGAATCACAGTGGAATGGACACGCCATTAGCAACCATTATGTGAAATCCATTGCGTTTATTTCCCCTTATGTTGTTGGTGGTCTCACACTTGTGTTGGATTAAGTTCTCATTCATATTCACTTATGTTTGTATT
This sequence comes from Sthenelais limicola, assembly GCA_942159475.1. Taxonomy (NCBI): domain Eukaryota; kingdom Metazoa; phylum Annelida; class Polychaeta; order Phyllodocida; family Sigalionidae; genus Sthenelais; species Sthenelais limicola. The sequence continues at coordinate 111,618,735 of OW804100.1, read as the reverse complement.
AAACATGTGTTACTCAACCAATTACATCTACAAATACATGTTTTCTTCAGAAGTCAATAATATAGGTGTGATCTCAATTGCGCATATAATGCGCATTCAAAATCACGTCTAAATACGGTACTAGGGTGCAACAAGATCGCCTCCCAAACGCCCAAGACTTGTTGATTTTGGCATCAGACAGGTAGATTTTTAATCTACACGTCTTTTGGATGGGTAGATTTGCAAAGTAATAAATTTGCCCTAGGCCTACCTTCCATTTTGGGCAGCTGGAAGTTTGGGGTGGGCAGGTAGATTTTAAATTAACCTGCCCGATAAAAAACCTTTTTTCTAAAGAAGTTAAGACACTCTGTATGTTTAATGAGACAAGGGAGATCTGGTGTCTAGGGGATAATGTTTTTTGATCGTTTGTGTGTGAATTATGTTATATTTAAGACCCTTCGTTCATTGAGAAAGAACTATTATATGGATGTTTAATATACATAAGAAGGATCCACCCACTAGGATTATATGACTCAGACACAACGCTGGGAGTGGATTTTAAAGTTTCTTTATTATTCTTTTTTTTTTTTCGGTTTAAAATGCCCAAGTGCTAGGCTCTTATAAATTTTACTTTATTCTAGTATCTGTATCGAAATCGAAGGTATGAGAAATGTCTTTGTCATCTGATTACTATAATTGTTATAATATTTTGTTACTATTGTAAGTAAAATCAGCACGTCCTGAGAATAGTGTAACTGTTACATAATGTTCTATTGCTGACTAAATATCTTTAAATACAAAATACCCATGATAATGAAACCACAACTGGACGCAATACCTGGCAGTGCTCACTCACCTAGCATTCACACTTACTGTCGCGCATAGACACATAGATTTGACACGCCATTCTCTGACACTCATGCTCACTCTCTGATACCAAGTCAAATTAAGATTAAGAAACCCCTACACACAAAGCTAAATGATGTAAGCCTAGCTCCATATTACTAAAAAAATACTTGATTTACTCACTGATTTAATTCCTCATTTTATAATAGAAAACACTTCTATTATATATGTTCGAAATAATAGGAATAAATAGACCATTACCCTTAGCCAATAGCCCTTACCATTATGCGACTTGTCCCCACCAGGTGGCGGTATTATTTTCACCAGGCGGCGAACTGGGAACTGGAGTGCATTTACAAATTCTTTTACATTAAAAGTGCCGCTAATACACTTGTATGGCATTTATACTCCTATAGATATTCCATATCATGTACATAGGAATGTTGTAAGCGATATACATCTATAGTGTATGTGTGTAATATACCTGTTTGATGTTGAAAAATGCTTTGATCAAACCACCCTAATGATTGTACAAATAGATTGTCCCTAGTGGCTTGGGCAAAACAGAGCCGTTAACCACTGGAACACATCAGATAGGAGACTTCTATACTTCAGGCTCAGAAAGAGGATGGTAGAATAGATGAAAACAAAATGATGCTAAATGATGAAAAGGTTTAAACTCACTTCGAAATCTTGAGGGAATAACAGTACCCTTCATACCTTTCTGTGAGAAAAAAATTACTATCACTGCCAGGGCAGGAAAATAAAACCGCCATGAAGTGTCTCATTTATTTCAGATGCTATTAATTTGTATAAGCTTGGAGTAATATTACTCCAAGGTATAAGGAACGTAATATCCCTATCAAAACGCCATTAGAATTTGCTATTTTTTGCATTCATATTGCGTTATACTTTTAGCGTGACCATTTCGCGATAATTGCGCAATAATTATTGCGTGAAAAGCGTCCACTCTCATCACAGAACTATGGCGAAATGATTGCGCATTAAAAATCGCGTAGAGACGCATTCATTTGCCCGTCGGGATGCGACGTGTTTCAGGAAAATGAGTCATAAGTCGCAAAATTGATATTTTTCAATGCGTTTTTTTTCACAAGATGTACTGATTTTTAGAGTGTGTGTCACTTATGGTTATGTCAATCGACGTCTCAAATTTCAAGACAATCTATGTAATATATCCTTTGGTTTTAAAGGTCCTCATTTGGACTACATTTAGTCTACTTTACTGTTTATTAACACCCAGAAATATTTTTTTCCAAAATGAAAATATCAAACTTAAAATCTAGAAATACTTATTTTTTTATCAAACTGTTTACTATCATTGGAATCAGCTTGATCTCAGCTTTTCAAATATAATAGTATCTCAAAATTTATTTTTTGCGACTCATGACTCATTTTCCTGAAGCACATCACATATGGAAACGAGAGATCATATGGATTCCAATGATGGTAAACAGGAAGATATCTAAGTTTGATTTTCAAAGGTTCAAAAGAAAAGTTTGCTATATTTATGGGTGGGCAATTACTGATAAAGTAGCTAAATATACTGGATGAGATGAACTTAGAAATGCATGGATATATTTCATACACTGTCTTGTAATGTAGTACATGTATTAACCTAAATGACTATAGAGATACTTCAAGAATAAAAACATTCCTACAAAGAGACCCGGTAAATAAAACCAAAGATTATGACAGTATAATCTTTGAATGGTTGTTACATTCAATTGTAAAGAACTGAAATCTTTAGGCTCAAGATCCGACCTATTTAGCCCTGATCATGGTCGGGGCATGCACGCCACACATGGCCTGGCCAGGAGGGAGGGGGAGATGAGCCACTCAGGGCTCACCCCGCCTCCCCCAGCCCGACCTAATTACTGTATACACTGCTCTGGGTTTATCAAGAGGGGGGAAGGGCTAAGAGGGAGGGGGGGGGGGGCCGGCACGAGCCTTGGGATCTATGAGTAAGGGGTGGGAGGGGGAAGGCTGAGGAGAGGGATCCAACTTGCATGCACTCCATTTATGGTCTCTGCCTGGGGAGCAGAGGTCGGCGTGTGGGCAAGGAAGATCCTCTCTCCCTCAACCAATTAGAGGGAAGGGGAAGAGCCAGTGGAATATTTCCTGGGTTTGATTATATGAATAATTCATGATTTTGGAGTATAAAATAAAGTGAAAGACTCGGACCTAGGTACTCGCTGAGTCACCACCGCCTAGGCCGAATCCAGACGAACTACAACCTCGGACTTCTTGTCTCACTTCTTCATCTTACTGAACCTATGGGCTAAAAACCCTTAGACTTCTTTACACAATAGCATCATCATTTTAATTGGATATTACATTAATATCCTGAATAGTTTATATATTATTTGCTGTTAAATTCTGTTAATGTCCCCATTGAGCGACAAAAGCCTACCCAAACAGATAGTTGATGCCAGCCCTATTATAAAAGAATTGAATCCCAATATTTTTGTGAAAATTCAGTTTAGGTAACTCAGATCTCTGAAGATGTTCAAAATACACATTACATAACCTGAACCTGAAATAAACCTCAATGTGATGGACCAATTGACGTTACCAAATATAAAGTATGAGATATGTATGCCCACATACAACGTTTTCATGCATCATTAGTATTTTGGTGCTAGGACTATACTATACTATATGGGTCAGATTTTCAGAATATGTACAATTCACCTTCCCTAATTCAAACAACCCAAATGTAAGTGAAAAGTTACATTCCAAATGCAGTTTAACCCAATGATGAAAATATCACTAATCAATACATTGCCAGAATTATTCTGATATACCCGGTATTCATCGATTTTCAGCCAAATTCAGCAGAATTTCCTGAATGTGTAGAGTTGCCAATTGTTCATCTTCTGAAAATCTGACCCATATAGTTCCTATATCATTAGCTCAGAATGTGTTTCGATTAATTGCCCAGATAACAAGCTCGTTTTGAGAAATTTCTTTATAACTAATTTGGCATATAATTTATATTTCATTAGAATATGACATACAATTATCTGATATGTCTCCTTTCTCCTTTCTTTGCATACATATGGTATGGGCATATGCATGCCATGTTTCTATTGATCTGGCTAATTATTTTAAATGTGCTTTGCGTACAAAATGGAAGATACCTTTTTTATTACCTTGAAAAAGGGTCCAACATATGTATACATGTTTAAAGTTAAATAATTATGTTAATTTGCTGAGATATGGATATACATAATGCATACTGCATACGCATTGTATGCAGTTGACTATAGGTTATGAGTCTTTACTCTTTCATTGATAAGTAGAATCTCTCCCAGATATATTGATCATTTTTCCTGGTTTCATTTAAAACTAGAGTAGTTCATCTATTATATGAATACATATTCGACTAAACAACCTTCATAATAATTATAAGATTGAGAAGACAATGTCTAAGCATACGCACGGTATACCTAGGGTTGACTATTACATACCGATACAAAATATACATAAAATATTCAAATAAAATCCCTAAAAACATCATAATCGTAAAAGCATTTTGTCCACAGAATTATTACAAAATTTGCTCTACATATACATTTAATATGTAATTTCTACATGTTGTTTGTCGGTGACAAGATAGATCATCTGTTTAATGTGAGAGTGATATATTTCAAAGATTTGTGATGCCCAGTCCTCACTAGTAAATAAAACACTGGTTCGATAAGTTGATATCTAGGCAAGGATATAATACAGAACATAGCATCTTCTACAGAAACGTGTTACAATATTGTCTGTGTCTATAGTGTCTGTGCATCAGTCAAGAAAAAAGGTAAAAGAATTTAATCAATGATACTGTAGCCTTCACAGCTTTGAGTAGATAGATGCAGCTATGCGATACAATTTACATTTTGAAAACATCTTGAATACTTTTTGAGACACAGGCCAAAACGTGTAGATAAATTATTTCGGCAAAACGGCACTGACGGGAGTTGGAGAGACGGGCTCCATAGAACGGCGAGTTGGTTGGAGCGAAAATGCACAAACAAGTTTAAATGTGGAGGAAATAGGTAGAAACTTTTTGATTCCAGTTTAGTGGAGAAAGGCATGTGGAGCGAAATGGTGCGGGTGAAACGCACTGGTGGAAAACGGGGTTAGGTATAACTGAAGTGAGACTGGGCTCAAACCTTCTCCTCTTAGGGTTATGTTCCGGTTCAAATGCATGACTAAGGAAGCTGCCAATATTGGCTTGTATAGAATAGGTAGTGTCATTTTGGCAGTCGGTTGGTTGCTTGGCAACTAGATCTGTTCAGAGAAACGTTTACAGACAACTGTGTGAGTGTGTTCCAATAGGTATTGCTTTATGAACAATGTTTTATGATATTTTCAAAACTGTAAATGATAATTTGTGAAATTAATTATAACCTGAAAATTGTACTTGTGAATACAATAGTAGATTAAATGTAGTAGCGGGAAGTCTACAATTTATTCTCTCCCTCCCCCTTGCCCTCTCTCTCAGTCTCTCTTCCTTCATCCTCTCTATTCTGAGTATAAATATTTGATTTAAAGTATTAGTTATGTTATGTCAAACTGTATTATGCAGCTCATTTCTGACTTAAATGTGGGTTATTTGAAAGAATTGCTGAAGGCGAATTGTACATTTTCTGAAAATCGGACCCATATATTTCAGATAGATGATATGCTACAGTATCAGTGAATGGGGATGTTGGTGATTTCTGGGTGCTATGCCTGGTGACTGTGACTCCCTGCATCATCCGCTGGCATTGCCACTTTAAAACTGACTCCCTCTTTGCTGGGAGGGGCTAGGGGTTAGATCCCCCTCTTTATTATACCTTTGGTGGGGTTGGTATGATACTCCCATAGGCTTAAGCACTGAGCCTCGTATTGAAAAATGCATGAAATACGGCCGCCGTATTGCCCGCATTTTTGTCATATTGCCAGCATTTTTTTTTAAAAGTTCCATTGTTTGTTTGTACTTTTTTTAAAACTTAAACTAATATTTATTGCTCTTTTACACCAATAAGGCAGAAGATTTAGTTAGTAGATGTCTGATTCGTAGAAATAACTATATTTTGTGTGAAATACTCCGAATAAGATTCGGTAGGTTTGATTGTTGTCAATGGTGAAACCTAGATATTTATAAGAGGGGATACATTCAAGTCTCTTCCCATTTAAGGTGATGTTGATAAACTAACCTGGATCCTCTCATTATCTTCTTGAATTGATGTGAATATGTTTCTATTAATTCATTATGTGCAGGTACATCTTGATTTCTCCATATCTTTATCAGTAGCCTTTGACACTACCTATTCTATACAAGATTTCATACCAAATATTAACCTTATTTCTGATCACTTCACATTCTGATAATGTGAAATTATGAATTATGTTATCATGAATAGTAATTAGAATTAATGCTAATATATGTTATACCAACCGGTACTAAACAAAATAAAGGCATTAGAATCAGATAAACATGGAAATTGGAAAAATGGAAAATCTATTAGAAAATCTATTGGAAAATCTATTGGAAATTGGTACTTTTCAATCTAAGCCCTTGCTGTTATTACGAAATAAAGAACATGGTTAAGTTTACTTACGGATCTTCCAGAAATCTAAGTTATTTCCTTTTGCTTGGAATACCAAATATTCCTCTATTTCACACAAATAATCACACAAGTTGCGTACATCCTTTCCTAGTGTGGGATGATTATATATCACTCAGGTGGTATTAGGTAGAAGTGAAGCATGGTTGAGCTTCCCATGCACAATGCTTTTGTACACTCTAAGAAAAAGGGTTCTTTAACGTTCTTCAACATCTAAAATGGCTCTTCAGGATTAACAGGGGTTCCTCCAAGAACCATAGGAGTTCTTGGCCAATTTTTGGGTTATACTTTAACTTAAAGGGTTCTTTAGCTCATGGAGGTTCTCCAAAGAACCATACTATCATACTAGATGGCGCCACCTAATAACTAGATGGCAGCATGAACCAGCCCCTCATTATTACTTATTCCTTTATATTGAAAACACTAGTAAAGCAAATATATGATATTTATGCACTATAGATATTTATTAATTATTTTGTAATTAGGAAGATTTTGTATATCATTATCATATATTATATTTGTATATATTATGTATGTGATCTTTTAGAGAGGGTGTAATACAATACCCCTTCATCATGCACATCCATATTATATAGCATCCTATGTAGACTAAGGTTTCATCATCTACATCCATCATTGCAAGGAGAGGGCTGGAAAGGTCTGTAAACATGCAGGGCCAGTGCTGATGATAAATGATGAATTAAAGGATGCAGCTATGCTACTGTACCTTTAAAAGCTATCTGGGCTGTCGATGTTGAATCTGAGCATATTCATGGGTTGCAACTAGAACCATGAGGTTTTACAAAGAACCATTGACAAATGTTCTTGAAAGAACCTAAACTCTGAGTAAAGAACCCCATCAAATGGGCATCATCTAGAACCCTTTGTTTCTTTGAAGAACCCTTGATTGGTAAAAAGCAGGGGTTCTTCAAGGAACCAATGGACAAGGGTCCTTAAAGAATCCCTGATATTTCTAAATTGAGGGTTTTTCACAGAACCTCCCCAAAAGAGTTCTTCAAAGAACCCTAATGGGTTTGCCCTGGGGGACAGCCTGAAGAACCCATAAGGGTTCTTGAAAGAACCATTTCCTTGTAGAGTGGACAGGTGTTTATTCACTCAACCCAAGCCTTCTCGACTTAGCGTTACATGTTACATGCTACATGCTCCAATTTCTCCACTACAATAACATCAAAATATTTGGTACTTAGTTGATGCATGTATGTATATAGGTGTATGTAATAGCTTCATTCCTCATTTTTATAGTTACATTTGTATTGAACAATGGAAAATGGATTTAATATCAAAGCCTAAGCGTCATATCTCTATCAATTGATAGAATAGTTGTATAACCATACAATTTTAGGAATGTTGGATTGACACCTTCAGACATTTAATGTTTTTGAAATTTTGTAAAAACCTCAAATAATTGCCAAGATATAAGCATAGATATTCACTACATTCAGGTACAATAATATTATTTCGCTAAAATGTGGATTATTACAGCCTTTTCATGTAAACATTAAAACATTGTACTAGCAACGATTAGGAGAATCAGTAGATGTTATATTCATATCATCTTTAAATGTATTTACAATAAGAGGAGGGTGTTCTCAGGAATACATACATACCAATTGTAGTATATGCAATCAGAATACGATCATTTCGACATACTATCCTTAGCTGTAACAAAGGTAGGAAGGGACTCTTTCCGGTCAAGAACAACCTACATGTATATTTCCGGTCTAGGCCTGATTCCCAGTTGCAAAAATGTTAATATTGATTACTCAATTTTCTTTTCAAATACCATTAAAGTTGTGCTGGATGCACCTTTTCTACCTCCTTTTGCCTCTTGTGAAGAGCCAACTAGGGAAGTTGCAACGCGCATATTGACAAAGAAATGACATAAATAGAAAGCATGAAAAACATAAAACTTGCTATTACATTTTTTAAATCCAATCCCATACAGTATGTATGGGTTTGACTTTTTTGGGATATGTAATTGGCTGAAATAATACTATCCTTCTTTTTGTCGTTCGCTGTGTGAGTATGAATCATGTCATTGCTTTAACTTTTGTATCATTACGAAGCAAAGAAATTCCTGTATCAGGAAATATGTCTACCTATATGACGAAGGCCTATAGGGATATATCGCTCACCGGAAGTAGCAACCCATGACCTTGGCGGCAATCTCCCAGGCGACCAAGCATCCAAGCTTCACATATTCATATTGCTCTGGCACTGCAGAAGTGGAAGCGTCTCCGGACAATATGATTATTTTTCTTGCATTTTTTAATGCCTAAGTTGGGTAAATGCTCTAAATGCGGATACCTTCACTACAGTCCTCACGGCTCTCGATGCAAGTATACAGGTGATCGTGATATTATTGTAGAAAAACTTACCATGTCTCTCCTTGAAGCAGCGGGGTGAGCGGACAAGTCCAACCCAAAGTATTTAGAGTACCTTGAGAAGATCGGTAATGAATCCTTGAAGAAATCTGATAGTAAGCAAAACCTTTGACGGACTCCATTTTATCTTCTATTATGGATCGCCTCAATGCTTTGGAAGGTGGCAAACCTCCAAAGAAGGATTCAGGATCATCGGGCTCCTCGGGCTCTACTACCGGCCATGTACAGCAACCTTCGGCCGGGGACATCGTTGGCTTGACTGGGTGCATCGAGCAGCTGTCACTGTCAGTAAACCAGGGCACACCATCGAAAAAGGTATAGAATACAGACCCAAACATCAATGTCAGGTTATGTCATACCATCAGACCATTAAGCAAATGGATCACAATAAAATGTCAGGTGCTGAGCTTCAGTTTGGCATGCTTAAGGTCTACAATAATTTTCTTTTGGAGGACAGTGATATCGCCGAAGGCTATCTGCAGAATATGTTGTATGTGGGCCGCCATGTTGTGGATTCTAACTTTTCCACTGCCGGTTGCATCTTGTACGATAGACATGTAGTGGATAACTTCATTGCTGGAGGTGACCCCTTTGGCCCCCCGGATGAGTTCGGAGCAGGCATATATCTTAGCATTATATCGTCATTCAGTCAAAAATTGCCGTTTCAAAGATCATAAAGACGCAAAATCTGAATCCTCGTGAAACGAGACTTCCGGCGCGAAGTCAATCCAAGATGGCCACCGAATGGAAGTAAACAGCTGTTCTTCTGTTTGTGACAATGACTTCTCGTCTCATTGCTAGGAAAGTTTTGAGTCAGTTATCTCGGCCTTCGTCTGAAATGAATCCCTCCCAACTAATACATGTTCTCCGGGAGTTTTGAAGCCGTACCTGTTTTCATTACCAGAATTTCCTACCTTTTTCAACCCCAACATCTATCGGCTAGACTGTGTTTCCCACCAGCGGTGGCGTTTAGCTTATCGCATTGGAGATTGTCATGTTATCGGCGGCTGTCCTTCTCAGATGATGCTTTGTGGATGGGAAAATGAACTTTGTTTGGAAACCAACATCCCCTTCCGTGATTATCTTCATCATGGCTTTATGCATGGATTTCCTATTGTTGACCCAGATGCTGACATTGATTCTTATTACATGCACATCTACATAAGCGTTATGGAGGCTGATGCCTTTAATTTTGTTGATAGACTCATGTCTCGGGAAATCAAGGAGGGCAAATTCATTTCAGCGAAAGGATTTCCCACCTGTGTACATGCTGTAGTTGCTGTGCCCAAAAAAGGGCGTACTTTCAGACCGATAACAAATTGCAGCCGTCCTTCAAACAAGTCGATTAATAATTTCATGACTTCAACTGCCCGTCCATTCCGATTCAGAACGATGGACGATGTGTGTGACTTGGTTTTCTCCAACTGTTTTATGGCAAGTGTGGATATTAAATCGGCTTATAGGTCTGTTAGTATTTCCCCAGATCATTGGACCTTTCAGAGTATCAACTGGCCATGTGACGGCAATACAAGACTGTTATATGATACACGCCTATGTTTGCGATGTGCACCATTTATTATTTCCTCTATCAGTGAATTTGTAGTGAGAGTAATGGCTCGTTGTGGTTTCTCCATTGCAGCATACCTAGATGATTTTTTAATTGTTGGTTCATCCTTCAATGAAGGTCAAGCTATACAGACTGAACTTGTCATCTTACTAGGGAATCTGGGCTTCGGAGTTAGCTGGCATAAATGTACCAGTCCCAGCAAATTGTGTGTCTACCTAGGCATCAAGATTGATTCAGACTCAATGACCCTATCTCTACCTGAAGAAAAGTTGAGAAAACTCCACAAGGATCGTCATTGGGCCACCAAAAAGCAAATTCAGAGATTATGTGGGATCTTGTGCCACTGCATCAAAGTAGTTTGTGGTGGTCAAACTTTTTCTCATAGAGTTGTGGACCTTTTACATGGGTTACCTGAGAGAAACATTCGTATTTACCTCACAAAGGAATTCAAGCTTGATTTAGCTTGGTGGGAAAAATTCTCTGCCTTTTTCAATGGGACTTCTTGCATTATAGACAGATCGAACGACTCTTGTATGTATGTATAGGTTTTTATTTCCGGAAGTGTACATTTTCAATAATATAACAAATTTCAACACCGAAAAAGGGGGTGGGTCTCCTCTATGAAACCATAGATCTTCCTGAGGGCCCCCTTTGGAAAAAATGGAGTTACGTTATTAAATTTATACAGTTGTAGTTGATATATAGATTGATGCTGCGACTACATTAATATGATAAACTATTATGGCAGTTATAATAACATAAACAGGACAAATACAAATTTCTTGGTAGTTTGCCTACCTCCTCACTTTTAACTGAGGTCTGGTACAGTACAGTACTTCTTTATGCTTTTGTTGATTCATGGGGGTGTTGTAGCCAGTCGGTGAGTAGCATTCTGGCGAACACTGTGTCACCTCCTGACCACACTCCCTCTACATTTTTACAGTTGCGGGTAGCATTCTGGCGAACACTGGCCCGTCTTTATAATTACAGTAACAGTAATAAGAGTGACATAATGACACAATGATATAATAATGCAATACAAAAATGTGACTGCAGTTTGTGTTGGGGAGAGAGAAGGGGCAGACAAGCTCCCTGTTACTGACTGTTATTAGCCTGTGCTGGGTCCTCCAATCCTGAGTACGAAAAAATTGTCATTGTCATTTGCTACTGATGCTTCCCTTGCTGGGTATGGTATCATACATTACAACGACTGGGTCGGTGGATACATCTCTTCTGATGCAACTCCTCAAGATATTGCCTTATGTGATCCTTCTCACACACACTGGGCTAATATAGATGTTCCTGATGCTCACCGTTCCAACATAAATGTTTTGGAAACAATTCCTATTTTTCTGGCTGCTCTAAGATACAAGGAGCTATGGAGGAATAAGCATCGTTTTCTGTGACAACTCTCAGGCTACTGCTCTAATAAATAAGGGTTGTAGTTCGAATGAATTCTGCATGGAGATTCTTCGTGAATTGTTCTGGATGAGTGTTACATATAATTTTCATTTAACCTTCCTACACGTCCCTGGTGAGATGAATGTGTTCCCTGATCATATTTCACGCGTGAAATCTTCTGGAATCATTTTTTCTGAAAATTTAATTTTTGTTGTAGTCGAAATTGTGCAGCTGGACACTGAGATGGCAGCTATGATTTCTTCAGCATGGGCAGCTAATACCAAGTCTGTTCGTTCTTCCCAGTGGTCCATTTTTCAACGATTTTGCCACAATATCGACCTACCATACTTACCTTCTGACATTCATACTGTGGCCAGATTCCTGGTTTTCAAAGCCAGATCGTCCAAATTCTCAACCATCAACAACTATTTATCGGCCATTGTGACTTTACACAAATATTATGGATATGATGCTTCCTTCCGCGATTCTTATCTCATTAAGATGGTCTTAGATTTCTTTTTTTTTTAAATAAATGTTATTGCGAAAACATTAACAGGCAAGCCTGCTAATCTCATGTTACACATTTCAAAACAGATTTTGTTTATTAGACTTTGATAAGTTTGTTCGAATTAATCAATTTAAATATTTTAATGATAGACAGAGTAAGGTTATTCCATTCATTGCATAGAAATTGTCGACAGCAATAATACAACCTCATATACATATATAAACACAAGCAAGTCAATCTAGCTTCTAGTATTTTTTGGGGGGGGGGTTTTGTTTTTTTACAAATATACAGCCATTGAGAATAAAATGTGCACATCAACATGAAAACAACAAGGACAGCGAAACATATTTATGAATCATTTGGCGACCCATTTTCCTGTAATACAGGTAGATGATTTTTCAACAGATCAATTTATGTATGTAAACTTAGCTCTTTCTTCTCAACTGATTTGCTTCACAGTTTTAAGGGCCCCTCGTTGACCCAATAACTGCGATCTAAGATAGGTCTTCTTACAGTAAATTATTATTAGCCTTTAAGGAATTCTTTAATGTCGCCCAATTAAGTCTTCTATAGACTGCGGGGAGATTGTTCCAAAGGGTGGGGCCAATAAAATGGGGGGAGTGCCTATACTTTTCTTTGACCAGACTGTGAATTTTCATGACCAGTCCATCCGCTAATCGGGTGCCTCTAGGCATTTCTTGGAGAAATAGAGGGTCTTTTTTCTTTAGGAACATAATACCCAGCGTGGCTATTTTGCTCCTTTTTTCAAGGGTATCGACTCTGCAGTCGCATCTAAGTTCTTCTAGGTCTCTGGGGTCATTTAAGTATACTAATTTAATGGCCTTTATTAATAGCCTTTCCAATTTGTTTTTAATATTGGCGTTGGCCATGCTCAGGAAGACAATACCATATTCCATCAAGGACAAAATGTGCGACTTTAGGATTTTACACGCCATCTTAGTTGTAAGGTAGGTCCTAATTTTCCTAAATTGATTCAACTTATGGAGCACTAAAATTCTTAATTTATTCATGTGCTCGTTCATGTTAGCAAGTTGGTCAATTTTAAACCCTAGATATCTAACCGATTTACAGGTGGCAATAGGTGACCCATTTATGAAAATATTCCTTAGTCGCCCAAAGTTTACTTTTTTTAGAGACGATCTAGAGCCAATTAATTGTAGCTGCGATCTTTTGCCATTTAATAGGAGGCCATTTGCTTTCATCCAATTATTGATAGTAGTTGCGGCATTTTGGCATATATCTAAGCATTCATTAAGGTTCGGACGAGTAACTGTTAGGGCGGTATCGTCCACGTAGAGGGAGATGTTAAGGATATTGTTACCCTGGTCAATATTATCAATGCATGCGGGGAGGTCATTAATATATATTAAAAAGATTAGGGGGCCTAGGTGACTACCTTGCGGTACTCCTCTGTTTACCAGTTTGCTATCAGAGATGAAACCATTCAAAACAGTTTCTTGCTTCCTGTCTTGGAGATAATTCTCAATAATTCTCAGATGGTCTCAAACATATTTTAGGAACCAGACCGGATCAGAAGACGCCCTTCTTCCCATGCAACTGAAACTAATGTCTAATCACGTTCAGTTCAATGACACTAAACAATTTGCCATGTGGTCCTCCATAATATTATCTTTTCGTTCGCTGTTGAGGAAGTCCAACTTCTGCATCGGATTGTGTCCATGTGTTAGCCAGAGGAGATGTGGAATTTAACTCTTCGGGCATGACCCTTCATGTACTTTCAACCAAGACCCTCAAGAACAGAAGTAGGGTTCTAGACATCCCTATAGCTCGCCTATCAGCAAATTATCGTCTGTGTTCTATATATCTACTCAGCCACCATCTTCGTTTGTCACCTGGTAACGACTCTGACCCGTTATTTCTCGTTCAAGCCTGTGATGTATAGCGATGTCATGGATTTCTTTAGTCTCAAGAATCGGGTTGGATCCCCAAGCTGTCGGTTTTCACTCCTTGAGAAGATCGGGTGTCCAGTTTTTACACTCAATTGGTACCCCTCTTGAGGATATTCAAAGGATGGGGGACTGGGCAAGCTTAGCCGTTCTCTCGTACCTCTCCACTTCATCTTCGAGGAAACTGGAATTAGACAGTTTTGCTGCGTCTAAATTATCTCAAGTTTAACCAGTATTACACACCAACTCCAAGTCTGGGAATTTGTTTCCCAAAAGTATGCTGTAGAGTTGTATTCGGTGATGACTTATTTATTTATTATTCTCTGCATCTGCTTGCTCCGGCTTGTTCAAGCTATTCTCTATCGCTTCATGTACGACGTGTGACTGTCGGGTAGCATCTATCTCACCAATCTGCTTATGCTAGGCTTGATGCATGTACGCGGTATGACTTCAGGTAGCACTCAACCTGTTTGACGCTTCTTCCATTGCCTTCATCATGTTCCAAGTATGACTTTGGGTCAGCAGTTCGCTCATGTACCAAGTGTGACGTTGAGTCAGCAGGTCGCTCATCTAACAGACTGACATTATGGGTTTTTGGGTTGTTTTTTTTCTTCTATTTTTTCTTTTTTTTTCCCTTTCGGATTTTTGGCGGTCAAGGCTGCCACTTTGTCGCATATCTTGTTTATTATTATTATTCAGGGGAAGAGATGACTACCTATATGACGAAGGCCTATAGGGATATATCGCTCACCGGAAGTAGCGACCCGTGACCTTGGCGGCAATCACCCAGGCGACCAAGCGTCCAAGCTTCACATATTCATATTGACGTGAAAGCGTCTGCAGATAATATGATTATTTTTATTTTTCTTTGTTGTTTTTTAATAAAGGGCGGTCAAGGCTGCCACTTTGTCGCATACCTTGTTTATTATTATTATTCAGGGGAAGAGATATATACTTTTTGTACCTATTTTCATCATTTTTGTCATCAGTGTGCGTAAGAAATACGCACAATTCAATATAATTTTTAAAAATAATTTCTTTATACATTATTATAAAACGTTTAACAGGGGCCTGACGATTTGGGCACATTAAGTACAGAGTAAGGAAGACCCCCTCCCCCCCCCCCCCCCGAATGCTGTTTCCCATTTTTTATGAGCCCCATTTCCATCAGTACTGGCTCTGAATCCCTTTCCCAAATCGCATAGACCCTTTTAAATCCCGAATCTCGACCTAAAATACACCCAATCCCGGTTTCCCGAACATAAACTCAACCTCTACCTTTCCCCTCCTTACAGTGTAGACTGTTTCTTGGGTCAGATTTTCAGAAAATATACAATTGACAGCTCTACACACATAGGAGATTATCCTAAATTAGGCTGAAAAATGAAGAATACTAAGAAGAATGAAGAATAATGTGGTTAAACCACCGATGGAATTAGGGTATCAGGTCGATGTGTATTTTCGGCCAACAGAATTATTAAAATAAAGGTAATTACGATCGACACTATTTTTTTTAAAATGCGGGCAATATGACAAAAATGCGAGCAATATGGGCTCTTTATTGCCCACATTTTTCAATACGAGGCTCAGTGCTTAATCCTATGGGCGTATCATACCAACTCAACCAAAGGTATAATAAAGTGATATATCTATCAGTGATAAACTCCCCAAAGATTAGAACATTCAAATAATGTGATCTTGTGAAAAGAACACTTTGAAAAAATCAATTTTGTGACTTATGACTGACTCATTTTCCTGAAAACACGTCACATTTCATTAGTGAGCATGGTATATTCCCAACAGTAATACAATGAAAGGATGTTTCCATAGTGTTTATTTCTCCCAAGTTCAGAAATGGTCATAAATAATCTGATGTCTTTTATTTTAGTTTGCTTCTCAAATTCAAAAGTAGAATAAGACTAAGGGAACATGTAATCTTAATTTCTATCTAATCAATCGATATATTAATCTCTTTATATTTAAATTGCTTGTTGGAAACAAATTGTGTCCTTTACAGGCTACACTTAGGATTTCCAAATGTAGAAGACTTTACAAAATTAACTAAAATTATAGACTCTCTGACTCTCTGAAGTGTCAAACGCACGAGTAATCTAGGTCCAGAGGTGCATGCGATTGAAAAGTACACGGAGCAATTTTGCTATTCACTGAACCAGTTATGCACTGACACATTGGAAAGTGGGCTCTGGCATATATCAATGTCATACTGACATTGACACATGTAGAGCAAGCTTGATCCTACAACAAAGCAGATACAAAATTAGTCTACCCTATGACAGCTATGGGGTTTCTCTTACCTCCCCCCACCACTTCCAACCCCTTTCCACCCCCAGCACCCATCAGACACTAACAAAGAACCATATACAAGGGTCTATTAGATAAGTGTAGTTATGCATGTAAGTAGCACGAGGGCTATAGACACATATGGGTCAGATTTTCAGAAAATGTACAATTGGCAGCTCTTCACATTTTGAAGGAATTATATAATTCCTAGGAATTGGTGGGGCCCCCTACCTCTATAGCCAGGTACCTACTCCCATAAACCCTCTCACTTCCTTCTTCTTCTCCAACTCTCATAACCCTTCACATCCATATTTATCTTGGAAAATTCTTTTACCACTGAAAGGCATGAGCAGCAACTCCAGGCATACAAAAACATCTTTGAAAGCCAGTTTACCATATCAACCTGCTCAAGAAGAACAAATTATCGACCAAGAGTTATCAGAAGAAGTTCAAGAGCTAGAGACAGACGCATTACCCGAGTCACATAGCTCACCGGCGGCCAGCCATTTTGAAAGCCCCAACACACACGGAAACACTGACATGGATGAAGAGACCCGTCTACATTTCGAAAGGTTGGAGCAATCCATGACTGATACCATAGCCCAGGCCGTGGCTAAGGCGATGGCCTCCGTGCTCGACAAGAAAAAAGAAACCCAGGCGAATCCTATATTCATAACCATAGACGTCAAAGGTAATGACATATATGACCATAGGATACGTAAGAAAATTGCAAAGCCTTTCATGTATCTGGAGAGGGTGGGCCTGATTACACCCAAGGATAAGCTTGAACAAAAGGAGCAAATGTCATTCAATGAGTATGTGCAGGCCTACACGGCCATGTTGATGGACGACTAGGCGTGCAACGACGACAACAAGCGCCACTTACTGCGACCTTTCCATCAAGTTGCCCAGGATGCGAATGACCGCACCTGGAAAAATGTGCTAAGGTGGTCGAATATAATCTTCGACAAAATGGAAAGAGGGGAGCTTCAGTGGACGGATAACGATCAAATACAATGCGAGAGGATGCGCATATCCTTGGCCAATGTATCTATAGCAGAGGCCGAGACGACCAGCATACCGTGTCCAGCCTATAACTACAAGGGGGCATGCAGTGACAAGGATGCCCAGTCAGTAGCCAACGTAACACTACAACACATATGCTCATACTGCCGCGCCCTCAATCAGGCCAACAAGCACAATCACTCAGCAGCTGATTGTATGAAAAGACAAAGGAGTAGGCAGCCTCACAGCAGGGAACAGAGCCCGGCCGGACATCATTTCCCATACCCTCCACCACCGCTTGCACAACAACAGACATACAACCAACAGAGCGCCAACGCCCACTACATGCCACGCCCCCCTCACCACTCCCAGTACGCGCCGACAAAAAAACAATAGAGCCCGCGAGCCAACACTCGCGGGAAGCAGAGATGGACCCACAGCAAATAGTGAGTAACCCATGCGATGCCATTGTTTTCGACCATACCACATATGTGCTTGAGCCATCAGATGTTGTATATAGTTAACGTGGCCACGTTTATGACCACGAGTCAATTTATTGTTATTGTTGTTACGAAGAAAGAGGAAGTGGAAGCCCCAGGCAGGACCTTCCGGTGTCACAGCCAATGGGAGCACGTCTTAGTGAGAGCGAAGGGAAAGAGCCAATGGGAGACCACATAGGAGAATACAAAATGGCCGTGCCCATGACCCAAACAAACCAGCATCACACGCAAGGAAATAACAGAAGCAGAAGCAGAAGCAGTAATGATGCTATAAATAATTCTGAGAGTATGTACGCCGGTGATTTCAGCCAAATTCTCAATATGTGTGCAGTGAAACCAGGAAAAACACCGACGAGACAGTGCCAGGCCCGATCGACCTCGCACCATACCGCGCGGAGTTCTGGCCCAGACCAAACAATAAGGTGACTAACAGACTGTTGTGTGACATTTATGATGATGTAAGGTGCACAGGACTACCCAACATGATGGGAAGTAGGCACCAGTTTCCCACTAACCACAACCTGGACATGTGGCGATATCACTTGACAGTTACGACACAGGAGCCAGAGCTATTGCAGCTGATAATATGCGGTTTTCCCTTGGGCTACCTGGGTCCGGTGACCGACAATACAGAATGTGACAACCACACATCGGCCACGCTCTACCCGCACCATGTGAGTAAATATATCGATACCAAGATCAATCATGACGCCGTCTATGGACCATATCAAGCTGCACCCTTCCTCGAATGGTGTCATATAAATCCAATAATGACACGCCCCAAAGGTCAAGGCGACAACAGCAGAATCATACTCGACTTGTCGTTTCCACATCATCTCTCGGTCAATGCATACATCAGACAAAATTATTTCCTGGGAACTACACAACACCACTCACTGCCCACCGTGGAGATGTTAACAAACCACCTCACAGCAGCTAAGACCACACAGTATTTATACACCCTCGATATAGAAAGAGCTTACAAGAATTTTCGAGCGTGCCCCGGAGATTGGCCTCTGCTGGTTTTCAGCTGGGAAGACCTATACTACCTGGATATCAGCATGCCCTTTGGGGCGCGACAAAGCAGCCTGCATATGCAGCGTATAGCAAATAACATCATGCAGATCATGGAAGTGAGGGGATACCAAGGACTTATGTACTTGGATGACATGCTGGGGTGGGCCGGAAGCAAGCAGCACGCCACGGACAGCTACGAATACGCACTCAACCTCCTGAAGTCCCTCGGGCTGCCAACAGCTGATGCAAAAACCCAACCCCCATCGACAGAGGTTAAATGGCTTGGCATCACGATAAATACAGCAGACATGACACTTCGCATACCGGAAGGAAAGGTGGAAGAGGTGCGACAGGAAGCAAAGAAATTCATCAGCCGCAAATACACCTCAAGAAAGGCGCTACAATCAATAATAGGGCAGGTTCTTCATCTGGCCAAATGCGTCCCACCAGCGAAGATATTCGTTCGGCGACTACTGGAGGCTCTTAGAGACAACCACGCCCCCTCCATCCGTGTTACCCCCTCCATGAAGAAAGACATCAAGTGGGTGATCGCGTGTGTACAAAAGTGGAATGGCGTCAGCCTGATACCTGCCAAGCAAGTCTCCAAAATCATATACATAACGACAGCAGAAAACAATAGCTATAGCTTCAGCGGGCAAACGCTACACGACATGCAAAGTGGAGCAGGACGAGAACAATAAAATTGACACCCTAGCACGAGTGGTGCCACACCTAGTACACACACTACTGGAAGACACAGACCACGCAAACATCTACAAATATGCACATACCAGAATGACACAGCACAACTGCTCACCCATGGTTCAAAACTCGAGGCCAACATGCACTGCCCAAGGGCACTATGGCTCATCCAGGCCCTCAGATACATTAGGATCCAGCTCAAGGCTGAGGACGAGAGTATCGTCCAATCTAGGATTAAGGCCGCATTTCAATTTGTTCCATTTGAAAGAGTGGATATACCGGAGCTCTAATATATCTAAAATCCAATGTTTCAGACCCAGAACTCATTCAGCTACTACTACAAGCACAAGAGGCACAACAACTATCAAGAGCACCCGGCACAAACTCTAACCACAGAACCGCACTTAAATCATTTTTCGCGTTCACTCATAAATACGGCATACAGCCTCACCCAATATCGGTGCCAAACATCTGTGCATATGTCCAATACCTCAGGACGTATCTACATTCTCCAAAGTCAGTCCTCAACTATGTCTCTGCGGTCAGGGAATTCTACAGAAGGGCAGACATCGACAATCCAGCTCTTAGCTCACATAGATTAAAGTTGGCTTTGGACGCCGCCTGCAGGGACAAAACCCATGTGGTGACACAATGCCAGCCCTTAGAAAAGTCACATATCAGGCACATAATAATGGACGCCCAACATTTCCCCGCGCCACATCAATACAAGCTTGCCATACTACTCATGTACTACCTGGGTCTACGACAATCGGAGATAGCACCACACAACTTCTAGGCGACGCACGCGCATCGACCAACATAGGCCTTGCTGCACATCCGGCAACGGCGAAAGCGCTTGGCACGAGGCTCGCACTGAATAACCGAGAGAAAATAGGAGAATGGGAAGAAAAGGAAGAAAGAGTGATGGAAGATATATTGAAAGAAAAATTCAGACAACATCCTGAACTTAAACAACAACTCACAGCAAACCATGAAGCCAAGTTCTACGAAGTAACGACATCGCTAAAATGGGGCACAGGCTTCCGCTCACCAGCAGTAAACGTACAAAATGGCGAACGAGTGAAGCTACAGTCTAAGTTTTTCAAAGGAGAGAACAAACTAGGCAAAATCCTGGCCAGAGTACGGGACTATATACTGAACTAAAACGTGGCAATTATACACAGTAAACTAATTCGGAATACTAGTGACTCAAAGCAAGGGATGGACCGATTAGATGTCCTAATACTGGCCGACTCACGAGGCAGAGGCCTGGAACAACACCTTACCACAGGCCTCCCGAACAAAAACATTAGGGTCATATCCAGACCAGGAGCGGACATAAATAAAGCAGTAGAGGCCGGATTACAGGTAACAGCACTAAATAGACCCAGACTAATAATTATCACAGCGGGCATATGTGACTTAACAAAAAGAGACAAACATGAAAAAGGGAGACAAATAACACTAAGACATAGAACTCAAGCCCTATTTGAAGATCATATCTGGAACGCCCTACCAGCTGCCGTCCTCAAACTATCTGGAATAGTACCATCTCATGAAGAGAAACCCACGGTGAGCTTCTCTACCCTAATAGGCCTTGACATAAATAAATACAACCAATACCTGGCCGCCAGAGCGGGGGCTGAAAATCAATTCATCCCATGCTCTCCCGATGAACAACATATTCTGAATCAATTAGTGTTCGCATTCAACAGAATAACCAAGAAATCAAACTCCAATCAACCAGTGGTAACCCCCTACATCGGTCAACTCGTTCACAGATGCAAACCAAAAAGAAGATCAAAAGAGGCCCCCAAATACACAACACTCTACAACAAACTACAGGAAGACGGGTGCCACTATTCCCCTGAACTACTGAACCAAACATCGGACCAAATCAAAACTGCAATCAATAAAATGCTGCCATAGGGCCGATCCTAGCCAGAAAGACTGCTTTTTTATCCGAAGGGCGGACTCAAAAGCTAGGAAAAACCCAACACGGTATGTCTTTAGCGATAAGCAGGTTGGTAAATGGTGCGACACGGTAACCGCCCCAGACAGGCCAATTGAAACCGGAGGCACAGCTATTTTATCCGAATGGCTGTCCCAAAGGAAGAGAGAGTTCTGACTGGGCAGAACACCAAGTCACACGGTTGCCAACATACACCTAAGGCATCAAAGGGACACTGACAGACTATTAATATAATATGATACAACATGAATCAATGGTGACAAACCTACCATATCATTCCCATATACCCAAAATGTGAATATTGAACCTCTGACGAGTTGGAACTTGACCATATATATATATACATATCAGATCAATAATTATAGACTGGTTATAAATGAGTGAACATAATATAATAGGACATTAAGAACTGTCTCAGATACAGCCAATCAACACTGGAGGCACAGCTATTTTATCCGAATGGCAGTCCCAAAGGTAAAGAGAGGCTAGATCCGAGCCTAGAATATTATTCTTAACAACCTAGTACACTGACTATTATTCTCAATTACATAGTGAGAAATCAAAAAAGCCACAAATGGTATCAGACAGATACTATATACAATGACTGAGTGAAACCGGTTATAGATCTCATACAATTACATGATATAAACACTGGGTTAGCAAAACCGTATCTTATATGTATATTTTATGAACAAAACCGTATCTTGTATGTATGTGCACGTTTTATCTTACCCATACTATTTTATTTTTATCAATGTATAATATATAATGTTTTAATGTAATGTAAGTATTCTTCCTTTGAGGCTTGGTCTTTCTCTCTATGATAATACCTATAAGACCAATAATCTAGTTTGGTCGGATCCTGAATTGACATGCTGTAGAGAGTGAGAATTAATCTCAATAGGGTAGAAGATGAACAACCTGATATCCCCAGTCATGAGTACAACATTGACAAAGTTGCCCAAATAAAGGGCTTAAAATTGGCATCATGGAATGTTAGAAGTCTGACTCAAAAGGTCGGCGCGGTCTCGGATTTCCTGATCCGAACAAATATAGACGTATTGGCCATACAAGAATCATGGCTCAACAAAAATATACACGATAACATATTACAGATAAAAAATTACAATACCTTCAGATCAGACCGAAGTCTCAAAAAGAGAGGGGGTGGGCTAATCATATATGTAAATGAACAATATACCGTAGACGAAACAATCTACAGCCACCTAAACTCGTGCACTGAACATCTGGAAGCACAGTTAATTAGGATAAACAAAGGTCGAGCGAAAGCAATGATCATTTGTAACATCTATAAACCTCCCAATGGTAAACTAGATAGGGCTCAGGAACAGCTGGAGACCGCGTTGACATCAATAAGTAAAAACCCTGACTTAGTGGTTCTGGGAGATTTTAATGTTGATCACCTGGGGGGTCTGAAAGGGGGGGGATGGAGAACTAAAGGCTCACCCTCACCACCAGCAAAACTTCCGCCAAACCCAGTGACTGATTTTATGTTTCCATTTGGACTGCACCCACAAATACTAACACCAACACGAGTCGACACAAGATCAGAAAGACTCATAGACCAAATATACACCAACATGAACAACATAACAAATAAAGGATCAATTATAGACTTCACCAGTGACCACTTTCCCATATTTATCTCGAAAAAGAAACAGAGAAACACATACATCAACAAAGATATATCCTCACGATCCTGGAAAAACCTTGATATGAACACACTTAAACAAATGCTAAGGGACAAAAACTGGATCGAACTATACCAAACCAGTGACGTCGACAAATGCTGGAGCATTGTAGAAAACAAAATCAATACATACCTAGACAAGATGTGTCCCAAACAAACATTCAAAAACACCAAAATAAAGCCAGCATGGTACACAGACGAACTGAGGAGAAATGCTAGGCAAAGGGACAAAGCTTTCTTGAAAGCAAGGAAATCAGGGGTAAAGACAGACTGGGACAATGCTAAACAAACACGCAACAAATTCAACTCGGAAATGCTACAATCAAAAAACACATACCTTAAAAACGAAATAGAAGAATGTGGGAAAGACAGGGCCAACTTCTCGGATATAATCACACCATTACTAAACCCAGACAAATTAAAAACAAAACAAAACATCAAAATCAGAAAAGAAGATGGGACCTCATCAACACCCGAGGAAACACCATATATCATGAACAAATTCTTCTCTGAAATAGCAGAGTCTATACCAATAATTACAGCCAAGGAAGCGAAATCAATAGAGAAGCTACCAGGTGGGTTTGACCCACCGGGGTTCTCTCTCTCCCCGGTCAGTCAGGCCCAGGTGATCAAGCAAATAATCTGATCAAGCTCCAGGAAAGCCTCTGGGATCCCACACATCCCAACAAAGGTATTAAAACCAATAATGCTTACTTTATCACACCAACTAACCCATATCTACAATCTGTCAATACAAAAGGGAATAGTACCACGATCATTTAAGATAGCCACCATCACCCCACTTTTCAAAGGGGGAAAAAAGGATGAGTGCACCAACTATAGACCCATTACAGTGGTGAAATACCCGGCCAAAATACTAGAAAAATTAATCCATGAGCAACTATATAACCATCTAGAAGAAAATAACCTACTATACGAACACCAATACGGATTTAGAGCAAATAAATCTACTGAAATGGCCCATCATAGAATCTTAGAAACGGTATATGGCAACCTGAACTCCGGGAAGGCAACAACGCTTGCCTTCCTGGATTTCAAGAAAGCCTTCGATACGGTCAACCACGAAATACTACTACAAAAGCTAAAAGGGGTGGGCGTGGACAATTCCACCCTTGAATGGTTTAGGAATTATTTGACAGACAGAGAGCATAGGGTAACAGCAAATGGTTTTACTTCCGATGAAAGGGGCGTTATGTGTGGGGTCCCACAGGGAACGGCCTTAGGCCCTCTTATGTTCCTGATATATATTGACGATCTGTACAAATGTATAAGACACAGTGGAGTCCAATATTTTGCGGACGACACTGTGTTGTATGCGTCGGGAACGGACGCCGCCGACAACAACATGATGTTGGAAGACGACCTCCACAGGGTGGGGGTCTGGTGCAAGGTGAACAAAATATCCCTGAACATCAAAAAAAGCCAAGTCATGACAATACATAACAAACAAAGAAACACTACAGAAACTAACACACCAAACATACACATAGACAAAGACAAATTAGAAAACACAACAACATACACATATCTCGGTGTAGACATAGACAACACGCTCTCATTCAAAAAATATATAGAAAGACGAATCTCACAAGCACAGTCACGAATCAAAGCCCTCACCAAAATATCAAGGGCACTCACAAAAGACACAATTATAATGCTATACAAAATGACGATCAGACCAATACAAGAATACGGAGACACACTATACAACGTCGCACCAAAACAGACACTCAACAGAATAACAACAATACAAAACAGAATCATCAAACTCGCACTCAAACTACACAAAAGAACAAACGTCGAACACCTACACGAAGAAATGGGCTTGCAACTACCACACACTAGAAGACAAATACACTTACTACAAAAAGCATACAAAGACACACAAACAGAAGAAAAACTAGACAGAAGAAAAATCAACCTCAGATCATTATAACAAGGACCGACACTAATAGTCCCGAAACCAAAAAGCGAAAAATTCAGGAGGTCATTTGTGTACCAGGCACCCACCCTGTGGAATAGCCTCGACGGCAAAGTTAGATGTATACCAGACTATAAAGCCTTCCAACGCTATCTAGGCACCCATTACACCGCCGACAACTAGCCGGAAGTATTATATATGTATATTGAAGATACTGAATAATTGATGCCCTCGTGACTGGGGACTGAATTTCACTGTATATCCCACTAGCCAGTAATGCTAAAGTTCCAACCAATAACAACAATATAAGAAAACTTATAAACTGAAGAAAACCGACATAGGTCGGACAGGGTGCTTGCACACCCGCCCTTGTATATATACGTACACTTTTGTACGCCTTATTCATATATATTACGCATAGTCAACTAGTCAACTGTTATAACTTATATGTTAGATCATTTTATATGTTCCAAACAACGGGGAGCTCGGAAGAGCTGTGAATAGCACAGACAGTCCTCCAATTCCATTAATATTCGACTCAATTCATGTATAACTGTGTGATGGAAATAAAATCGATTATTATTATTATTATTAACGTAGCCCAGTATGACAGAACAAGACATACAACACGACAGGACGTCCATATAGCCAACAACTCACTCATTTTCCACCAGAAGTGGGCTAAAAACCTACAAAGGTTCGACCAGCAACGCACACTAAGTATACCTGCATCACAGGACGAAGTTATGTGCCCCGTCAGAACACTACAAGCGGCACTCCTCGAGGCGCCAACGAGTTTTCAAGGCCAGCCACTGCTGGTATTTCCACTGACACTTAAACCCATAATGAATGCCGACATCACCAAGCATTTCAAATGGTCCCTAAGGAATCTGGGTCTACAAGAATCCTCCTTCTCATTACACTCAATTAGGCGCACGGCGGCTACGCACGCTTTTGAGACTGGACTGAGTGAGGCCGAAATCCAAAGATTCGGTTCTTGGTCTAGTAATGCGTACAAGGCATACATAACAACGAAAGGAGCCACAAAGGTCACCAAACACTTGGTTAATAACCTATCACAACCTATGCAAGACACTCTCCAACAGACGTCCAAACACAAAACTTCCAGGGCCTCGCCCAGATATTGATAACTCGGACTCGGGTATACCCCTGCCTCTTAAATCTAAAACAACCAAAAGGACTCGGGCATCAGCCCCTGCTTCTCTTTTATACACAAAAGGACTCAGGCATTGGCCTCTGCCTACATAAAAATTCTTTTAAAAAAAAAAATTTTAATAAAATCAAAAGGACTCAGGCATCAGCCTCTCCTTATAACAGGTTCCTCGAACCTAACACATTCCCCAACTCTGGGTATCGCCCTTGCCATCCTCTAAATCTAAAACCTCTATTTAACCCAACCATTCAAACTTCCTAACAAACATACCACAGGTATTCTTGGGGCTTGGCGACATTTATCATTTATATTTCATATAAATTCTTATCTCTTACCTTCTTATAAACTCAACAAAAACTTATCTTATTATATAACTTTTATTACCAAAAATAAATCTTGAAGCCCAAGTCTCGCCTCAGGTATTATTATTTTACTCTCACAATTTTAACTGGGTTGGTCACGAATGCAGGAAATTCTCCTAAATTAGGCTGAAAAATGAAGAATACCGGGTACATCTGGGTATATTTGGTATCGCATTGATTTAAAGTATCAGTTCTGTTATGTTAAACTGCATTTTCAAGCTGAGTTTTGTCTTAAATGTGGGTTATTTGAGAGGATTGGTGAAGGCGAATTGTACATTTTCTGAAAATCCGACCCATATGTGCACCACTTTAAGCGCAGTGATCCAAGCCATGAAACGTCTAGAGCTTCTAGAGCGTGTCAGATGAGATGAGATCTAGCCGATTCCAATGGTAGTAAAGAGTCTAATAATCTAACAAGTATTTCTAAATTTTAAATTTAATATTTTCGTTTTTAAAAAAAAAGTTTCCAATATTTCTGGGGATCAATACACTGTAAAGTAACCAAATATATTCCATATGAGGACCTTTAAAACCAAAGGAAATATTACATACATTGTCTTGAGATTTGATACATCGATTGATATAGCTATAAGTGATGAACACCGCAAAGATTAGAACATTCCAATAATGTGATCTTGTGGAAAAAAACACTTTGAAAAATTATTACTTATATTACTCATTTCCCTGAAACACTTCACAAATAAGTGATAATAATAGTAAATATAGGGATGGATGTTTTGGAAGAGCAAGGGCAAGTGTATGTTAATACATTAATAAATTAATTCAGGGTTCAGGGCCTACAACATAGAGAATGTGAATGATGAATTTTGGGCACGTTTACCCTGAGGATATTCAAATAGAATCCTGTTATTGTGGATGGTATGGTACAATGCGTCTGCTTAAAATCCAGAAACTAGTTCACCCAGAGGATATGATATAGCGGTATGTGGGTCAGATCTTCAGAAAATGTACAATCGGCAGCCCTACACATTTAGTAAATTCTGCTAAATCAGGCTGAAAATGATGAATACCTGCTATATCTGACTATATTTGGTATGTTGTCAATTTAAAGTATCAGCTTTGCTATGTTAAACTGTACTTTGAAGCTCATTTCTAACTGGTTCATTTGAGAGGATTGGTGAAGGTGAATTGTACATTTTCTGAAAAGCTGACCCACGTATTGAATGTGTTCAGGTTAGTTGGTTCTAGGTTAATGGTCGGCGCTTGTCCCTTTCAAAGTAGGGTCTGGTGAGGGGGGAAGGAGTTTGGGGGGGGGGGATTGGATGTGGCCAATTGTATTTTCAGAAAATGTACAATTGGCAGCTGTATACATTTAGTAAAGTCTGCAAAATTAAGCTTCAATTAGGCCAATACTAGGTAAATTCGGGTATATTTGGCATTGCATTGATTCTAGCAACCTTTTTGGTTAGGTTGAACTGTATTTTGAACCTTATTTTCGTCTGAAATTTGGGTTATTTCAGAAGTTTGGCGAAGTTGAATTGTACATTTTCTGAAAATTAGACCCATATAGTGAGACGGGGCCTTTAAATGTGGAACAGGTAGATACTGTTAAGTGATACGCTCTAGAAGTTATAGACGTTTCACGGCTTGGTTCACTGCCCTTAAAGTGGTTCACATAATTGTGATATGTTTCCGGGAAATGAGTCATGCGTCGCAAAAATGGGAATTTTCAAAGAGATGTATTCACAAGATCTCTTTCTTGAAATGTACTCATTTTCGGCGTATCTAATGCCCTTAGTTATATGAATATATGTACCAAATTTGAAGACAGTGTATCAAATATATCTATCTTTTTTCTAAGGTCATCTTTTACAGTATTTTTAACTATTTTACCAGTGATTGTTCACCAAGAAATATTGCAAACCTCTTTTTCAAAATAAAAATATCAGACTTAAAATAATGAAATGGTCATTAGATGCCCTTAATGTTTACTATCATTGGAATCGATTTCATCCCATCTTTTTTAATATGATACACTCTCAAAATTCTTTTTTTGCGACTTGTGACTCATTTTCCTGAAACGCATCCCATATGGCTCAGATTTTCAGAAAATGTACAATTGTCAGCTCTGCAAATTTGGTAACTCCAGCTAGATTCGACTGTTATATAATAAATGTTTTGTATATCTGAGTAATTTTGGCATCGTGATAATTAAAACTATCTCTTCCTCTGTGTTAAACTGCATTTTGAACGTAATTTTTCTCGTACATTTGGATTTTTGAGAGAATTGGGGAAAGTGAATTGTACATTTTCACAAAACCTGATCCATGAAGGTTCCACCAAGGATCCACGTCCCAGCGCAATGTTGTTGGCGTCTGGAGTATGAGGGGCAGAGGTGGGCAGGAGGAGAGAGAGGCGGTTGCGTAATGATCTAATTCACGAAATGTAACTATTTCTATCATTTAATCCCCGAGGTTAATTGTACAAACTGAACTCTCCAACTAATCACCCTCATCAACACCCCATCTCATCTCATTATTTCAATCAACCCACTTCAAGGATATTTGATATGTTATAGCTAAACTCGGGCTCAGTGGCCAAGACTGCGGTATCCTTTGATGTTCCTGTACTCGGCCATACTATCTTCCTCCCTCGCTATGGCAGACAGAGTATACCGATTAACACTTCTAAAATTGAATGTCAATAGATAATGCGAAAATTTAGGGCAAGGTGGAATACCGGACCTATCCGAGCCTTGCATTAATTTTGTTTGGCATATGCCAGCCCTTATTTCTCCTGAATAAAGATATGTTCAAGAAAAAATAATGTATGTGTTACCTTTTGACTTACCTTGAGTTATCTCTCCAGGCGCGGCGGAACCGGGGGGGGGGGGGGGCAAGGGGGCAGTTGCCCCCTAGATAATTGGGGGCCTGCCCCCCCCCCAATAATTCTGTAACATTTTTACAATTTTATTGTTCAAGGAAAGACCTGTCTCTCACAGAAACTTGTACAACGTATAGAGTGGTATGACTAATGAAATTGTAAGTTATAAGTTTGGAAACTTTAGACATCGTTCATGTAAAACTAAGAAACTCAAAAATTATAGTTTTGGCTGATGCAAAACTCAATTTCTGTTATATAGTGATGTCCTTTTTTAATATTTATCCGTCTCTCCGCTAAAACATTCCAGTTCAAAAGTTATGCATATATCCATCTAAAAGAATGTTCTAAATAGTAGCTTTTCAGAAAATTATCTAATTGATTATCTATAATGCATTTTCATCTTTTGAGAAATCATCATTGTTTACCCCAAATATTGGTTTCCAAGATAGGCCTACCATCAAATCTAAGCAGATAAGTCATGCACACCAAATCACAAAATTTCAAAATCAGATTCTATAATTAGATAGATGGATGCTAATTTGTGAGGGGCTTAGCTTCAGTTTGCTATTGGGCAATTAGAGCCTGAGTTTATTGTCCTCGCTGGCCCTCTATGCCTGACGGGAATCCTGTCGAGGCCGGAGGCCGAGACAGGTTCCCGAATGCATAGAGGGCCAGCGAGGACAATAAACTCAGGCTCTAATGGCTTTAGTCCCCGTTGGTTGGGCTGTTTACCGGAAGTTCTCTAGGCATAGAGGGCCAGCGGGACCGGTAGTGACCACTGGCCCTCTATGCGTCTATAACGGGCCAGCTCAGACCAACCAACGGGGACTAAATGGTGGTGTTCTTATTTCATGCGAGCTGACCCCCACTTTTTGCCCCCACCTCACCCTTTCTGAAGCACTGTCCCTCTGCTTCTCATCCTCCCCCCTCTCCTTTGTTATATCTCTCTTTCCTTCTCTCCCTGTCTGTTTCCAATAGAAAACAATAGAAAACACATAGAAATAATAAGACCTATAGTAAATGGGCCCCTCTCCTAATATTATACACTCTATGTTATATCTTATATTGTGTGACACACGACACTGTTGGTTTACTGTACTGGAACTCATACATGGGTCAGATTTTCAGAAAATGTACAATTCAACACCAATCCTCTCAAATAACCCAAATTTCAGACGAAAATTAAGTTTAAAACACAGTTCAACCTAACCAAACCGATAGCTAGAATCAACGCAATGCCAAATTTACTCAGATGTACCTAGTATTGGCCAAATTGCAGCCTAATTTTGCGAAATTCACTCAATGTGTACAGCTGCCAATTGTACATTTTCGAAAATCTGACCCACATATCTCAATTTATTTACACTACTCTTGTTTTGCTGTATTTACCCATGTATCTACATGGATAAACATGGATAAAAATGTAAATGGATTTGAGAAAGCTTGGCCCGGCAGAACCAACCCCGAAAAGGGGAGTCGGTTAACCAAGTTGAAATAAAATCTTTTAAAAAAAAAAAATGTATACTAAGCTGAGAGCAACACTTGCCCGGCTGAAATTAATCCTGTCCTGGATTCACTTATTAGCAATTAGATAAGGCTCTTACAAATCTACATAAATGATTTTACCCAAGCAAATATGTATTAGGTTATTATGTATAGATGTATAGATAAAGGGAACGGTAGGAAGACCTAGGTGCAAATCCTATAAGGCCAAACAAAAAATAGGTGTTTCCGATTTACCCCCCCCCCCCCCCTACCTAGGAAAACCTTACCCTACCTAAAAATAATTTTACCAAACCTGATTTTTACCCCATCATATCTTAGTTCTTTTGGAATTTTTGACAAAAAAAGCTTATAAAAGCAGGAAAACGGGTTTTCCTAACCCTAAACTGTCAAAAAGCACATTTCCCATGTTCAAAACAACTATTGTTATGACAAAGTCATTTTTCTCAGTTCCTGGGAGGTGGTTTCCAAACAAAAAAAAATAACAAAAAAAAAAATTACCACCCCCCTACCTAGTTTTCAGCCAGATAAATCGGAAACACACCTATTTTTTTTTGGCCTAAGGTACCTAAAAGCCTGTAGACATGTTCATCGAACATTAATGTAAGATCTCAGTGATGAATACAATATATTTCTATTCTATTCTATTCTATCTCTCTCACTCTTCCCCTCACACTCACATCGCTGTCCTCAATCCTCTCCCCGCTCCTGTTGTTCCCCTCTCCCCATTCCACTCTCCTTCCCATTCCCCCGCTCCCATCACCACCTCCCATCCCTCAACCCAACCCCACCCCCTTCTCTCCATCTCTTCACTGTACTCTCCTTCTATATCGATGTATCCCTTCCCAAAGGTGTCGGCAAAGGATGGGCCATGTTTATGTGAGGTATAACAAATGGTAGAGAAATAATCTGGATATCCATATATGGGTCATATTTTCAGAAAATGTACAATTCAACTTCACCAATCCTGTCCAATAACCAACATTTAAGACAAAACTGAGCTTCAAAATCCAGTTTAACTTAACAGAACTGATACTTTAAATCAATGCGATACCAAATATACTCAGATATACTCGGTATTTATCATTTTTCAGCCTACTTTAGCAGAATTTCCGAAATGGGTAGAGCTGCCAATTGTACATTTTTTGAAAATCTGACCCATATGGATGATCAAGATTATTATGAAACTATATTTTGACTTTTGCCGGTGTGGGTGATGAAAAGATTACTTAGAACTTCATACGAATCTATGAAAGAAAATGATTTGCTGCCAACAGTCCAAATTGATACAACATGTAAGATATTCTCATATCATTATCTTTAAATCATACTCTTTAAAACAAAAAAGGAGCCTGGGGCAACAAATGTAAACGTCAGTTATGAACATGTTTTTTTTGTGAAATAATGGAGCCCTCCTTTCTCCTCTCTCCTCTCTTTCTCCTCTCTCTCCCCTCTTTCTCTTCTCTCTCTCCTCTCCCTCTTTCTCTCTCCTCTCTCTCTCTCCCTCACCCTCTCCCTCTTTCTCTCTCTCTCCTCACTCTCCTCTCACTCCTCGCTCTCCTCGCTCTCCTCTCTCTCCTCCCGCTGCTCTCTCTCGTCGCTCTCATCTCTCTGCTCTCCCTGCTCTCCCTGCTCTCCCTGCTCTCCCTGCTCTCTCTCCTCTATCTGCTCTCTCCTCTACCTCTCTCCCTTACCCCCTCTCCCCCTTCTCTCCCCCTCTCCCCCTCTCCCTCCCTCCCGCTCCCCTCTCTCTCCCTCTCCCCCTCTCTCTCTCCAACACCCCATAAATGGCAGCCATCGATAGACATATGGGCGTAGTTGTGGATTTTACAAGAATGCAACAAAACGAACATTGAGCTTGAAAGAAAAGAAAATCTATCTATAAAATAAGTCCAGGAAAACCTATGTTAATTCACAGAGGGAGATAAACTCCATATTCTATTGTTCTATACGAATGTAACTGTATAAAAATGAGGAATAAAGCTATTACATACACATACATAAATGCATACATAAAGTAAGTACCAAATATCTTGATGTAATTGGTGTGGAGAAATTGTAGTGATTGTAGTAATTGTATCCATTTGGCAAATGACATTTAAATTGGAATGGGTGACAGGGGGTGGGTGGAGTGGAGAGATGGTAATAGAGATCTGTCATTTATTTGAGCCGGAATGTAACCCTCAAGTCGAGAAGTTTTGGGTTAAGTGGGTTCAGTGTATAAACACCTGTACACTCTAAGAAGAAATGGTTCTTTCAAGAACCCTTATGGGTTCTTCAGGCTGTCCCCCAGGGCAAACCCCTACCCGACGGGCACTGAGTGCAGTTGAGTGTGATGGCACTGTGATCATTTTGTGATTGGCCGCAAACCAGTGAAGTGTGATGTGTATGTGATACTTATGGCTTTGAATCACAGTGAAATGGACAAGCCATTCGCCACCATTAAGTGAAATCCATTGCGTCTTTTTCCTCCCATGTTGTTGGTGGTCTCACACTTGTATTCGATCAAGTTCTCATTCATATTCATTTATGTTTGGATTAAACATGTGTTACTCAACCAATTTCATCTAGAAATACATGTTTTCTTCAGAGGTCAATACTATATATGGGTGTGATCTCAATTGCGCGTATAATGCGCATTCAAAATTGCATCTGAATACTCATTATAATGAAGCCACAACAGGAGAATACCTGGCACTGCTTACTCACCTAGCATCCACACCTACTGTCGCACATCTGACACTCGATTCTCTGACACTCATACTCAGTCTCTGACACTGAGTCTTAGAAACCCCAACACACAACTAAAAATGTAATGGTACTTCCATATTAGCTAAATCATTATTACTTCTCAAGCTAACACACACCTGCTACTAGTGAGACCAAAATGATGCATATAGTTAAATTCCTTATTTCCTCAGCTCTCTGTAGCTATAAAGTTTGTGCATGTTAAATAATATTTAATATGATAGAGCAGTTACCAAAGATAATAGTTTATTTCTGACACCCAATCAAAGAAATTTGTTAATTGAAAATAATTCCATTATATATGTTCGAAATATTGGGAATAGCCCATTACCCTTAGCCCTTACCATTATGCCACTTGTCCCCACCAGGTGGTGGTGGAACTGGGATGCATTTACAATTTCTTCACAATAAAAGTGACGTTAACACACATAATAAATTATGTGGCATTTATAGCACTATAGATGTTCCACATAATGTATAGGAATGGTATATGTGATATACTTCTATAGTTTATGTGTGTTATGTACCTGTTTGATATCGAAAAATGCTGTGGTCAAAACACCCTAATGATTGTACATGTAGATTGTCCCTATAGTGGTTTGGGTTAGTCAGAGATAACAAACAACTGGAACACTATGGATGGAAGGCTGCTATGCTTCAGGCTCACATAGAGGATGGTAGAATTGATGAAAATGAAATGATGCATTTAAAGAGAGGGCAACACATGCTCTGCCCTAACTCTCTTTGAATTTTGGAGGGAATAAACTTTTCTGTGAGAAAAAAAATACTGGAACTGCCAGGCCAGGAAAATTATATAAAATCAAATTTGAAAACATTTATTTCAGATGCTAATGATATCAGGATCCGGTAGTATATAATATCCAACTCAAAATGCCAGAAGAATTTGCTAATTTATGCATTTATATTGCATTATACCCTTAGCATGACTATCTCGCGATCATTGCACAATAATTATTGCTTGAAAAGCGTCCACGCTCATCATAGAACCATGGTGAGATGATTGCGCATTAAAAATTGCGTGAAATCACACCTACTTGCCCATCGGGTAAGTGTTCTTTGAAGAACTCTTTTGGGGAGGTTTTGTGAAGAAGCCTCAATTTGGAAATATCAGGGGTTCTTTAAGGAACCTTGTCCATTGGTTCTGTGAAGAACCCCTGCTTTTTACGAATCAAGGGTTCTTCAAAGAACCAAAGCGTTCTAGATGAGGCCCCTTTGATGGGGTTCTTTACTCAGAGTTTAGGTTCTTTCAAGAACCATAGCATAGCATAGTAGCATAGCTGCATCCTTTAATTCATCATTTATCATCAGCACTGGCCCTGCATGTTTACAGACCTTTCCAGCCCTTTCCTTGCATTGATGGAAGTAGATGATGAAACCTGAGTCTACGTAGGATGCTATACAATATGGATGTGCATGATGACGGGGTATTGTTTTTACACCCTCTTAAAAATATCACATACATGAAATAAACAAATAGAATATATGATAATGATATAAAAAAGGTTCTTAATTACAAAATAATTAATATATATAGTGCATAAATATCATATATTTCAATATAAAGGAATTAGTACTAATGAAGGGCTGGTTCATGCTGCCATCAAGTTATTGGGTCGCGCCATCTAGTATGATAAGGTTCTTTGGAGAACCTCCATGAGCTAAAGAACCCTTTATGTTAAAGTAGAACCCTAAAATTGACAAAGAACCCCTATGGTTCTTGGAGGAAACCCTGATAATGCTGAAGAACCATTTTAAAAGAACCCTATTTTCTTAGAGTGTACAAAGGAAGCTCAACCATTCTTCAGTTATACCTAAAAACCCCAATTATTCCATAATACAAATACATGACTCACATCAGCGGACCGTAATGCTAAGTGGAGATGGTTTTCCAGTGAGATATAATTAATCATTCCACAATATAAAAGGATTCATGCAGCTTGAGTATTTGTGTGAAATACAGGAACATTGGGCATTCCAAGCAAAAGGAAATAACTTTCAAGAAGATCTGTAAGTAAACTCAACTGTGTTTTTACTTTCGTAATAACAGCAAGGGCTCAGAGTGAAAAGTACCAATTTCCAATTCACTGCGATCCAATTGCCTTTTGTACTGACACCAGACGGTGTGGGCAGTCGGAAAAGGAGGCCAGGGTTGACATAACATTGCCGTGAATACCATCGGTAAAAATTATAAATGAAGGCCATCTTATTCAAAGCAGCATAATCATTGAGAAAAAACATTCACATTATATATATATAAAACTTTTATTCTGTTCAAACAATTTACAGAAATTGGACTGTGACCTCTATAAATAGATCTTCCAGTTCGCCCATGAAACAAAATATTATTTTAATTAACATCTAGATACGATATCCTTAATTCTAGTTTGTACAGATTTTGTTCACTTTTTGTCCTTTTCGCTTTATATTTTAATTGACTTTAAATGTCATTGTCAGTGGTTTGGGTTTTTTTTCCCACTATTTAAATGAGTTCCAATGTATCTGGTTTCCATAAAGGTTTTCTCAATATTTCTTTCATACAGTTGTTTCTTGTGCTTCTTTGTAGTTTATTTGTTCTTCAATTCTTGCCCTGTAAATAAGTTCCGATTATTTCTTATCTCAAACAATATTTTTTTCTTATGAAGTTAAATCAACCTATTATTAATAATGAAGCGATTTTTTAGAAGATTCTTGTTAGAAGTGATAGATTATTATTTTCTATACAACAACAATATCAAATTTACGATATATTAATAGCAGATCTTTGGATTCTGCTGGGGTTCTGGATACTTATAAATTACTGTTTGGACAGGAAGTCGTCAAACCGGAAAACGGATGTAGTAGTTTATTTTTCGGATTCAGGGGTTTATTTTTCGGATGTAGAATTATTTTGCGGATGTAGTTAAAATAAACCCCAGTCGGCATTTCCGCTCAATCACTTACCTCATCAACTAGTTGTTTGTCGTCGATTCCGCGTTCATTTTTGAACGTGTATAAAGTCCTGGTCACATTAAAGTCATTCCTCCACTGTTTCCGATGGAAATATTAGCCATTTTTCAGTTTTTAGGGCATAGGGTTTCGTCATAAGGTGACGACAGTAGACATCGTGCAAGCAATGGCTGACTCCCAGTGTCACTGTCAGTGACAAAATCAGACGAAACAAGCCCAGGCTATGTAAAACTCTTATATATATATAAGATAAGTCTCTGATGCTTTGGATGGCAAGCTGCGGAACCTTGCGAAAACACGCCGGCTGGCTAAAATGTGACATCAGTGAATACGCATCTCTGATTGGCTGTTGTAGCTGGAGGTTCATTCGGCCAGCCGTCGCGTTATCATCGAGATTCCGACTAAAGCGGTGCAAACTTGCGGAGAGTTTCTGAAATCGCCATTCATTTATTACTTGATTTCCATAAAGGAAAACTTCGCTATCGGGCTAAAACAACATTTAAAACATTTCTACCGATTCAAATATTTTATTTAGTTCTTTTTTAAGTCCGTAGACACACGCAACACGGCATTCGATAACCGGAAGTCTCCTATGCTTTGGATAGCAAGCAGCGGAACCTTACGAAAACAGGCCGGCTCGCTGAACATAAACATAAGTAAATACCGACCTCTGATTGGCTGTTGTACCTGGATGTTCATTCTGCCAGCCGTCGCGTTATCATTTAGATTACGACTAAAGCGTGCAAACTTGCGGGCGTGTAAACACATTCGCCGTAGACTAAATCTTCGCTATCGGGCTAAAACAACATTTAAAACATTTCTACCGATTCAAATCTTTTATTTATTTCTTTTTTAAGTCCCTAGACACACGGACACGGCATTCGTAAACCGGAAGTCTGATGCTTGGTTGCATGCAAAAAGTGGAAGATTAAGATTAAGATACTTTTATTTCCGACTTATCGCTCTCAGGAGGCATATCTCCAGCTTAAGGGAGGATCGCACGCTTCCTGTTGTTTTACATTTTCTTCTTAACAGTGTACAACACCCCAGTCGTCATTGACGAAAGGGGCCCACTGCTAATATCATTATTTTATGTCTTTTACAGTATTTATATTTTGGTAAAGGCGCACTAGAACTTATATAAAGGTTTCCTCAAATCTGTAATATATATCGGAATAAGGCGTAAGAAAGATGTTCAAGTCAATGGATAATCATTGTGTTATTCTATGAAATATTGGTCTGACCATATCAGGGTTTTCTTTGCTAATACCTTAAATGATTTTTGGAAGCTTCGTTTGTTTCTGGAACGGAGAGTGCGGCTGACGTAAACGACATTCTGAAGTTATGATTACGTGTACATATGTGATATTGGTTAGAAATAGGTAAAATAATCTAAATATTAGAATGTGATGGGTTAAAATGTGTAAAACATCCTGATTTGGATGTTATGAAGGCTGCATTTGACTCGGTCCTTTCCATGTCAGATGTAAAATAGTAACCTATGTATTGGAGTTAAGGAGTTAAATTATTGGAGTTCTTCATGCTGTAAGTACATCTAAAACCTTTTTTTGAGCCTAATATTTGGTAATATGTGTTTAAACAGTGTTATTGAATCCAAAAATTGGCTATTAAAGTGATTAATTCCCTCGATTTTGTGTCTGAGGCTTTTGCTTGAAAATAAACCCCTCGGCCCTTCGGGCCTTGGGGTTTATTTTCAAGCAAATGCCTCAGACACAAAATCTCGAGAAATTAATCACATAGTATCTTTTATAATAACAATAATTATTACAATTTGTATTACATTATACACTTTTGTAATAATATAAGAATATTGTTTTACCAAAATTCTTGTAGTACATTACTCATTTATTAAGATAAATGTTTGTGAAACGTCCATTTTTACAGACAATAAGATTTTTACTATACTGACGTAATGAAATTATAAATTTTAATTGCCTTACCCAATGGACACACATACTGCGATATGTTAGCGCTTTTGGTGCGAACTGGCACTCAGACCGCAACATTTGCTGTCCTGGTGCTGTCACACCTTGCCTTGCTACCCGTTTGGGAGACGGTGCGGCGGCTACAATAGCGATATACATGCATAGAAAGTGTAACGATAACGCACTCGCTATGTATGGTCCACTAATCCCACTAATAATGGATCTAAATCATCTGATACTTTCCATATTGTTTTGGCTCTGTTCAGTGGTTTAAATTGCGTTATTCAATTGACAATTATATTAGTTAATAATACATCGTTAAAAGCGCGCTTCCGGTTTAGAACAATCGCACCATATTCTACCACAAATAACGCGCATCAGAACAGCGTCAGTAAAATGATCAGATGATGTAGCTCTTCACTTCATGCATCGCTGACCATGCCACGCACATGGAACTGGCTGCGTCACCACGCCCACTTAGGCTCTATGATTCCCCTGAGAAATATTTCCCACGCTCCTCCCCCAATATTTGCGTCACAAACTGTCGACGTTATTAGATGTATGGGTCCGACTGAGGAATGTGTTCACTTGATTTTTAAAAACTTATTTCTTACAATTCTACTAATTTAGCCAATTGACAATGTTGGGGAAGGGGATTTAACCCGCCCTGCACCCCCCCCCCCCCCCCCCCACACACACACACATGAGGTAGATATGGACCGCACCAGCGTTCCCGATTTCTCCGGAAAAGGGGTAATTTGGGGACAGCTGTCTCCGGCCTGAGAATCCTACCAAAAGGGGTGTATTTTACTGGTTCACCCAGAGAAAAATAGAAAAAGGGGATGTACTGGCGGGCCCGGAGAAAAACAGAAAAAGGGGTGTATAGTGGGTACATGTAAATTAAAAGAAAAGCATTAGTGGTTGGAGTTGGGAGTGATCTGACATGCGATATAAAAATTTGATATAAAAAATCAGACGTGCGATATAAAAAACTAAACTTGAACTTTTGTTTGTAGCCCTTTATTGACTAGGTCCTTCCATTTACATTCGGATAATCAGTAATCAAGGCTGATTGTAAAAATTATTAACATCCTTAATCTAGGCTTATTGTATAAATGATCAATAATCTAAGTTTATTCTATAAATAATACATTAATCTAAGCTTATTCTATAAATCAAGACTATTTTCTATTGTCGAAACCTTGCTTTCATAGGGAAGGCAGATACTTGCGTCCGAGTCAGTGTCACTGACATCTGCTGGTTCTTTATATTGGTCCTGTTTGATGTACGTGTATAACTGGAATGGGAAACAATAATTTCATACATGTATAACTGGAATGGGAAACAATAATTTCATACAATGTGTTGATTGATATGAATCTTCAAACAAAGTGTTGATTGATATGAATCTTCATACAATGTGTTGATTGATATGAATCTAGAAGTTCAGATAATCTAGATGATATTTACTTACAGTTTCCTCCTCACCCGAAAAATTAAATGATAGCCGTAAGGGTTGTGGCATATCACAGCCAGCCATCCGTCTTTGTTTTGCCAACAACTTTTCCGTGGACTGAAATGAAGGGCCAAGAATGAATACAATGCAGCCTTCAATTCATAAGAAACTCAGATGTTACGAAATTCAGAACGTATTCAAATGACCGTTAATATATACACAGGGAAGTAGAGTCCGATATCAAATGTCAAATATAACTAGTGTCCGATATCAAACATCAAATATATCTAGTTCATCTCTTAGTAAATGAATTTTCAAGTGCCACAAAACCATACATACATTATCCAAATCAGAATAATTGCTGCTGTCCGAAGCTGCAAACAAACGGCCTCTCTTTGCACAACAGGCACACCACGGAATACATTTTAATTTCACCAAAATGTACCATGATACCCAAACAATCCAATAGAATTAGCAACCCAAACTACAAGGGAGTTTCCGACTATAGGAAGCAACTTGGACTGCGGGCCACTAAACGTACACCTATAAGGAGAAATATTACACCTCAGCATTCGTCAGAGTCTGAAATAGACCCACAGTCTGATTCGGACCTATATTCTCCAGTATTTAAGACTACTATCCTGCAGCAAAAGGACAATTTAGTGGAATTCTTGAGGAAAGGTGGGAATAAACCAACTACAATCCCTACATATTCCCAGGACGATAGCTTCATTGCCTACCGATCAGCTAGAGAATCGAATAGTTCTTCATCTACGGACAGTACTTTGGCTGATACTACTGAATGTTTCTCTGGTTTGTATGACTTTAAAGCTTTAGCAGAACTGGGAAAAGGGGAGGAACAGCGGCAAAAAGAGCTAGCCGATACCTTAAATCAGGAGAAGTTGAAGCAACAAAAGTTAAAAGCAGAGGCAGCAGAATTACCCCAGGAAATCGAGAAGAACAGGCAATTCAACGAGGTTAAGCAACTTCAAATAGATCAAGAAAGACTCAGAAAGCAGCAGTTGATAACAGCTATGGGTGAAAATGAAGAAAAGGAAAGGGCGCAAATGCGTGCCCAAGCACAAGCAGACGCCCAAGTCCAAGCGCAGCTCCAAGCCAAGCAGCGTGCCCAAGCACAAGCCGACGCCCAGGCCCAACACCAAGCCAAGCAGCGTGCCCAAGCACAAGCCCAAGCCCAAGCAGACGCCCAGGCGAAGGAACAAGCCCAAGCAAGGAGAAAGGCAAAGGCAAAGGAAGAAGCTTTTGGCGAAGTAAAACCAAATATGAACTATTATCCACAATTTAACCCTATGGATAATTATGGACAATTTCCACAAAATCCAACTGGAGGTGATGGGTACAATGGTGGACAAATGGGAGGATTCAACCCAGGTCAAACTCAAGGAAATAGCCATGAAATGTTTCGTTTCATGCAAATGATGCAAGCCTATAACAAATTCAACCCAGCTACAGCTTTGACTCAAATGTTAGATAATATGAATAAAACTCAGGATGAGTTGGTCGAAAAGAACAATTTCCAGCAACAGGCAATATTAAATAAACAGACTGCAACAACAGACAATTCTAATCGTTATCAGGAAGCAGTGCAGTTAAGTGTGGCTGAAACAATGAACACTATGGTAGAAAAAATGGGAAATATGACAAATGGTTCTAATCGTGAGAACGATGGGGGCACAAGGAAACTGTTTGCTATTCTGCCGAATAATTTTTCTCATCCAACTGCCTTAGTGTCGGCAGAAAGGTTTATCAATGAATATGAATCTTATGCCAAGGCCATGAAAGTCGATGAAGAACTCAAATACTCAGGAGTGTTAAAATTCCTATCAGGAGATGCTGAATGTTTCTATGATCAGTTTAAGTCAGTGATTCCTGATCCTAATTTCGATCTGTTCAAGCGAGCTTTTATTAAAAAGTTCAGGTAGACCATGACGAAAGCGCAAAAGATTTCGCCATGAGAATGCAGGAAAACGAGGAGGACGTGAGAGCATCTGAAAGGGACAAGAAAACCATGCTAAATAGGGCTCCTATCTCAGAAATGGTTAAAGTAAAGCTGTACATTAATGGCCTGAAGAGCAATCTGAGAAAACTAGTGTTGGGTTCAAGACCCAAAACATTGGATGACGTTTGCGAGGCAGCAAGGAAAGCTGAGTTAGATATAGAGGTACATAAGAACGAGAACAGGTCGGAAATCTTTGAGATGTCAAGTTCTGAGAAAAAGGATCAGAAGAAAGATTCTTTTAAGAAGGAAGAAATGAAAGACAGATCCAAAAGTAGAGAACGCGAGAAATCTAGCGAAAATCGTGGAAGAAGCAAGGAAAGATATGCTTATCCACCCCAGCAGCAGTTCTACCAGGGACAAAATTTCCAGCAACCATTTAATCAACCCATGTACCAACATCCGTACCAGCAAACCTATCAACAGCCGTACCAGCAGTCATATTGATCAGCAGCCTTACCAGCAACAAGTTCATCAACCTTATTATTCCCCTCAGCCTCCACCTTATGGAATGAATCAATTTCCATATGGAAACCCAGCCTATCAACAGAGGCCAAGATCAGCAAGCAGAGGCAGATCGACCAATGGAACAACTACTAGTTCATCAGATAAATCTTGATCTTCTTCCAAAGATTCTTCGAAAGAGAGGGGTCGTTCCAAGGAAAGAAAATCGAATTCTTCCAGCAGAAGCTCGTCAAAGGACAGTTAAAACCAATACCGTCCACCAACACCTCATCAAGTGAAGTTAAACTAGTAGACGGCAGCAATGGGAGCAATTGTGGTCGTAGTGATGGCCAGATAACGGAAACGCCCACCGATCTAGACAATGACGAACATGACTAAGACGGCCACTTGGAACTGAAAACAGGTAAGGGAGATC
Organism: Sthenelais limicola; assembly: GCA_942159475.1. Classification (NCBI taxonomy): domain Eukaryota; kingdom Metazoa; phylum Annelida; class Polychaeta; order Phyllodocida; family Sigalionidae; genus Sthenelais; species Sthenelais limicola. The sequence continues at coordinate 111,575,430 of OW804100.1, read as the reverse complement.
CTATAATATTGAATGTCAGCAAAGGTTGTATTGCGATAAAAGTTCAGGATTATAAATTCCCTGTGCTGATCTACACAGGAGCTAATCTCTCTTTCATTTCAGCAAGGTTTTTCAAAGCTTTAAGACAAAAACTGAAGAATATGAATGCACAAAACTGTCATGTAAAGGTTTACATAGCCGATGGCTCGGCACAATCAGCTAGAAAGAAGGTTAAATTTTCCTTTGAAATAGACGGTACAAAATTCAAGAACACTTTCATAGTTGTACCAAAATTGAAAAGATCTTTAATCCTAGGTGTCGATTTCTTAAAGAAATACCGAGCTAATATTGATTATGTTGTTTCTCATGAAAGTTTAAACCACACCATAGGAGTCACCGATAACTTGAAAAGACGGAAACCAGTAAAATACTTGGTAAAAAGGGTTTTAACGAAGCCTAAAGGGCCAAGCAATCGAATAAATATGTGTGTTTTCAATGGTGCAGGTAAACGATTGGTAATTCCAAAAGGTTCCTTGGTGAGAGTTTATTCTGTTCGTCAAGAAAGTGATTTTGTAAAAATTGATGGTAAAATCAATTCAGTAGATGCAGAGAAAGTGGCAGAACCATTTGATCTATCTAAGACTATTGGGAAGGAATTAACTGATAGTCAGAAAAAAGATTTTGGAAAATTGTTGGGCGCTTACGAAGATCTATTCGTGGGGAAAGACAAGAAACTGGGTAGAACTACTAAATACCAGCACCCAATAGAGTTGAAAGATAATTATCAAGCCAAACAATTTAAAACTTATTGTGTTAACCCCGTCATCAGAAAATAGATGAAGAAGGCGTTGGACGAACAAGTAGCCCAAGGTGTCATAGAAAAAACAGATGAAATTTTGGAGTTTACTTCTGCTTTTCTAGTAGAAAAGCCTGGTTCTAAACAGAATAATAGAGCTTATCACCTCGTGAAAGACTTTCGTTTTCTGAATTCCCAGATAAAGGAACAAAGTAAACTTTTCCCCTCAGCAGAGGAAACGCTAGAAAAAGTGGGAGAAATCGCTGGAAAATATTTCTCTAAACTAGACTGTCATTCTGGTTTCCATCATGTCCCAATTCGCAGGGGAGATGAAAAATTAACAGGTTTTGCTACTCCTTACGGTAATTACATCTATAAAGTAATGCCAATTGGTTTAAAAACTTGCCCTAGAGCTTTCCATGGGGTAGTCAACACCTTGCTAGAGGACCTGAACTCAGCAGTTTTCTATATCGACGACATCTTGATAGCGAACGATTGTTGGAAGCAGGACATTCGCGACCTGGAAAAATTATTTAAAATTTTCAGGGAAGCCAACATTAAATTCAAAGGCGAGATATGTGTGTTTAGAGTATCAAAGGTCCCATTTTTGGGATTTATGGTAGATGGTAAAGGTATTTCCCCAGACCCAGAAAAGATCGAACCCTTCAAATAAATTTTCTAAGACAAATACGTCTTATCTGACATTGTAATATCAGACGTAATTACTAAGACAAATTAAAGAAAGATAATCTGACGTAGTAATATCAGATACTATTTCCCTGTAATAATAATATCAGATGCTATTTTCCTGTGTACTGAACTGAGGTCTAATATATTTCATAAGAATTGAGGTCCTTATTAACTGAAAGTTGCATTGTATTGATTATCATCCCCTCATTTCAGTCCAAAAACCGGTTGTTGCAAAAACAAATTAAGATGGGTCGCTGTGACATGCCACAACCATTGCGACTTTCTTTCCTGTTTTCTGAGGAGGAGGAACCTGTAAGTAGATATCTTTGATCTAGGTTCTAAATCTTAACTGTTAGATTCGTGCTAAATCTGAACTTTTAGATTCAAATTTTAATCAATTGTAATGTATAAAGATTATATTAAGTGCGTGATTGTATATTAAGTGCGTGATTGTATAAAGATTATATTAGGTGGTGTTTTATATTAAGTGTTTTTTTTCCTTTTCAGGTATACGTATACATCAGGCAGGACCAATATGTCTAGCCAGTCAATGTCAGTGACACCAACTCAGATGCAACTATCTGTCTACCATATGACAGCACAATTACGACCATAAAAGATAGGCAGTCAATTTTAGAAATAAGCCTAGATTAATGGTGTTAGCATGTACTTTACTAGAAGTAAGCCTAGATTGATGGTCTTCTTAGCATGTACTTTAGTACTAGGTAAATATTGTGAATAAAAAGTAACTACTAAAAACGTTGTGTATGAAGTTATTTTTACGGATTCTGTGTTATTGCCACAAAACAATTATTGACTAGAAGTAGTGCAAACACCGCAACCCATGTTGGCCAATCCCCGCGAAAAGTACTTTGTGTGTGAAAATTTATGTGTGCGAAAATAAATATGTTTACAGTATTCTATGATCTGGCCTAATCATTCAAAGTTGATTTAGAGATTTTCCTGATTAGTTAGAAATAAGTGCAACCCTGAATTATAACTAATTAATAACCGATTGGCTTTATAATATACACAGCACTTGGGTATGCAGGTGATGCAACAATTCGGGCAGCACTCTAGCAAGCCAAGCCATGTGCAGGTCCATATGGGGAGGTAATATCATCAGCCAAGTGAAGAATGAAATAGAAAATATTGCCGATCAATTATTTGATGTGCACAGATTGGACATAGACGTTTATGAACAAGGCTGGGAGTCTGAATCTGAAGAATGGGATTAGAGAAATCCGTCCGGGATAAGTGAAATCCGTCAAAACGGCCCTCCTCAGGGCCACAAATTCATAAGAGCTATACTTATATTCAGCCTGTCCCTTATCCCAACACCTGAAACCCCCTTTCGCAATTGTTTAAATTTACAAAAGTTGCAAAATTTCAAATGTACACATTTCTCATTTCAACCCATACATGTAGCGAAGTTGCCAGTTTGTGACGCACTTATTGGGGAAGGAGCGTGGGAAAGGATTTCTCAGGGGAATCATAGGGTCTAAGTGGGCGTGGTGATGCAGCCAGTTCCATGTGCATGTCGCGGTTAGGTAAGCTTCGCGGTGCCGTTCCGGTATCGGGTCCCGACGTCGAGACCAATTTGAAACCGAATAGAGGCCTATTAGATATTTATTTCATACTAAATCAACATTCAATCATACTAAATCAACATTCAATCAACAAGTCATGTGACCCGCGAAAGTAGTATGGTCCAAATCACATAGGTATGTGATACAAGATTTCTAATGGCAACCCCAAATGTCTCCTCTGTAATCACACGCGTATGTAATAAAGAGTGTGAGGGGATAGTATGGTGGCCCATGTGTGACATCTCATATGATTGAAATGTATCACCAAAGGGAAATATCTCAAAATAAAAACCTGTTTAAAAAAAATACAAAAAATATCATGCCCTTGTCTCTCGCCTCTCATCCCTCATCCCTCATCATTTACCTTTCACCTCTCCTCCCTCATATCTCACCTCTCCTCCCTCAACTCTCACCTCTCACCCCCCTAATCTCTCCCCTCCTCCCTCATACCTCACCTCTCGCCTTTCACCCATCATTTCACACCTCTCTTCCCTCATCTCTCACCTCTTGTCCCTTATATCTTGCCTCTCATCCCTCATCTCTTACCTGTCATCCCTCATATCTCATCCCTCATCTTTTACCTCTTGTCCCTCATCTCTTGCCTCTTGCCTCTCATCTCTCATCCCTCATATCTCACCTCTTGTCCCTCTTCTCTCACCTTTGTCCCTCATCTCTCACCTCTTGTCCCTCATCCTTCATATCTTGTGTACATTTTTTAAAAGATGACACAAAGCCAATTCCAATGATTGAAAACAGTAAGAAATCTTATAAGTATTTCTACATTTTAAGTTTGATATTTTTATTCTGAAAATGTGTCCAATATTTCTTGGTCAAGAATCACCAGTAAAGCAACTAAATTTGCTCCATATGAGGACTTTTAAAATGCAAGAATATATTTAATACAATGTCCTGAAATGTGTTACCTAGATTTATAGACTAAGACTGCTAAACCCTGCAAAAATCAGGACATTTAAATACGGAGATATTTAATTTGTGTGACTTGTGACTCATTTACCCCTCCTTCTCCTCCCCCTTCCTTCTCTGCTGTCCCCCTTTCCTTCCTCTTCCTCCTCTTCTTACCTCCCCTCCTCGTCCTTCTCCCTCTCTACTCTGCCCCCCTTGCCCCCCCCCCTTCATAAGCAGGTTAGATCTGTTGAGTGCGACTTGACCCACAAAATGTATCCCACTTTGAAGTTTCAACTCCACAGATCCCGCACACAGTATGCACAGACCCTGTGGTAAGGGTCCCATGCTTTGGTTGTTAGGGGATTTCCCCAAAGCTAATGGCCGCATAAACACTATGAAAATATGGGTCAGCGCTCAGAGTCAGACACACCCAAACGACCCGGACATTGCATTGTATTTAATAATTATATACTAAAACTAACCCTAAACCTAACCTTAAATTGGTTGTCTGTAAATTGGTTGACCTAAGACTGTAAAGGGAATCTTGTTGGTTTAAGGAAGGGAGAAGTCAAAAAGGCGGGTGCAATGTGGAAACTGAACACAGCACCAGCAACATGGTAACTATGAGCGGTAACCAAGGAAACATATGCTCTACTGAATATTTATTAGTGGTCCAACATCAATATCCATGTGTTTTAGATGTTCCTATAACACACAACTTCATCTTTCCCATCATGTATTTGGTTTCTATAGATCATTTACACAACCTATGATATTGTTGAAAACATTTTTGGAATTTTCCATGAAATTTTTGCTAAATATTTGTATGTCAGTTTTGAACTGAATCTATCCCAGCGTGCGCTGTCATAGACATGCGCAGTGAGACATGCAAATCCCCAATTGGGGGTATTTTGTATGACACAATGGAAAAGCATGTAAATATAATACTCAATTGTTTTCTGCCCACAGATGACTATAGAGAGCTCTCTCTGCAAATGTGTGATCACTCCACCACCACGATCACCCCTATACTTCTGGCTTCACTACAAACTTCTTCCATTTGTAAATATACTGTAGGGAGTACCTGGAGAGGACACTTGGGCGTTTCATCCACTCAGGCTAAAATGAAAAGAGTCATTAAAGCCCTTGTAGGGGCTGTTCAGCTGCATGTACTTCTGGTTTCATTGATTGGTTACCCTGGTAAGTTTGAACTGTCAATGATTCAATATAATGTCAATAGAAGTATCCACAAGCATTCAAAGTTTGCATCTCAATTAAGGTCAATATACATGTGTTATGCGTCTCATGTTAATATAACCTGCATCGCCATCTAATGTAGTCTATTTGTACCCATTTAAAAGTCACCAAGATATTTAGTATATTAATGGATTTGATAGCTTTGTCTTGGAGAACCTTTCGTAAAATCCATGAGCTCACAAATTGTTCATTTAGTAACCCACTTTTATTTTTGGCTTTTTTCCCTTATATTCCTCTTATTCCTTGGAAATCCTCTTGGAAATTGGAAATGTAAGGATGTCACTGACTAGCTAGGTGTATCAATTCGCTAACCAATTATACAATTGTCCCTTTTTATCCAAGTATTGGCGTTAAATCAATTTAGACAAAAGAAATCCTTCATGTAATAGATCTTTAGATATGTGGGCTGCTTGATTGAACAAGCTTATACTAAAAGTATGTATACTAAATGACTACCTCCCATTTAAAGACAAATCAAAAACAATCACTAAAAGGGTCAGATTTTTCAATTGTGCTATATTGCTATTATAACCTGTTTTGCCAAGTAGATCTTTCATTATTGAGAGAATGGATTTCGGCTATATACGTCTGTGTTCCTCTCACTGGGAGCTTTCATTCCATATATACTTTTCCATATCTACAGTCACATTTTACCTAAATAATTAACACCAAATTTCGCAACAATTTATTAAATGAATATATTTCTTTCTCTTATATTTCATTTTAAGCAACACAAATCTTACTGTTTTTTACCTTTCCACTAAATCCAACTGTATTCCCGACCAAAAGACTCATCCAACAACTGTAATTTATTTTATTTCAATTTATTAATCCTTTTTATATTTTTCCAAAACCTGCACTAACGATAGCACCCCCTGTTTTATAGTTCCAAAATCCTTGCCATTTAAATTACTTTCTTATCCTAAAACCTACCAAACTATCAACCAACACCCCCACAATTACCCCACTATCAATCTTTTTGAAACAAAATTAATTTCCATCCTTTCTATGAACTTAATCATTAATTACCCCTTTTCCAACTCTGAGGGGGTGCTATCGTTAGTGCTGATAAAATGTGTCTAGTAGTTATTCAAAAATATATTTCCCTTAAATTTCTATCATTTAATATTCCTACTCAGTCCCTTAATACATATATCTCACAAAATTATAAGATTTTGTAATATGCCCACCAACACAGCCCATAGAGATGGTTTAGCCTGCAGGCTAACGATAGCACCCCCTTATGACAAAAGGAGTTGAATAAAATTCATGCCCATTTTAGATCAACTATTTCATTTCCATGTTGATTTGTTTATGCCAATTTAGGTTTCCACCCATTTAAAAGTTTATAGAAAACTTTATCATGACCCAAAATAGGAAAAGCATTTCTTCACATATGAAGAAAGTGTAAAAATCAGAAAAACACATTGCTGATAAAATAATAATATATGTCAGTAAGGTAAACCAACATTTGTACAATCCCTTTTCTCTCAGTTGTTCATGCCATCAGTGATATTTCTTAAGATTTATATCGAAAAAATCATTTATGTTGATCCTGTGGGTGCCTCCCACTAGCCTAACGAATCCAATTATATTGGGGTTGCTATCGTTAGCCCTGGATGAATATTGCTTAAATTACATTATATCTATGTCAATTTCACACATAACTATTATATCCCATATCATTGACTATATTGGTGTCTGGTTTCCCAAGATCATTAGAATTTTCACATAAAAACACTTCATTATATGGGTTTGATTATTTGATCCTTTAGTACAGGGGGTGCTATCGTTAGCTGTTTTATCCTCAGGATTATGGTCACCAGGAGCATATATTTTGACTCAAATCATGAGTTTCTACTAATGATAAACATCCATGTGTAACATGCGGTCCGCTAGAGGCAGTTTAACTATAAAAAGGGGAGGAACTTGTTGAATATGTTATTCCATACTGTCTGCTTTGGTTAGGGGGTGCTATCGTTAGCCATTTTGATATTGTGTTATTGATGGCATGTGGACCTATTTACCAGCCTAAATCATGTTAGAGAACGTAACACCAACAATTCTCTAATACATCCAACTTGATTGGAAAGATTTCCTCAAAAGGTTCAAGTGAAATATTCACAACATGTATTTCCTAAATACTTCTTTTTTCTCAAGGGGGTGCTATCGTTAGCCATTCCAACATTGACTTTGTGGTGTCATGTGCACATAATAGAGGCTTAAATCATGTAGCATCATTTATCATTGACACATATCTGCAATATCATATCTAATTCAAAAGATTGCATGAAGAAAATGAGCTGAAAAATACAAACAACTATTTTGTTATAACCTCAATTTGGTTAGTTTGGGGGTGTTATCGTTAGCCATTACAAAATTGACTTTGAGGCAATATAAAAGTGTCTGTAGGGCCAAATGTGAACATATATTGGATTAGTTTTTATTGAGTCATTTAAATCAAACATTCACTCATAACATGTAATCAGATTGAAAAGAATTTGACAATAATTGTGCTGAAACATATCAGTTGTCAATATAGTAACTGCCTCAGTTGAGGGGGTGCTATCGTTAGCCATTCCAAAGTTTACTTTCTGGTCCCATGTGAACCAGTAATGTCTTTTTTTCTGATGTAGTCATATGAATTAAATGCTCATCTATACTATCTAATTGAATTAAAAGATTTGATAAAAGAAATGGGTACCAATATTATAATTTTTATTTTGTTTACTACCTCATCTCATGGGGGTGCTATCGTTAGCCATTTAACAATTGACTTGGGGATCATGTGTGACGATTTACCAGCTCAAACAATATTTATTCATTAAAAATAAACAATCATTCATGATATCCAATCAAATTGAACATATTTCAATAACAAAGGAGCTTTTACAGCTGCCAATTCTACATTTTCTGAAAATCTGACCCATATACTATAATGCTGAGACATGTGCGACTTTGCAAATGAAACATGTATATTTGACTGATGACACTTATATTATTCATTCCCACTATGTACTTAGTGTAGCACCAAAAGAAATTCCCTGAAGGAGGTGATGTTTGAGATAGATAATGATATGAATCCGTAACAATGTAATTCATGTGATATATCAACGAAACAAAATGTGACGTGTTTCAGGAAAATGAGTCATAAGTCGCAAAAATTAGATTTTGAGATACTATTATATTTGAAAAGATGAGATCAAGCCGATTCCAATGATAGTAAATAGTCTAATAATCTAATAAGTATTTCTAGATTTTAAGTTTGATATTTTCGTTTTCGAAAAAAAAGGCTCCAATATTTCTGGGGGTCAATAAACAGTAAAGTAACTAAATATAGTCCATATGAGGACCTTTAAAACTAAATGATATATTACATAGATTGTCCCAACATTTGATAGATCGATTCATATAGCTATAAGTGATAAACTCCTCAAAGATCAGAACATTCCAATAATGGGATCTTGTGAAAAAACGCTTTGGAAAATATCAATTTTGCGACTTATTACTCATTTTCCTGAAACACATCACAAATGATGCAGACAACGTTTCTTGGTAATTTGATGGAATAATTGTATCGCTCTTGGTAGGATGACTCATTATGCTTAATATAAAATGATCGTTAGTTATATTTGGCAATTCACAAAAAAACAATCATGTAAACACATCAGAGAACATGGAGACCTCCCTTAGTCGGAGAACCGTCCTCTGTCAGCGAGAAAATTCGATAATAAAAGTTTCTAATCTAATCTAATCTAAACGGTTGTGCATTTTTCTAATGAAATTTGTAAATGTACTAAAGCCAAACAAATTTGAAAGTTTCAAATCAGTGCATAGAGGCAGCAAAAATCCTTTTACACATGTGCAGAGACGAAAGTGGTTGGAATGCCATTCTCTAGCACTGTGATTGCCGTGAATAGGTTTGTGGGACAAGACGAAAAAAACAAATTCACCTTACTTGAACAAAATATTCAGTGGCTGAAATGTGTCTATCTACTGATATATGTGATGTGTTTCAGGAAAATGAGGCATAAGTCGCAAAAAATAGATTTTAAGATATCTTTAGATTTTAAAAGATGAGATCAAGGGGATTCCAATGATAGTAAACAGTCTCATAATCTTATAAGTATTTCTAAATTTTAAGTTTGATATTTTCGTTTTAAAAAAAAATGTTTTCAATATTCCTTACTTTCAAGTTACTAAATGTAGTCCATATGAGGACTTTTAAAACTAAAAGATGTATTATAAAGATTGTCCTAAAATTTGATAAATCGATTGCTAGAAGTCGAAGTGATAAACACTCCAAAAATCAGAACATTCCAATAATGTGATCTGGTGAAAAAAAAACTTTGAAAAATATCAATTTTGCGACTTATGACTCATTTTCCTAAAACACATCACATATTGTATGTAATAATTCTAAAGGGAATGTACGAATACATAGAACTACACCTACATGCTAATTCAACAGTTTTAAATGAAGGTTGATTAAAACACTGTCTTATTTCCATTACACATCACATTTTACTACACATCACATTTAGGTGGAATGGCATGCCTTGTGGGTGGGTTTAGGTGTCCCTTTATTGGTTGCATCTCCGGAATGTTAGTGTGTGATGGAACATGGCATTGTATTGCTGGCGGAGTAGATGAAGTCGGATGTGGTAAGCTTAATTTTCCTGATTCTAAACTAATCTGTACAATATATTATGCATAACTAGATGTTACCAGAAAATTTGATTTATTTCACTTTTTAAATGGATCTGCTAAATTAAAGCTGAACATTGCTGACAATAGGGGACTTGCATGTGCCACTGCGCATGTCTGTACAATGCATCATGGGATGGATTTTATTGAAATCTGACATACAAATATTTGGCAAGATTTTTATCGAAAATTGCAAGCATGTTTTCACCAATATCAACGTTTGTATAAGGGACCTATGAAAACCAAATACATGATGGGAAGGATGGCGACTTGTGTCATGGAAACATGTATAATACATGGATATTGACATTAGATCAGTGATAAATATTCCATTCTGAAAATAACATGTTTTCTATAGATTTTATACTGTACCATTACTCCCATAATTCCATGCGAATCAAGATTCAAAATGGCGGCTATGCAAATCCCCTATTTGAAATGAAATGGTGTCATCGATCAGTTCATTCCATTTCATGAGGTGGTCTGAGTCTCCAACCTGACTAACCACAATCATATGTACAGCTATAAGGTTGTTTTGATCAGGCTATTTCCAACATCAAACACATAAGTTATACAAATAAACCATGGAAGATATCATTCATAATACTTCTAGATATATATGATGGGCAATATTTATAACGTATACATGCAATGCTAGTGTATTCTTGTAAAAAGAAACTATAAATGTCATCTGTTTAACAGTAGCACCACCTGGTGTAAGACTTGTACTGCCACCTGGTGCAAACAAGTGTCATAATGGTAAACCACTGATGAGATGCACCATCCCCCAGTTATCATTAGCTTAATTTTAGTTAGTACATATAGTAGCGGATAACAGCATAATGGAGACGAAGTTTGGGAAGGCTGTGGCAAATATTTCGAATCATACCTACACCTATGCTTCAGATACCTTCCTTTTTGCCTATTATTTTGCCTTATTTCGGCCATATTTAACCAAATTCATCAATGATTTATTTCCCCTCAATCTTGACTTCTAATAATTTTCGAGTCATTGCTTTTGGCAATGACTGGGCATTGAGGCCAATCCACTACCCCCTCCCTCTCCCCACTTACACCACTAACCACGTGACCGGTCACTCTCTCTCACCTGCACCGGTCTCTAGTCCCTCACTTTACTTTCGCCACTCAACCTATACGGTCTAAAATTTTTATTGGCACTGTGAAGTTCAAGCGCAGTCTGTGCTATTCACCTACGCCTTCACCACTTATCTCAATACAAACTCAAAATGCCTAGGAAGAGGAGGGCGGTGACAGCTGAGAGTGCACAAGCCTCAAATACGAAGGAGATTACGCCGGACATTACTAAGGCTCTCATAGGCAATATGGCCGAGAGTGACGGCGAGTCGTCGGAGGGTGAGTCAGTACCGGTCAAGAAAGCAAAAGGGGCCTCTAAGACTCTACCAAAGGCTAAACGTGTATCTACTCAAGAGCTGGATACCCAGATGAAATCTATGCAGTTAGCAGTGGCTGGGCTGCAAGGCTGTGTCGAGAAGATGGCCAAGCAAATGGCCGACGTCACCAGAGCTGTGGTCAAGGGAAAGAGCAAGCAAGAAGTCCCCGTGACAAACGTCCCAGAGTCCGATAGTCAGACTGACAGCGAGTCTGACAGCCAGGAAGAACCCGAATCACCGCCTCATACCCACAGGTCGGGACGCAAACGCCAACCCGCTCGACGGCCACCAGTGCTCAGCAGACAAATGGACGTGGAACGCTACCTAGAGAAGGAGGTCGAGCGGGAGAAGAGGGCGTCCGGCCTGCAGGGTAAGAACAAATATATTACTGATATACACGCATTGAATATTCAGTCAAAGCCATATATGTATATATCTAGGGACGGTTTGACCACTATAAAACAGAAACTTGACGTTAGAACATCAATGAGTGGGATGGAATATGTGGACGCTTTTCTAGCATTACTAGAGGACCCACGGGCCTACAAAAGAAGGGACTACCACCACATGGTGTACCACCTTCGAAAAGTGACCCGGGATGCCCTAGAACGACCATGGCCGGCCGTCCGGAGGTGGACCCAGTACGTCTGGGACTCCATTGAAGGGGGGACATTGTCATGGGATGATAGACTCGGTATTCAAGAAGAGAGAGTGAGACTCTGCCTCACAGCAGGAGTATACACTGGGGCCAGTACAGGCTCGCAGCAGGGACCCGCTACTGGGGGACATAAACTCAATAGTAACCACTATAACGCTAAAAACTCTAATGGGATGCAAGAGGTAGTGTGTAGGAACTTCAACAGTAGAAATGGGTGTAGACAGAGCTATAACCACGCAGAAGGAAATGTCATGGCGTTGCATATATGCTCATACTGTGATTCAGTGGGACGAGCGTGTACACACTCAGTAGTTGAATGCAATAGGAGGCAAAGGCATGCCACGCCCACCTCTGACGTCACCGGCCAGCGAGGCAGTGCAGGCGGAGCAGGCCACAGCGCCCCGGCCCAACAGCACTACCCGAGTCACAGGCAGTCAAGCGCTAGTACACACATAAATAGTCAAGGATATTCAAAAAACGAATAGATGGGGGTGCTGGTCCTTTAAATCCCCGGGCGCCCCCATTTGTACCAGCCTATTTGAATGTATCTAATGCAAATGTTTACAGTTCTCATCCACATGTACTCGAGCAGACAACGACACGAAACCAAACCTCACGCGATGTCTCGCCGGAAGTCTCGCGGGACGAGATAAACACCCAAGATGGCGGCTGGCATGTTGATCCAACCCCAGGCCCGGACATCTCGCCCTCGCAACCTGTAAATGCTGCCACACAATGCCTCTACACTGCCGAGAGACATGCAGAAGCTAACGTAGTAGGTCACAACATTAAATACTCAGCTATTCGTGATATGTGCTCTGGGAAAGTAGAGAGGGACAACACTGACCTAGGCCCCGATGTGTTCATATGTGATAGACAGCTACGGTGGCCCGCAATAACCATTGATCAGTCCCACCCTACACACAGTAACATTTATCATACAGTAGCCAGTACAGGCCTACCAAATGCTGTAGGCGCACGAATCGAGCTGCCTCCAGAATTAAACATTGAAGCTTGGGACAAATACCTATCAGACAGTAACGATCATAAACAACTCTGTGATTTTGTGAAATTTGGTTTCCCCATGGGTTATCTTGGCCCCACCTCACATAGTGATACAGGTAAAAACCATAGTAGCGCAGACCAGTTTAAAGACAAAATTGATGATTTCGTCCGCAAAGAGTTGGGACTGGGTGGACTTATAGGCCCCTTCAAAGACCCCCCCTTTCGCGAGTGGTACCATTGCTCGCCCTTGATGTCGCGCGAGAAGCGCGACACCGACGCACGACGAGTCATCGTTGACCTTAGCTACCCAGAGCAAGCATCAGTCAACGCCTATTTGATGAAAAATAGTGTGTGGGGAGTTGAACGTGCACACTCTCTTCCGACTGTCGACGCCCTAGTTCAGCATCTAGTAGTAATGGGACGTGACACACATATGTCAACTGTTGACATCTCCCGCGCCTACAAAAACTTTAAATCAGATCCCCTGGACTGGCCCCTACTGTGCATGAAATGGGCTGATCAATTTTTTCTCGACGTAACAATGCCTTTCGGCGCGAGAACATCCTCCTGCCACATGCAGAGAGTGGCAGAAGCGATTGTCGGCATACTCGCGGCGGAAGGCATAACATCAAAAATGTACCTCGATGACTTAATAGTAATTTCACCCAACAAAAGTAAAGCAGACAAGGATTATAAAAGGGCGATCGAATTATTTAAAGAACTTGGCCTCCCGGAGGCAGTCGACAAGCGTCAGCCCCCTGCATCATGCGTCAGATGGCTAGGCATAAGTATAGACGCCCGTAACATGACACTCAGCCTCCCCTTGGACAAGGTGAGCGATACAATCGAATGCGTCAACCGATACCTCAAAAGACGCTCCATGTCACGCCGCGAATTGCAATCCATAATAGGCAGACTAATACATATAGCCAAATGCGTCACACCTGCCAGACTGTTTATTAATCGTCTATTGGATAGTCTCCGAATGATGAAGGGAAAGTATCTCAACATCAACGCAGACATGAGGCGTGACCTTCAGTGGTTTAGAGAATTTGCTGAACAATGGAACGGCACCTCGCTTATCCCTAGTAGCGCCCCCACAAAGACTATCGAGGTCGATGCCTGCCTCACGGGAATAGGTGGCGCCGACGGCGAGCGGGCCTACGCGTATCAGGTCGCCCATGTCGACAGTCCAGTACACAATATTTCAGAACTAGAAGCGATTAATATACCTGTCGCGCTACACACACTCATAACAGATAAGGACCGGGGTGGGCATATAGAAGTGCTATGCGATAATGCCGCCAGTGTGTCAGTATTCCAAACGGGGCGGGGGCGTAACCCCGTCATACTCGAGGCAGCCAGGCTCGCCTGGATGGTCCAGGCCATCTACGACGTCAAAATTTCCTACCGCCACATACCTGGCGCCGACAATACTCTGGCCGACCGACTCAGTAGAAGTCACTTAAACAGCAGATACAACAACGAAGCTAGATGTATTGTAGGCCAACGAGCCCTTGTTATCACTGAACCTTGTGTATTTTCTCTAAACGCCCTGTTTTCTTGTCAACCACACAGGCAGAAGAATAGGAGAACTGATGAGACGCGCGGTACAAAGACAGAAAGGGGCATGGGCCCCAGGCACACTAGCAAACCAACAGAGTGCGATAAGAAGATTCACAGCATTCACAATGGAGATAGGCATACACCCTCTGGAAGCCTCACACATGGTGGTATGCGCCTATATAGAGCACCTGATGACAACAATATCGTCACCCAAAACAATACGAAACCACATATCGCACCTCAGAACAGTCTACAAGCAGCTCGACCGACCTACAACGGCATTGGACCACCAAAGGGTACGATGGGCCATGCAGGCGGTCGACAGAGACAAAACATTCAAGCCCAGAGCAAAAATGGCTGTGCCAGCACCACTTCTGAGACGAGTAGTAGGCCTAATCGGGTCAAACCCACTGGACACCACAGTCAAGGCGGCCATTATGGTCATATATTACGCGGCACTCTGCTGTCGCCGTCAGTGTCTAAATTTAATCCCATACGCCACCTCACAAGGAAGGACATTACCCTGACACACACGACCGTACAGATCAGAGTAAAAAGTGCCAAGAATCTACAATCGGCCTACGAGGCCAAGACAGTGACACTCAAGGCATCACGCGACAAGCAGACGTGTGTCGTCACCACAGTGAAACGTATGCTCATAAACCTGCCAACCAGACACGACAAGGAGCCGGCGTTTATGTTCCCATCGGACAGGACCCCGATGCCAGCTTCATTTGTCACTAAACAGTGGAAAGCACTCATAACCCAGAGTGGGGCCGACCCCACCCTCTATTCTCTGCACAGCCTACGCAAGGCAGCAGCTACGAATGCCTACAAACAAGGGTGCACCGAGCTACAAATACAAGCTTACGGGGGCTGGAAATCTGACGCCTACCGTGTCTATATACAAGCTGACAAGACAAATGTCAACAGAGCACTCAGGAATGCTATAAGTGACCCCACATCCCTAGTTCACAAACAAACAAATGACTACTCGCTCACGAGCTCTTAAAATAACTCCTCCCATACACCCCACTCTATTAGGCCACTCGGCCCAAAAGCATACAAAGACAGTCCGCTCACGGCTCAAAATCAGACAGTCCGCTCACGGCTCAAAATCAGACAGTCCGCTCACGGCCACAAACGCCATACAATGGCTACAGACTATGCATCTACATAGCAATCTAATTTTACCGCCCCTCGGGCTAATCCTTTTACCTCAACCCACATTCTTTCACCCTTACCCCATATCCCATCCTACCCACAAAAATTACATCCATTTAAAATTGGCAGTTTTGGCTAATTAATCATTTAAATCTCATTCAATCAATTATCATCAATTTACATCAAATTCTTCAATTTTATACAAATCTCTTTACCAATTTTACCCTCACCTTTTATTTATTTATAATTTATATAAACAAATTCATTAAAAATAAACTTTTAATTTCCCAAAGCTGCCTCTACTTATTCCTTTAATTATTAATAGGTGGTAAGTGCATCAATGTTCGAGTCATTGCTTTTGGCAATGACTGGGCATTGAGGCCAATCCACTACCCCCTCCCTCTCCCCACTTACACCACTAACCACGTGACCGGTCACTCTCTCTCACCTGCACCGGTCTCTAGTCCCTCACTTTACTTTCGCCACTCAACCTATACGGTCTAAAATTCCCACCCACCCACACCTTTTTTCTCATCTCTTCGTTCATACTAACTAATTAATCATTTAAATCTCATTCAATCAATTATCATCAATTTACATCAAATTCTTCAATTTTATACAAATCTCTTTACCAATTTTACCCTCACCTTTTATTTATTCATAATTTATATAAACAAATTCATTAAAAATAAACTTTTAATTTCCCAAAGCTGCCTTCTACTTATTCCTTTAATTATTAATAGGTGGTAAGTGCATCAATGATGGTGTAACAGCGATATTACAACAAATACTCACCCCAATTTAACCACATTTGTTTGTATTATTATTTATATTTTTTACGAAATCTAGGCAGGCCTAAACAATTATTAAGAAGGGCAACATTACATGAAAATATTTTTTGAAAAAACATGGGTGATATTCTATATGTCGTAATACAACATAAAATATTCCCACTGCTGTTCAATGAATTTTATGTGAGGTAATACAAGGTTTCAGGGAAGTCAGGGGCTAATACATTTCTTGATATCAAAAGTACATATAACTTTCCTCTACCAAAAACTATTAATGATCCAATTTAATATTAATGGTTACCCTTGGGGTATTGGATTGTTTTAAAGCTAATATATGTCGTAATGGCATCAGCAGGCATAAGATCCTAGTTATTGTCAACATAATTACAGAATGGTATTTTATTATTTACTTGTGTCATTAAAGTGTAATTTGTGGGCGGGTAAATTCATGGCGGGTGGAGAAAAAAGTTAATTTTGCACTCTGAGTTCTTATCATTCTACAGCAAAAGAAATGAATTATTATCTTTGGTAACTGGTCTATGACATTAAATAATATTTAACATGCACACATTTTATAGCTACAGAAAGCTGAGGAAATAAGGAATGAAACCATATGCCTCATTTTGGTCTCACTAGTAGCAGGCTAGCGTTAGCGCCGCGCATACCTGTTACGCATATTTAATTATAAAATAAACTAGTAAATTAGATTTAGATTTAGAAAACTTTTATTGTTAGTATATTAGCCAAGCAGAGGAGCGCTCCAGCATTTTGGAGGATTCCAGCACCCCTGGTGGTACTTACATTGTTGGTGCGTAGACTAACAATGCAATCTCAGTCATTGAAAAAAAAAAAAAAAAAAAAATCTCAGTCATTGACTGGCGATGGTTCTCTACTTCAATACAATAATAGTTTTCTTATTACAATTAAATGAACAATATATTTGGCTTAGTTTTAACAAATAAGAAGGTTCACTCGATGAAAATCAGCCTATCTCTTCTTTTCTGGGGCATAAAAAACATGAGACATAGAACATAGGACATAGAAACCCGGTAGAGTTACATAAAATATTCATCTTTCCAGATATGACAACAGAAACACTTATACAGATATCTGTATTTTGCATACATTTCTCTACTTTTATAACCCTGACTATGTTTTTAATGTTCCTGGGACGCGGTATTTGTGCAACGCAATTATGGAATGATTGCTTGTAATCTGAATCGTACATGACTGAATGTGTTCACTTGCTCTTGCTCCTAATTATTTTTGAGTTGCAAACTTGCTGTAAAACTTGTGTAATTTGTGATGTGTTTCAGGAAAATGAGTAATAATTCGCAAAAAATAGATTTTGAGATATCATCATATCTGGAAAGATGAGATCAAGCCGATTCCAATGATAGTAAACAGTCTAATAATTTTATAAGTATTTCTAGATTTAAAGTTTGATATTTTCATTTTTGAAAAAAACGTTTCCAATATTTATGGGGGTCAATAAACAGTAAAGTAACTAAATGTAGTCCATATGAGGACCTGTAAAATGAAACAATATATTATATTGATTGTCCTGAAATTTGATACATCAATTGATATATCTATAAGTGATGAACTCTTCAAAAATCAGAACATTCCAATAATGTGATCTTGTGAGAAAAACACTTTGAAAAATATTAATTTTGCAACCTATGTCTCATTTTCCTGAAACACATCACATTTAGTCAAGCTTTATAAGCTATGATTTGTTCAATTGCAACATACAAAAAGCACGATTGTATGGTGATACGTCTTTTTCGAACTATTTATGAAATGTTTGTGGCTAATAAAAATGTTTAAAAAAGAATATATATATTAAATGTCACTCTTAGGACCAGGGGATACTTGTCCACCTGGTTATATGCGTTGTGAAAGCGGAGGTTGCATCCAGGATTTTTCGTTCTGTGACGCTTTTACTGACTGTCCGGATTTGTCAGATGAAATATTTTGCGGTAGGTTGGCTTAATTGTTGTCTTTAATGATACGCAATTGTGATGTATCTCATAAAAATGAGTCACACATCACAAATAAATGTTATTTTTCAAGTGATTTTCCACAAGAACTCTTGCTTAGAATGGTTCTAATTTTAAAGGTGTTCACCTCTGTTAGTAGCATCAACATTTGTAACAAATTTCGAACTGCGGATTGATATATATGTGACCCGCCGAGGGGAAAGGAGGCTCCGCGCGGGAGTTATAGTTCCTGGTATTCCCGCTAGGAGTCACATCATGTTCATGACGTCACTGTCACAAATGTTTATATTAGTAATTCTGAGAGGCAGGTAACTTTGAAAGTCTGTAACTTCACTAATTTTTAGAGTATCAACAAAATTCTTTCACTTTTATAATGCTCATTGCCCCTTCTTTACAAAAAAGCCCATAATTATCTCGGCAAATTATGTGAATTTTCAACTATTTTTTCGGTTATTGACTCGGGAGGACATGCAGATGCAGAATCTATAATAAACCCAAATTCGAAAATTTTGCCCTGGAGTCCCCTTTCTGCTTGGCTGGTCACATATGTATTACTTCATATGTGTTGTGTCTCAGGAAAATGAGTCATAAGTCGCAAAAAATGGAGATTGAGATATCATCATATTTGAACAGATAAGATCAAGCCGATTCTAATGGTAGTAAACATTAAGGACATCTAAGTAGTGTTTTTATATTTTAAGTTTGATATCTTTATTTTTGAAAAAAAAGTTGTTAATATTTTTGGGAGGATTATTACTGATAAAGTACCTAAATATACTCCATAAGATGACCTCAGAAATGAATGGATATATTTAATATATTACCTTAAAATTCCATACAAGTATTGATATTACTAGAAGTATTAAGCACTCCAAAATTTAGAATATTCCAACGAAGATATCTTATAAATAAATAACTTTGAAAAATATCCATTTTGCGACTTATGACTCATTTTCCTGAAACACATCACATATTATGAGGCAATCCTAAGGAGTTTATTTAACTACTCTACTACAGTGAAGGACCATCACGGAGTATTTCTATGCAAACAAATAGATGTTCTTCTCTTTTACATCATTGGAATCAACTTCATCTCATCCTTTCGAATATAATGAATATCACAGAATCCATCTTTTGTGACTCATTTCAGGGTGACATACAACACTTTTGTGTAAAGCCCCCCATGTCAATCAATTTGATACCTATTTCAGTAAATATAATATCCTAAAAATATTTTTTGGGGGGGTTTGTGATTCATTTTTCTCACACAACACAATGAGTCAGTTGTGCAATGTCATACATTGGCTAACTACATTTTAAAATACATTCTAAAATTGGTAAATCTCACAAATGTTAGCTCTTCCAAGCAATTGCAAAAGGAGGACATGGTCTAGCAATGGAGGCAGCCTCAATAGGTGAAGGGTGACGCCCAGGAGATCATCAGAAGCATCATTTCTGTAGTTCTTCCATAAATGTGATGTGTTTCAGGAAAATGAGTCATAAGTTGCAAAATTAATATTTTTCAAAGTGTTTTTCTCACAAGATCACATTATTAGAATGTTCTGATTTTTGAGGAGTTCATCACTTATAGATATATCAATTGATGTATCAAATTTCAGGACAATCAATATAATATATTGTTTCATTTTACAGGTCCTCATATGGACTACATTTAGTTACTTTACTGTTTATTGACCCCCATAAATATTGGAAACGTTTTTTTCAAAAATGAAAATATCAAACTTTAAATCTAGAAATACTTATAAAATTATTAGACTGTTTACTATCATTGGAATCGGCTTGATCTCATCTTTCCAGATATGATGATATCTCAAAATCTATTTTTTGCGACTTATGACTCATTTTCCTGAAACACATCACAAATGTTTTATTTATTTTTGTTGGTCCTTTCATACCAACCTGCATATCACATGGCTAGACCTATTATTTGTGTTTAAATACACACATAGATTAGTACACTTTAGCACATAGATTATCCGCAGCAAACGGGAGGGGGGCACTGCAATAAATACCCCTTATGAAATGGGAAAGACTTGAAATAATGTGTCAAAAACCAATAATGTGTCAGTTAGTGATATAATAGTGAATAATAATGAAAGTAAACATATGCACTTATTTGTCAGCTTCTGCCGTTAGATGAATAGAAAAGTTCAGTATTGTCTCCCGGCACCATACAGGGCGTAAAACAGCAGAGGCCGAATGTGATGTGTTTCAGGAAAATGAGTCATAAGTCGCAAAATTCATTTTTTCTAAAGTGTCTTTTTCACAAGATGACATTATTGGAATGTTCTGATTCATGGACGGTTTATCACTTATGATTATATCAATTGATGTATCAATTTTTAAGACAATCTACGTAATATATCCTTTTGTTTTAAAAGTCCTCATATGGACTACATTTAGTTACTTTCCTTTTTATTGACCCCCAGAAATATTGGAAACTGCTTTTTTAAAAAAACAAAATATCAAACTAGAAATACTTATTAGATTATTAGACTGTTTACTATAATTGGAATCGGCTTGATCTCATTTCTTCAAATATAATGGTATCTCAAAATCTATTTTTTTGCGACTTATGACTCATTTTCCTGAAACACATCTCAAATGTGATTGGTGGGTCACCCAGGCAAGGTTGTATTCATATGTATGGTGGTTGTGAAAAGGTTGAGATCCATGTATTACTATTATAATATTTCGTATTCAAATCAAGTTATTACAGTAACATAGTATTAGAGCAATATCCGCACGCACAGGTATTCCTGACTGGCAACACATAAAATACTTGGTTATTAAGTCATCAGAACAATACAAATCTTAATACTTAACATTTTATACACGTATAGTGTTAATAAATGTATCTCTTTCTTTACAATCGTCATTATTGGTTAAATTTTTAAATCCTAAATATCAGTTTCATGCTTTACGGTCTGCGTAACAATTAATCCATATAGCATCTCTATTTGTTGATCAGAATTTGGTCCATCTTAAGTACTAGGTTCTAGATTAAATTATTCTTCATGAAGAATCCTTAACATTTCTATTAACCCACTAACTACAGTTAGAATATTAAATATAAAACTTTGAAAATGAAGAGTTGCTTTACATTTCCTTTTTTTTTTAAACATTCTTGATTCTTTAGAAGTCATCAGGGGTATCAAAACACATGGTGTAAGACAAGTTCATATTATAGAGAGTAGTTCAGAATTATTACATTTTTACAGCACTTGAAATAACATTCAAAATAATCCTATATATTTGCTAAGGATGAATACAAACTACCTCTACTCACTGCTCTCTTTTCCTTCTTTCAGGCTTTGATGAATGTAGCTCCAACCCATGTATGAGTGGAGGAACTTGCATTCGTGGCATAAACGCATACAGCTGTTCATGCGTATCTGGCTATACAGGCGTCAATTGTGAAATAGGTAATACTAGCAAATACCCATGCTACGCACAGGATTTGCTAGTTGGACAGTGGGGCCCACATCCTCATCTCTCCTTGTTCCCTTTCCCACTATTTTTCTCTTTCAAGTTGTCTCTATAACTTAGTATCTTCATACCACAAATGGAACCCTGTTTAGATGCTTTTTTTGTCACTGTTTAGTTTTGTGCTGTTGTTGTGGTGCCTATCCCTGTCCCTGTCCCTGTCCCTGTCCCAATCTCTCTCCCGCTCCCTCTCCCGTTCCTCTATTGTGGATGGGTGGGCCATGTCCTTTTCCTGTTCGCTCTCCCACTCATTCTCCCTCTCTTGTTCCCACTCCCTCTCCCATTCCCTCTCCCACTCCCTCTTTCATTTTCAGGTAATTTAAATTAGTGGGCAGATATATTTTTGTTTGGGCGGGTAAATCTCTGATTTCACCCACCAATGTAGCGGGCAAAGGAAAAAAGTTAATTTTACACACTGTACACAGAGTACTGAAGACTGAGGCAAAGAAAGAGAAAGAGGGAGAGACTGCTAGACAGACACAGACAGACAGAGAGAGAGACAGAGACAGAGACAGAAAGAATGAAGAGGTCTGAACTGTAAGACCTTTAGCTGCCACTCTCCTGTATCTAGGGGCAACAAACTTTTTGCACAACAGTGGTCCTTGTATACCACCTCCCATGCCTCTGCCCCTTCCCTGTATCTAGGGCGCAGTGACCTATATGGGGCACCAATAGGGATTTGTTTTCAGGGAGCCCTGGGGCCCCAGCATAGGGGTGCTTGATGTAAACCAATTTCTAACCCTAATTGGTTTATGAAACATAGCAGAATGGCTCTGCACTTACAGATTCAGGTTGCAGTTTGTTTTGCTGGAATTCGGAGTGTTCTGAAATGGAGAATAATTTTTAAAAAAAATTTCCTAATAGGCCTATTGGTCTGTGTTGTCTTCAGGTTAGCAATGCGACATTGGCAACAGGACTGTGCATTAAGCAAAGGGAGATGGGAGGGGCCACTGAGGCGCCGGGGTTTTTTAAACCTTCTTAGAAACAAAGACAGGACAATCCTGTATAAATTGCTAGGTATTCAACACAAATTCTGAAGGAGGAGGAGAGAGAGGAAGAGGTTCCGCCCGCTTGACTTCAAAAACCATCCCAAACAATAGTTTATGAACTAAGTCAACTCTGACGATGCTCCTTTCGATGGAAATATAGCAGCTCCTGTCTCATAGTGAAGCAACGATGTGCCCGTCCATGACGTCATGCTTTGGGTGACCCAGAAACCTGGCATAGGGGTACTGATAGGTTTGTTTTCAGGCAGCGCTGGGGGCCCTGGATGGGGGTGCTTGATCTAAACCGATTTCCAACCCCTTTCCAACCCTAATTTATTAATGAAACATAATGGAATGGCTCGGCACTATTTTTGGCAATGTGCATGTGAAATATAATGCAGATTTTAGCCAGCGGTTTCAGAGAAGATAGGGGTTTAAGACTCCAAACACTTATTTTATTAATATATAGATAGAAATATGTGTCATATGAAAATATAAATAACGTCATGATATGAATACAAGCATGATGACTGATTCGTTCAAGAAATTGACATTTGAACAGTCAATTTTGTTTTCCTTTTTGGATCAACCGTCATAAAAAGGAGTATCCACTGTGTAAGTTCTGCAATTTGTCTTTGATTGATTTGCAATTCAAACCCTTTGATTCCTTCAAGGTAATGTTGGAGCTACAGATTCTATGCCGACCAAACTCAGAGCATACAGCAGTGTCATTAAATGGGGAGCTTCACTGGCTTGCATAGTGTTGTAATGTCATGTAGTCAGAGAGAACTCTGCCCTTGTTGGCATGTCTAGTACTCACCAATAGGTGAGCAGCCTGTGAGCTGCACTAGCCATCTCTGTAAACCTCACAATGACATGTACTTAAGATTAGGAATAAAGAAGTCAGTCTAGTACAAGTACAGCCCCGTGAATTTTGTCATTGACATACTTAGAAGATATTGCTCTAGGCTCCCACTCTGCTGATGGCCTGACATATGATCGTAGTACCAATTTATATTATCCGGTGAATCTGGTCTTCAGTTCCTGTACAAGTTATTTTGAATCACTTTTATTGTGGTTAGCTTATTCATGATAACTATTCGATCTTATCCAAAGAGGGCAAGTTCAAGGGCCAGCCAGTTTGGTACCTTTTTTGACCCATGGGCAGCCCCAATTCAAGGTACCCCACACAAGGACTGGTAATTAAGCAGGTACCTATCCCCTGTGCCCGTCCAATACCCCCACAGCCAAGACAGCTAACCCCTTGAGATAAATGTGCGAAATCCTCTTAAAATGGGCGGGCAACATGCATATCTGTTTGTACATAAAATAGCAGATAACAACACTTAGAAGTATATTGAAAGTAGACATAACATATAGCATTACAAATAAATAATTATGTTCATCAATGCATTGAACGCAATCATATGAGAAAGGCATTTGTATAATCTGCACCGCATTGGATAATGCTAAGGCGGGATCATTAGTCACAGGAAGCAGCAAACCACAATCCTACTCCACCTTCTACTATGCCACCTACACACCCTTATATAATCTGCATGCAGGCCATGTACCCACCTCATTCAATTTCAACCGGCTAACGAGTCACCCACCCACCCACATCCTATCATCTTACCATTTCATTTGACATTTGTCACAATGTTGCATCACAACATTATAATTATTATCCATCAAATTTTATTCATATTTATCTCATCAATCTACAATTTTATTATTCTCATTCAACTCTTACAATCTCAGAATGTTAAAAACATTTTTACCACGGAATAATAAAATATTATTTCCCAAACTTGCCTTCGCACTGTTTCCTGATTTGATTAATGTGCTTCCCTTAATGGAAATATAAATTAAAATATATGAACAATGTATAGTGCAGGGCTTCTTGTTTAATTACTAATTTAATCAAGCTTCTTTATGTTATAATGATGTGGTATTCAGATGTAAATGACTGTGCTGGACTACCTTGTCACAATGGAGGAACTTGTATGGATGAAGTGGATGGTTTTATGTGTACCTGCTCTCCTGGCTTTACTGGCTCGATCTGTGAAATAGGTGAGTCTTTGCAAGGTGTTTTCTAGGCATTTAATTCAATTGAATCACATACACAATGGGGAAAAGCACTTTAGTTTACTCATAATTAGGAGCATGGGTCAGGGGCACTGTTATTATGTTAGCTCTAATCACAGATCTACATGGCATTCTAAAATTGATGTCAAATAATATCATGTCTTTGAATTCAAATTTCATCATGAAAGAAAAAAGGAAACGTTAAGTTACTCCTTTCATCACAAGAGATCTAGAGGATCAATCAGAAAACTATTTTGTTCAAATGATATGAATATGCATTATAAACCTTGATTTCTGCCAGTAATATAGGCCTGAACAACATGTTTTTTTATTTTTTTAAAAATACTTGTAACAGTGATATAAAGTTTATGCCAGCAACATGCACAACAACTCTTCCACTCGAAACATACTCTTACACCCCATCTAAACGTGTATCTAAAAGAGTTTAGAAAAAGTATCAAAACAATGATCTTGCTCCTGAGGGAACCCCCTAGGATGATTTCTTGACAAGCACCACTAAAATATCTTATGTTATATGGTATTATCATGTCTTATATCATCAGTATTGTTGATGCAGTCATTATTACCCTTATACTATTACTAGTATCACTAGTATCGTCAATATTATTGTTATTATTAACCTTGTACACACAACCGTGTGTTGTCAAATGTAACTTTTCTACATCTTTATAATGTAAAATTGTGCTGTACTGCTAGATTATACATGATGTAAACAGTCGCGCTGTATCGCTCGACTGAGCCAGCTGGCTTATTAATTAAATAAAATTAATTTATCTGCTCCTTAATCTTTTAGTCGTTCCACTTCTAAGTCAACTTTTAGTTAGTTATAGCCTGTCTCCTAGTCTCTAAATTCTGGTAACTACTGAAAGAAATGGTACCTTGCTGTACCATAGAAGTATGTTGACCATTTTGTCTTTTTTGATTCATTCAACTGTACTTACTCCTGTACTCTTGATCTCGACAAATAAAAAAATCTTATCTTATCTTGACCAAGGTTTTGGTGGATATTGTGTACTTGCATAAAAACCTATATACATTATTTCGGGGACTTGCCAAGCTGCTTTCCTGCTGAGGTCTCAGAACAATAGCAATAAGTAGTGATTATGATATGAGGAATTTTGGTAAGATTTTGTTTGTTGTAAGAACTGAAAATGCAACTTAGGATCAGCATATTTGTCCCAAGTACTGAATGACCAGAGCAAAGCTACCACTACCATATTAAATGGGTACAGACATCCTAGGTCTTAATGATTGTATAAATAGTGTACAAAGTACATAAACAAATCTTTTACTCTTTTCAGACATGGATGAATGCAGCTCCAGCCCATGTATGAATGGAGCTGCATGTAATGATGAGGAGAATGGTTACATCTGTATATGCCCCCCTGGTTATATGGGCATCCACTGTGCATCCACTGTGAAACAGGTAATATTTTAGTGGTGGACATTCTGTGATTATAATATGGCCGAACAGATTTAGAACATTAAATTATCCATGTAGTAATTCAAACAAACTATCTATAATACTGTAGTAGTTTTACTATATTCCCCTATGTGGCCATCCATAAAGGGTTGGTACACTCTCATTCCACCAGAGGTGCCCTACGTTTGGGCCTGTGTATTTATATTGTATCACTCTATAAACACTCTGTTTTCCCTTTTGTCTCATGTAAACCCTTATGGTATTGTTCTACTAGTTTCCTCTATCCGTTTTGTCTGTTCACTCCTGATCATATCTGATGACCCTTATTGTGTATTTGTTGCGATTCTTGCCTATGTTCTTTCCAATGTCTATGTGGCCATCGATGTACGTCTGTCTTTCAGCTCCGGCTTAACATTAATCGATATTAAATAATGATATTTCGTGATCGTATAGGTTTACTTCTGCGAGAATAAATATATTACCAATATCGTTAGCAGGAGATGGGAGGAAAGGAACTATAGTGGCCGGATTATATTAAAGTTCCAAAGGACCAAGGGTTGAAATATTCTATGTTCCAAGCGCGAATCCGAGATAAAACATCAAGAGTGAAATACTTCTTTCATATGTTCCCTTTATTCCTCCTTGTGTGTTGGGTTGAAGACCTTGCTCCTCAACCCGATTAATATACAAATACATTGGGTATATCAATAATATTCAACACAAGAACAGACTATGTTTGCAATACAAATCAGGAATAACTAAATAAATATAATGATGAAATAAGTACAAACTTGTAAATAAATAGAGAAATATATGATAACCATCATGGTTAAAGTCCGGATCACATAATAAGAATGATTAATTAATAATAAAATAATCGCATAATATAAACTGACAATATCATCATGGGTTGCAATGTAGCCTCCTAGTGGTGCCCGGGTGTACTACCCGGAGATATCCGGAGATGTCCGGAGATACCCGGAGGTACCCGGAGGTACCCGGAGCTTGATGGAAATGTTCATATCTTCACATACTGGAATCGTTACACTCCTCCCCAACCAACGAAAATAAAATTTTAAAAGGAGGTGAACATATTCAATGACTGGAGAAATTTTATGAACATGTTAACGAAACAAAATAAACGATTCATATGTACATTTATACAATAGCTCATAATAAAAAAAAACGTGGGGTATCATATACCAACATTTAAATGTCCTTCAACATAAAAAAGGTGCTCAACTATATATGAATAAAGATTCATAGTATATACACAATTGTCCAGGAAATAATCATCACTGATGCACAATCGCACGGATTGCGATCGATTGTTCTAAGCTGAACCCAGGAATCAATACGACGGAATCTGCTGTTTCATTTTCAGTCTTTATATCCACATCACGTTCTTCAAGAAGCTTTTGGCATTTGTTCAGTTCGTCGGCAGTCTCTCTTTCAGACTCAACCGCCCTATCAAGCTGTTTCTGCAGACACTTTTCATTTCCTCGCACCAGTTCTAGTTCATCCTCCAATAAGGATTGGGAATGTTGAGCAATCTCCAGTTTAACCTCTAGACTCGATACATCATCTAAAAGTTGCTTTCTCTCCTCCGACCATGCCTCTTTGTCTTTACCAATGTTACTGAAATGTTCGTAATCAGCATGCAAGTTCTTCAAGGCACATGCAAAAGAGGAATGAGCCTTGACAAGCTGCGTTTGAGCAACGGAGAGATTCTTCACAGCCTCGCTTTCGTGGAGATTGTCTAATTCCAGGTCAATTTCCCTGAGATTGACAGGGCTCACAGCAATTGTTTCACATCTGACTGACGGTGAAGGAATATGTCGTTTGCAATCAGCAGAAGGGGAGGTGGTAGGGGCTGACCGCTTGCCAGCAACAGTCACCAGCGGGTCATTTCGCACATAATCCGGATTTGAAGCAAGATTACAGTTCCTGCTCTCGTTGTTATGGCAGCGGGATCCAGCTTGTTGCTGCGATAAATTATGATGCCACATCATGTGCCGGATTAAGGAGACAAGGCGTATCTCCCTACGTTTACAATGGCCACCACCCTCCTTTCGTGGAATCCCACATGTAAATTCCCATCTGCGAGGCAGATGGCTCTCCTCCATATGTCTGAGCCATCCCAGCTTTGAATGCAAGACTTTGCCAGCACAACGCAAGTAAGGGCAAGAGCCACCCTTGTTAGTGTCATGTCCCTTGTAAATTATCGACTTCAGCTCCCGCTGGGTGTCTTCACATGATATTCTGGCTATGATTCCATCGATATATCTTTCATATTTGGTCACTAGATCATCTTCAGAAACTTTATAATATATCACTTCCTCCGATTCTGAGTCATGTCCTGGACTGGGTATCGGGACACAACGACCATTCCGGGTGTCAGACGGCTTTTGAAGCTTCAAGATGGGAGGCTTTATTGAGTCAGCAAACTCCTCACACACACGACGAGGCTGACTTGGCGATTTGGATCCTGTCCTCCGCTCTTTAGACACACGAGATGAGCTGGTTCCGCTAGCAGCAGAAGTCCCATTGCTTCTTCTATATTTCTCTTTACCAAGCTTGGTAGACCTATCGTATACAACCTCATCCTCGCTAGATGAAGGCATGATGAATTCTAGCCTTTTCCAGAAACTTCTATCAGCAGGAATACAGGTGTAAGCAGGCAAAATCTCCGGTTACTTCTTATCACACGTGGTAAGACGAGGGAAGACTGCTTGCTGTACGCTTGACCTGTCGCCTTATATAGTAGCCGGTGCCAAGCACGTGCCACGCCCTGATTCCATGCCCAAATATGGACATACACGAGGTGGGCAGCGAGAGGATCCAGTCCGCACGCTTACATAACCATATTAGGTAATAGATACGGAGACAAGTTCCTTATTACCTCGAAAACAAAACATTATGTTAAATAAATACATATCCAAGGTCAAATTCCTGAGAAAAATCCTAGATTCCATATACTACTCTCTCGGTATAAATAGAACGCCAGATTGCAGCGATCCAAGGGCACCAGCGTCTTGCCGGCAATGGTAGACGCTCTGTATGACGAGGTGTCCGCCATGGCGCTCGCCAACGCAACGTTCCGCGTTGTTTACTTCTTAGCGCGGTGTTTATTTCCATCGGTGATAGGTTGGAATATGTAGAAAATATCATCGAGAATCGACTTTGGCAAGGAATTTGAGCAGAAAATGTTAAATAATAGCAATATAGTTCATATCCTATCGTTATATATGAAATAAACACAACTCAGGCTCTTTTCCCCGGGCCCCAATGAAAGAGACCGTCTCCTGATTGGTAGCTCTACCGGCTACGCTCGAGGAAGAGCCGTAGAAACTGTTTTGTACAGAAATGCTTCAAAGAAGCCTATCTAACACCTTAGGTTAGCTTGAAATTGTCATTAAAAATAAAAGGAATATTTCCATGTAGAAATAGACCCAATCATGGTTTCAAAATGGCCGTAAATCCACCATGTAATCGTATCTTCTCTCTCCTGTGTTCACCAGAGGCTTCTTTACGTGTATATGGCTCTCCCGAAGGCAGGGAATAAAATCTAATGTTACGTCAACATTCCTCCTCCAGATATTGAATAAAATGATCATTTAAAATCAGGGAAAGCCATATCTTGTGGGAGCCTTAATCACCCTCGTTCTGGTTCTCCTTGCACTTTCTGGCGATAAATCATTATCTCTGCTTTCATTATCAGGTTTTAGGCAGGGCTTCAGATAATCCACATGTATTTTCGCCATTTTCTTCGTGCCTTTATCAATGACATAGGTCCATTCATTGAGTTTTTCAACTATTTGGAAGGGACCCTCCCATCTTCCACACAGTGGCCGTCCAGTTTTCACTGTGATAAATTTGTAGACCCAATCTCCAGGAGCATATTCTCTGACCAATGTGTTCTTGTCATAGACCTTTTTCTGTGCTTTCACCGATCGTTTTAAATTCTTCATTACAAACTCGTGTGCCTTCAGGAGTTGTTCTCTGATGTATAACACTTGGTTATTTGGACACCTTGCTTCAAAATTTTCGTCATAATTCCGATAAATGACTGCAGGCACCATTGAAATTTCCTCACCAAAGGTAAGTAGATTTTGAGAACAGCCGGTTGATTCATGCAAACTACACCTATAAGCATAGGTGATATAAGGAATCAGCTGGTCCCAGTCATTTCTATGGAGATTTGCCAAGCCCGACAAAGCTGTCTTCAGAGTCCTAATCGATCTTTCAGCTAATCCATCGGATTGAGGCCTATAAGAATTGGTAAATGTTTTCTTTATAGACATCAATATGCACAACTCTCTCCATAAAGAAGAAGTAAAGTTGGCACCCCTATCCGAATGAATATTCAATGGAGCTCCAAATTTCAAGATCCAGCCTTCCATAAGGTGGGTAGCACAAGTGTCAGCTTGGTAATTTGGCATAGGAAATGCCTCCATGTATTTTGAATAATAGTCCTGGACCACCATAAAGCATATGTTACCTCTGAGAGTCAAAGGTAAATTTACAGCAATATCCAGAGCTATCCTATCAAATCTTGCGCCAGAAATTTCATTATGAAGCGGTCTCTTCCCTTTCCTAGGGAAATCTTTCACACGTTGGCAAATATCACAAGAAGCACACCATCGCTCTATATCTTCAGACATAAGTGGCCAGAAAAATGTTTGCTTCACCTTTCCTAGGGTCTTCTTTCTTCCAAAATGGCCACCTTGAGGAGAACCATGTAACATGCGGAAAATAGCCATCCTTATTTTCAACGGGCCAACGATAGTCATGTCAGAAACTGAGGCTTCTTCATGATATATCACATATAGAATCCCATTGCGTATTATCATCTTGCTGAGGAAACCATACAATACTCTAAACTCTCGTGTTTCTGCACGAATCTCCTGAGTGGAAAGTTCCTCTTTACTTCGAACCAGTGACTTGATCTTGGCAATATCTCTGTCTTCATCCTGATATTTCGCCATCTCACCCTCTGAGCAAGGGAAAACTTCCTGCAAAAATCCTTTCTTCTCCTCCCATTTGCTTGTCATATCGTCGACAGAAGATACCATACCAATAGGTTTGCAAGGGTCCTTCCTGCACGTGACACAGCCAGGATTTTTACATCTCCTGATCTTCCTCATTCTTGAAAGAGCATCGGCATTGCTATGAAATTTTCCTGGACGGTGGAAAATCTTAGATTGATCCACATCAAAATAAGCTAGAATAGACAGCCACCGAACTAAAATTCCATCAGCATCCTTGAAATTCAGGACCCATCTCAATGAAGAATGATCCGTACGAATGATAAATCTTGTGCCCCAGATGAAATGCTTGAACTTTTTCAAGGACTTAATCACCGCAAGCAGCTCCCTGTGCGTTGTACAATAATTCCTCTGAGTAGAATCCAATGATTTGGAGAAATAACAAAGAACTTTTTCTTCTCCGTCCTGTACTTGAGACAAAATTGAGCCAATTGAAAAATTACTGGCATCAGAATCGAGAATAAATAAATCATTCTCGGTTGGATATCCTAGGATAGGCTCAGAAATCAATGCACTTTTCAGTAGACAAAACGATTTCTCCCGATCTTCATTCCATACAAATTTCGTATGATCCCTGAGCAGTTGGAACATAGGCTCAGCCTTCTCCGCAAATTCTGGAATAAAATCCCTGTAATATCCTACAAGTCCCAAGAAGGAACGAATATCTTTGATATTTTGTGGCTGTGGCCAGTGTGTAATAGCCTCGATCTTCTCCGGATCTGGTCTGCTCCCTTCGCTGTTAACTATTCTGCCTAGAAATCTAACAGAGCGCTTGAAAAGTACACATTTCTTCGGTTTCAAAATCAAACCAAATTTCTGTATTCTTTCAAAGACACATTTCAGATTTTTCCTGGCTTCTTCCAATGATTTTCCATAGGAAATTATATCATCCAAGTAAACCATACATTTTGTCCAGCGCAATCCTTGTAACATACTTTCTACCATGCGTTCAAATGTGGCTGGGGCATTGCATAGCCCAAATGCCATCACATTGAAGCGAAACAAGCCTATATGGGTGACGAATGCAGATTTTTCCTTCGATTCTTCATCCAATTCCACTTGCCAATAGCCTGATTCGAGATCCAGGGTAGAATAATACATGTTTTTTCCAAGAGCATCTAGACTTTCGTCGATTCT
This sequence comes from Sthenelais limicola, assembly GCA_942159475.1. NCBI lineage: Eukaryota > Metazoa > Annelida > Polychaeta > Phyllodocida > Sigalionidae > Sthenelais > Sthenelais limicola. The sequence continues at coordinate 111,542,697 of OW804100.1, read as the reverse complement.
AGGTAGGGGGAACGCATCTTTCTTAGTGATGTCATTTACTTTGCGATAATCCACACAGAAACGAATGGAATTATCCTTCTTTTTGACCAGAACAATCGGTGATGACCATGGCGAATCACTAGGCGAAATAACTCCTTTATTTAACATCTTTACTAGCTCTTCTTCCACTGTTTTTCTCCTGCCTATGGGTAAGCGGCGATAGCTCTGCTTGATAGGCTCCGAATCTCCAGTGTTTATGTGATGTTTTACGTTATCCGTTCTGCCTAGGTCTCCTCCAGGTTTTTGGAATATATTGAAAAATTCCAATAGGTCAGATCTAACCAAATCTTTCTCCCTCTCAGTGGTAATGTCACTCTGAGAAACCAGCTGTTCCAGGTACTGAGGCAAATTATATTCGGTCATTGCCGGATCACGAGCAATTGTTTCCAACAATACAGTAATTCGCTCATCCTCCAAGGTAGAATTTTCAGGTTCAGCGATGTCTATCGACTCATCATTCCTAGTGTTCTCTATTTGAGAAACCACTTCAGCAACGCCTAATATTTCACCCTCTTCAATGAATTGTGCCTGGTTGGTGATATTCATCACAGGCAACCCATACAACTCCTCCTCTTCTCTATATCCTATCATGGTAGGAAAATTCACTAAACCTCTGTCATCGTCTATGTACATAGGAGGTTCCACAAGGAAATCACATTTGCTCATGCCATTCCTAGGGCCAGTCCAGATTGCTTCTACCATCGTCACTGAATTCTTCTTAATTTTAGTTCTTTCCTTAACTCTCAGGGCTCCATTATTCGATACAAATTCACAAAAAGTTTTCTTTCCATTTATATCAATCTCCCCAGTTTTGCTTCTAAACGCCATGTCCACTGCCATCTGGAAATCTAAGCCTAATATTCCGGATTCTCTATGGATACGTCCAACGAAAAATCTCCAGACATGCAACTTTCCTCCAAGATCAAAGTGGAAATTAGCAACACCCAGCAAGGTTATATCACTGCCATTAGCAGCAATGACCTTATCCGAAGTGGGTAACAATGAAGGTGGGTTGATCATAGAGGAATATATCCCCTCATCGATCAAGCTGATGGAGGCTCCAGTGTCCACTAATAGGTGATACAAATCTCTTCCAAAAGTAGCAGGTACATACCATCTTGCTCCTTTTAAGTTAGGCAGACAATAAATATTTTCTTCAGGCCTGGTCACCAGTAATAAATCAGGAGCTTCAGGGGCTGTACCCTCCCCTAAGAAAGAAGGTCCTGAAGAATTATTCATTGCTGTAATTGTCTGGTCGGAAAAGCCACTTTGAGTTAGGGTGGTTGAGTTGATGGCCTTGTCCAACACAACCACTAGTCGTTTCCCTCAAGACCAGCCATGCTTTTACCAGATTTCTGATCCAAGATTCCGGATTTGTTCTTAGCATCAAGGAAACCTTTACATGAAAAGGTAGAGTGTCCGGCTGTATCACACCACTTGCAATAAGGAGTCTGAGATGATTTATTCCTCCAGGGTCCACTTTTCCTGTAGCCCGACCACTTTGTTCTCTCTCCCAAAGCATTTATTCCATATTCTTCCTCATCTGATTCGTCAAACTCGGTCGCAGTTGTATGAGAAACAGCAGCAACTGTAGTCAACACATCAGAGCTGGCATTAACTCCAAAAAGTGTTTTTATTCCACTTTTATACCGATTTGCTAAGTCCAGGGCATCGAATAATGACTTAGGCTGACGAGCATGAACCTCCAATGCAATCTTCTTGTCCAACATGCCTTTAATGAACTGCTGAATCAGCAGCCGAGTATGAAAATTATGTCTTTCACCCGGAAAGGCCCAGATCATCAAAGATCTAAGATGAACTGCAAAGGCATTTAGATCCTCACCAGGAATTTGCTTTCTTGAATAGAAGGTATTTTCTCGGTCTTCAGGAGTACCTCCTCCATATATCCTACATAATACGGTGACTAAGTCCTGATATGATCCTTCGGAGATGTCAAAATCATTAACAACGCTTGCAGCCTCTCCTTTACATTTGGAGAAAAGCACTTTCATCCTTGTTTCTTGCGACCAATTGTTAGCAAAGCTTATATTTTCGAATTGAACAAGGTATTGGTACCAATCCTTTCCTTCGAAGGCTGGAGGCATTGAGCATTTGGGCTTCTCTGACCAATGACTCACAGATATATCTGTGGAAGAATCCTTGATCTTGATCGGACAAATATTTTCATCCTCCTCAACTTCCACAGCATCAAACAACGACAGAGATCCTCGTGATTTCTTCATAAAAGAAACCTTTTTCCCGCCGCGTGTTCCAATATGGCCATACAAAGGATTGGAATCCAATGATTTCCAAAATTCAGTATCTCTCACATCAGACCCATCTTTCATTTTAAACAAACTTTTGGTTTCGTTTAACTCAGCTTTATTAACTCGAGCTTCACTCTTCCAATAGTCTACGTTTTTCACTGCATCATCGACATTAGCTTTAGCTAATAGCAGTTCCGTATTCATACTCTTCAAGGCCTTTTCCTTCGAAGTAACCTCCTTATGCAGCAAATCCGTATCAGAAGCAGCCTGATCCAAAGCATTCCTATTACGAATAAGATCCTCCTGGAGCTGATCCACTGTATTTATGGCAGCATCACGTTCACCAGCAACATCTTTAAATTCGCTTTTTGTCAAAGCCAATCTCTTATCAACATCTTCCTTGTCTTTAGCAGCTTGTAAGATGTAATCCCTGATCTTAGGATCCACGTCCTTGAGTTCTATGCCAGATACTATCTCCTTCGTCAAATCAGTAGCCATGTTTAATCCTTCCTGTGACTCCAAGTCCGTTTATTTGGGAAGAAATACAAAAATATACTAAGTAAAAAAACAAAAAGCAGTCCAATCGTGTTTGAACCCCTCAGGAGAAGAAAATCAAAAATCTCTCCACAGCAACAGCAAGGCGAAGCAGTGTCCACACCATCCAGGAGTCTAACCAGTGAACATAAGTTGTCTTATATCACTCTGCCCAAAAATAAAAATAAACCCAAGTTTAAATATTCCGTGTTAATTTGAGATGTATCCAGACGATATCCAATGACTATCTCCAGCTCCGGATACTTCCAAAGAAAAATGGAGACAAAGATCCAATGAGATCCGGAGGATCCTGGAGGTCCGGATGGGTCCGGATAGTGAGAAAAATAAGCAGACTGTGTATAATCCCTTGAAACTTCAATGTCCAGCAGACAATCCAGTGTTCTAGGAAGAAATACAAAAGTATTTTTCCCTCACACTCACGGCACCAGTGTTGCGATTCTTGCCTATGTTCTTTCCAATGTCTATGTGGCCATCGATGTACGTCTGTCTTTCAGCTCCGGCTTAACATTAATCGATATTAAATAATGATATTTCGTGATCGTATAGGTTTACTTCTGCGAGAATAAATATATTACCAATATCGTTAGCAGGAGATGGGAGGAAAGGAACTATAGTGGCCGGATTATATTAAAGTTCCAAAGGACCAAGGGTTGAAATATTCTATGTTCCAAGCGCGAATCCGAGATAAAACATCAAGAGTGAAATACTTCTTTCATATGTTCCCTTTATTCCTCCTTGTGTGTTGGGTTGAAGACCTTGCTCCTCAACCCGATTAATATACAAATACATTGGGTATATCAATAATATTCAACACAAGAACAGACTATGTTTGCAATACAAATCAGGAATAACTAAATAAATATAATGATGAAATAAGTACAAACTTGTAAATAAATAGAGAAATATATGATAACCATCATGGTTAAAGTCCGGATCACGTAATAAGAATGATTAATTAATAATAAAATAATCGCATAATATAAACTGACAATATCATCATGGGTTGCAATGTAGCCTCCTAGTGGTGCCCGGGTGTACTACCCGGAGATATCCGGAGATGTCCGGAGATACCCGGAGGTACCCGGAGGTACCCGGAGCTTGATGGAAATGTTCATATCTTCACATACTGGAATCGTTACATATTATTATGTCTAACCTGTGGGAACCTTCAACTACCTGCTTGTAGCTTTGTGTTCAGTTCCATACCCTGTCCGGCTAATACTGACTAGGGGCTGTTTAACGGACTGACATTAAACAGACAGATAAGGAGTTGCCTTGCTGACTTGTTTATTGGCGTTGAGAGTTGCGAATCACTACAATACTGTATATTAAGTAATAAACTTTATATATATGACAAATCTACTTTTAAACTAATTATTATCATCTTCATATTCACTGATGAAGATAATTAAGAAAAAATGTTTACAATGTAATACATAGTGTTGTGAACTCGGTTCGGGACTCTTAGCTTAGGAAATAAAACGGAAAAATGATTACTCTCGTACTCTAGTTTTATTTCCACAAAACCTGTCAGACCAACCTTTGTGGACCAGCCACAAGGGAAACATAAATGCTGCAAAACAGTATAATACAAGGTGTGAAGAATAGTGAAACATAACATATTCTCATAAGAGAAGAGTTTAAGACAAGCAATACCAGAGATTGATGAGAACAACATAAAAGGACATTTCAAAGGTATAAAATAGCAATATACCAGGACAAGGCACAATATACAGAGATAAACACAGATAAAAGTAATACAACACAAGACCACTCTTCCAGGGTCTGTGTTCGGATTGGTCTGAGAGCCCTGAGAAGTCAGTCTAGTACAAGTACAGCCCCGTGAATTTTGCCATTGACATACTTAGAAGATATTGCTCTAGGCTCCCACTCTCCTGATGGCCTGACATATGATCGTAGTACCAATTTATATTATCCGGTGAATCTGGTCTTCAGTTCCTGTACAAGTTATTTTGAATCACTTTTATTGTGGTTAGCTTATTCATGACAACTATTCTATCTTATCCAAAGAGGGCAAGTTCAAGGGCCAGCCAGTTTGGTGCCTTTTTTGACCCATGGGCAGCCCCAATCCAAGCTACCCCACACAAGGACTGGTAATTAAACAGGTACCTATCCCCTGTGCCCGTCCATTACCCCCACAGCCAAGACAGCTAGCCCCTTGAGATAAATGTGCGAAATCCTCGTAAAATGGGCGGGCAACATGCATATCTGTTTGTACATAAAATAGCAGATAACAACACTTAGAAGTATATTGAAAGTAGACATAACGTATAGCATTACAAATAAATAATTATGTTCATCAACGCAATCATATGAGAAAGGTATTTGTATAATCTGCACCGCATTGGATAATGCTAAGGCGGGATCAATAGTCACAGGAAGCAGCAAACCACAATCCTACTCCACCTTCTACTATGCCACCTACACACCCTTATATAATCTGCATGCAGGCCATGTACCCACCTCATTCAATTTCAACCGGCTAACGAGTCACCCACCCACCCACATCCTATCATCTTACCATTTCATTTGACATTTGTCACAATGTTGCATCACAACATTATAATTATTATCCATCAAATTTTATTCATATTTATCTCATCAATCTACAATTTTATTATTCTCATTCAACTCTTACAATCTCAGAATGTTAAAAACATTTTTACCACGGAATAATAAAATATTATTTCCCAAACTTGCCTTCGCACTGTTTCCTGATTTGATTAATGTGCTTCCCTTAATGGAAATATAAATTAAAATATATGAACAATGTATTGTGCAGGGCTTCTTGTTTAATTACTAATTTAATCAAGCTTCTTTATGTTATAATGATGTGGTATTCAGATGTAAATGACTGTGCTGGACTACCTTGTCACAATGGAGGAACTTGTATGGATGAAGTGGATGGTTTTATGTGTACTTGCTCTCCTGGGTTTACTGGCTCGGTCTGTGAAATTGGTGAGTCTTTGCAAGGTGTTTTCTAGACAATTAATTCAATTGAAATCACATACACAATTGGGAAAAGCACTTTACTTTACTCATAATTAGGAGCATGGGTCAGGGGCACTGTTATTAGGTTAGCTCTAATCACAGATCTACATGGCATTCTAAAATTGATGTCAAATAATATCATGTCTTTGAATTCAAATTTCATCATGAAAGAAAAAAGGAAACATTAAGTTACTCCTTTCATCACAAGAGATCTAGAGGATCAATCAGAAAACTATTTTGTTCAAATGATATGAATATGCATTATAAACCTTGATTTCTGCCAGTAATATAGGCCTGAACAACATGTTTTTTTATTTTTTTTTAAATACTTGTAACAGTGATATAAAGTTTATGCCAGCAACATGCACAACAACTCTTCGACTCGAAACATACTCTTACACCCCATCTAAACGTGGATCTAAAAGAGTTTAGAAAAAGTATCAAAACACTGATTCTTGCTCGTGAGGGAACCCCCTAGGATGATTTCTTGCCAAGCACCACTAAAATATCTTATGTTATATGGTATTATCATATCTCATATCATCAGTATTGTTGATGCAGTCATTATTACCCTTATACTATTACTAGTATCACTAGTATCGTCAATATTATTGTTATAATTAACCTTGTACACACAACCGTTTGTTGTCAAATGTAACTTTTCTACATCTTTATAATGTAAAATTGTGCTGTACTGCTTGATTATACATGATGTAAACAGTCGCGCTGTATCGCTCGACTGAGCCAGCTGGCTTGTTAATTAAATAAAATTAATTTATCTGCTCCTTAATCTTTTAGTCATTCCACTTCTAAGTCAACTTTTAGTTAGTTATAGCCTGTCTCCTAGTCTCTAAATTCTGGTAACTACTGAAAGAAATGGTACCTTGCTGTACCATAGAAGTATGTCGACCATTTTGTCTTTTTTGATTCATTCAACTGTACTTACTCCTGTACTCTTGATCTCGACAAATAAAAAAATCTTATCTTATCTTATCTTATCTTGACCAAGGTTTTGGTGGATATTGTGTACTTGCAAAAAAACCTATATACATTATTTCGGGGACTTGCCAAGCTGCTTTCCTGCTGAGGTCTCAGAACAATAGCAATAAGTAGTGATTATAATATGAGGAATTTTGGTAATATTTTGTTTGTTGTAAGAACTGAAAATGCAACTTAGGATCAGCATATTTGTCACAAGTACTGAATGACCAGAGCAAAGCTACCACTACCATATTAAATGGGTACAGACATCCCAGGTCTTAATGATTGTATAAATAGTGTACAAAGTACATAAACAAATCTTTTACTCTTTTCAGACATTGATGAATGCAGCTCCAGCCCATGTATGAATGGAGCTGCATGTAATGATGAGGAGAATGGTTACATCTGTATATGCCCTCCTGGTTATATGGGCATCCACTGTGAAACAGGTAATATTTTAGTGGTGGACATTCTGTGATTATAATATGGCCGAACAGATTTAGAACATTAAATTATCCATGTAGTAATTCAAACAAACTATCTATAATACTCTAGCAGTTTTACTATATTCCCCTATGTGGCCATCCATAAAGGATTGGTACACTCTCATTCCACCAGAGGTGCCCTACGTTTGGGCCTGTGTATTTATATTGTATCACTCTATAAACACTCTGTTTTCCCTTTTGTCTCATGTAAACCCTTATGGTATTGTTCTACTAGTTTCCTCTATCCATTTTGTCTGTTCACTCCTGATCATATCTGATGACCCTTATTGTGTATTATTATGTCTAACCTCTGGGAACCTCCAGCTACCTGCTTATAGCTTTGTGTTCAGTTCCCTACCCTGTCCGGCTAACACCGACTAGGGGCTGTTTAACGGACTGACATTAAACAGACAGATAAGGAGTTTCCTTGCTGACTTGTTTATTGGCGTTGAGAGTTGCGAATCACTACAATACTGTATATTAAGTAATAAACTTTATATATATGACAAACCTACTGTTAAACTAATTATTATCATCTTCATATTCACTGATGAAGATAATTAAGAAAAAATGTTTACAATGTACTACATAGTGTAGTGAACTCGGTTCGGGACTCTTAGCTTAGGTAATAAAACGGAACAATGATTACTCTCGTACTCTAGTTATATTTCCACACAACCTGTGGGACCAACCTTTGTGGACCAACCACAAGGGAAACATAAATGCTGCAAAACAGTATAATACAAGGTGTGAAGAATAGTGAAACATAACATATTCTCATAAGAGAAGAGTTTAAGACAAGCAATACCAGAGATTGATGAGAACAACATAAAAGGACATTTCAAAGGTATAAAATAGCAATATACAAGGACAAGGCACAATATACAGAGATAAACACAGATAAAAGTAATACAACACAAGACCACTCTTCCAGGGTCTGTGTTCGGTTTGGTCCGAGAGCCCTCAACTGCCCTCTGGTGTCAGTCCGAAAGGACTGGACGCAACCAGCGTCCATTTGACAGCATTGGACTCCCAAACTATATCATTGCGAGACCTGTGAAACACTCGACCACTACACATAGTTTAAAAATATTTCCAGTAGATACTCTTTCCTCACTAGCTTGTAAAGAAAAGCGTACAATACTGAGAGATCCCTATGAAGAATCAGCTGGGCAATATACACTGTTAAAACAAAGCAATGGTTGTTTACCATATATAGATATAGAGGACTGTGCTGGACTACCCTGTCACAATGGTGCAACTTGTACAGATCAAGTGAATAGTTTCACATGTGCCTGCAAACCTGGATACACCGGTTCATTCTGTGAGATAGGTATGGTGTACACATTTATGTTAGCCCTATTTCATCATGCATGGTCCATCTGATAATTTGTTTAGAATATAACTGATCAAATGTTGATTGTCACATAAGCATATTGACAGATGACCTCCCTTTACATCAATTTTCCTCTTTTCAGACATTGATGAATGTAGCTCCAGCCCATGTATGAATGGAGCTACTTGTAATGATGAGGAGAATGGATACATCTGTGAAACAGGTAATATTTTAGTGGTTCACGCTGATTATAGTATAGCTGAATTGATTTAGAACATAAATTTGACATATTATCATACATTGATTTGATTTTAAACAACTGTTCAGAGTGGGATCTTGGATAAAGGACATTATATGAATATATAGTCAACCACAGATTTTTAGGCGTGAGAGTAACAAATTCTGTGAAACGACAATGAAAAGAACATACAGGTATTTGTTTCAACCAAGTATATTAACATAGAAAAACAATATCAAAGCAATAGTAGTACAGGTTGATTTGAACAACAGAAATTTCATGGGCCGCTGGTGGCACAGATTCAATGTTTCAAGCGAAGTGGTTCTGGCTGAGCTTGAAACTACGGACTTGTGCCACCCGCGGAACAAGGTCGTTCTCCAAAGGGTAATAAGGATGAAATGCACTCCGCTTCTTGAAAGCATTTCACTGCAGGTTAAGATGCTGTAGTCAGTCCTACCAAGGTACCCTCCAATTTACTGGAACCAAAGAAGCAGTCCTTTGATAGCTATTGACCTTTACTGGCTGGTCCATGGATTCCACTCTTGTATTGACCAGACTACCCCTATTGGGGATGGCCGTGTTAGCAGAGAAAATGTTTCCCATTCTACAGTTAAAATAGATTAATTTCATTAGTTTGAGTTTAAAACGGATACAACAACAGTTCTTCAAATAACTTCTGTTAGTAAATTATTATCAGATATAGGGCCATTCTCAGAAAAGTCTTGCAAATGATGTCTTTGCTCTTTATGGGTCTCTGACGCTGAAGAAAATATAGTAATTGATTTTCTGTAATTAGATATTACTTCCATGAGTCATGAGCAATTTTTTTATGTACAGTTTGGTATATGTGCGAATGTCACATTAAGGTCATTTGGGGGTGAGTATGGAAACCCCCCTATAAATAGTATGTCCATAGCACGATATTCAATATTTACAGCAGTAAAAAGATGTGGAAAACAATAACATGTTATGAAAACTCTTCATAAACCAATAGGATAGATTGTTATTGCTTGAAAAAAAAAGAAGATTTTTTTCTTTGATATTTCATTTTTGCTGGAATAAGCCATAAACTATTGTCCGCCGATTTTATGTCACGATACGCGACGGCCTTCTTTAGGTGACCTGTCCTCAATATTTAGTTATATATATTCATAAAAAATATGAGAATTAATTGCCTTCACATCAATGTATTCTTATCCATATAATATAAAGCTAGAGCGATTTCTAGGAAAGGAGGTAGAAAAGAAATGGTAGAAAGAAGGTTTTCTTTGTCTGCAATGTTCTCGGAATTTGTTGTTTTACAAACCACTTTACTCATCTTTAGAGGTCTCTCCCCCCTCTCTGGATGTCGTCGTATGTGGTTTGTGAAGATATTTGGGGTAAAAATGTGATTTTGAAGCCTTTTTTAAATTGCGATCTCTATATTCTATTTATAGCCTGGGAAAGCCCCTGTAAGATACTACGCCATTTCCCACAACCTACATCCAGGGGAACCTAACTAAAGTCTGTACCACAGACTAAAGATATAGATAAAGATATATCTTTAGCCTGACTTTACATGCTGAGGAGTGGGAGAGTGAAGAATTTTATGTTTTACATTTTCGAGGTAATTTTCTGAGCTCCTTTTTTGTGGTTGATTCATGAGCAACTGGGGGAGGGGAAGGGAAAGAAGAAGGGGGGGAGAGGAGGGAGAGGATGTAGGGGAAGGGATAGAGGGGAGGGAGAGAAAGTGGGGAGGGGGAGCATGAGGAAGAGGGGAGGGAGAGGGGGGGATCAGAGGTGGGGTATTGTATTTAAGATTTTCATTCAGCAAATAAACATTACGTAACAGTTACACTATTCTCAGAGTTTGCTGATGTGCATACAAAAAGGTAACAACATATTTATCAGAGTCATTTTCTATATATATATATCAAAGCAAATCACTATGAATAAAAATAGTATTAAGAGCCTCGCACATTAGGCAGTGTAGATCCCAGGTAGAAAGGTATTTAAATAATCTTAAAAAAATTGTAAAAATAACACCCCCACTCCACATTGGGAGGGAAAACAGGTATGAGAGTCAGAGAAGAGGGGGAGGGAAAAGAGGGAGAGGAAGAAGTGTGGGGAGAGAGGGTGACCGTCCAGAGGACGGGTACTTTGCTAGTGATAATATAAAATGATCCTCCTTGTATTATCAGAGCCCTGGTAGTGACTTGAAGGTGAGACAGAATTACCGAATTTTTAAGAATGTCACGATACACGACGGCCCTCCAGGGCTTATTATCAAATATGGAACTATTTCAATTATGTGAATATTTATGCCTATCATGGCTTTGACAAAATAGATATGAAAATTATTTCGGCCTCTATTATTTTGCCAGGCATATCAAGAAACAGTTGAAAATGTCACGATACGCGACGGTCACGATACGCGACGGAATTTTCGATAATTTTACGCGTCGCCTTAACGCTGACACAGGAAAGGCTTTTTAAGCTATAAGGTAATCGTGTACACTAAAAAAACGGCAAAATTGCCAGCATCAAGTAGAATTTCAAATGATCCAAATCCATGAAGAACTCGCGGGGGTGCGGGTATTTTACTGAATCTATGTATATTGTTATAAATATTTGATTCTCAACAATATTACATATTTATTTATCATATATTTTATGCATGTTGTTCCTATGCAAAAATTGCAAAAATGACCTTTCCTCACATTTTGGGCTCTAGATTCCTTATTATTTGAGCCTGAGTGCCAATTTTTTAGGATTGTATAGAGGAGAATATATACTTTCAGGAAGTATAACCCCCTAACCTCTGATCTTAATTCCATTTTTTTCGATTTCCGACCATGAAATGCAAGACTTTTCTGAGAATGGCCCTATGGAGAACTGTGCTGGACTACCCTGTCACAATGGTGCAACTTGTACAGATCAAGTGAATGGTTTCACATGTGCCTGCAAACCTGGATACACTGGCTCATTCTGTGAGACAGGTATGGTGTACACATTTATGCTAGCCCTATTTTACCATGCATTGTCCATCTGACAATTTGTTTAGAATATAACTGATCAAATGTTGATTGTCTCATAAGAATATTGGCAGATGACCTCCCTTTACATCAATTTTCCTCTTTTCAGACATTGATGAATGTAGCTCCAGCCCATGTATGAATGGAGCTGCATGTAATGATGAGGAGAATGGATACATTTGTACATGCCCTGCTGGTTATATGGGGATCCACTGTGAAACAGGTATTTCTCAGTATTCTCAATGTACAATGAGAGCTGTGTTAAAGAGCTTTAAGCCCACTTTTCCCTTTAGGCTTGCCATTACATTTCCCTGTTGACTTTCAGGAAACACGGCAAGTTTTCAAATGTTATCTTTCATAATTTCCTAATATGTTTTAATTGTTCCCAACTTTGATAGTACATGTCAGAAATGCATTGTGAATCATACCAGCATACATGCACATACCTTGCAATACTGCCTTGTGAAATCTATTGGCACCTGCATCAGGGAATGTATATGGATATGAGTGTGCTTATCATCAATTTGAAGGTTGAATGTATTGTTGTCATTCAAGATAAATAGTCACATCTTTACTTAAATATTCATTATAACAAACTACCTCTCATGGATGAAGAAAATAGAGAATTAAACAATTCTAATATAACAATGTTCCTGCATACATACCAATACAGTTTTAAAATTCATGTTAACCTAACACATTCCCAGTTTAATATAGCTATGCTTTATTGACATATAGATATAGAGGACTGTACAGATATGTCATGTCACAATGGTGGAACTTGTACAGATCATGTGAATGGCTTTACATGCACCTGCAAACCTGGATACGCCGGCTCATCCTGTGAGACGGGTGAGATTTACAAATCTATACACTATACCTTTCTATTATCAATGGTTCTTCTGACATGATAAATGTAAATATTTTCTGCTCAAGTGACAACAATTTTCTCAGCATGAATACATGATGAACATAGATATCTAGAATATTGAATTAATCTCAAACGGAGGTATGCAATTTAAACAACAATGATAACATGGCAGAAAAAGCCAACGATTAGAAAATCTTATTTTCTCATTGACTTTAGCTAAGAATACAACGCTAAAGCTGGAAAGGTATGTGTGAGCAGCAATAAATATAGTACAGGGTACAGTGCAAGTTAGTGCATATATTAAAGTGTCAGTAAACCCCCAAATATTATGAGCAAATCCATTTCCCTGCTATTATTGAAATGTAACCACCCCAGTTTTACTTAATTCAACTTATTATTTAGTGAGTTTTACCCATTTAAAGGAGTGAAAAAGTAGTTACACAGTTTAACACTCCATTCAAGGAGCCACTGTTTGCCTACGTCATAAAGGTGCACCAATCTTGAAATGTACATGCAATGAACATAATAAACAACTCTCATAATTGCTGCTAGAAAGAAGGAGGGTGTACCAACCCAATTATTGACCTCTCATGACTGGTTCTTGAATAGGTATTAGCTGTATTGCATAACTGCTTCAATTGCTGTGAGATTGGGGGGGAAGGTAGGGATATTATGTACATTTCTGGGGTGCCTCTATGACGTCACACAGCACTCTCAGTGCCCTCTTGTGCTAAACAGACCTTTTCAAGTAAGCTTTCTCAATTCGGGCCTGTAAGTGACTATAAGTTGGACATAAATGGAGGTAAAAAAATTGATACTTGGATGTTGTATTTATGGCGGCATGAAGTTTGTTGTCCTAAAAGTGACTATGAACCCGTTTATTGACCCTTTAAATAATATATCCAGATCATGATAGCTCAACCATGTCAGGTGGGAATAGTATTATCAATCTAATTAACAGCAACCTCTGCTCCTCATTCATCTTTTCAGACATTGATGAATGTAGCTCCAGCCCATGTATGAATGGAGCTGCATGTAATGATGAGAAGAATGGATACATCTGTATATGCCCTGCTGGTTATATGGGGATCCACTGTGAAACAGGTAATATTTAAGTAATAGGCATTTATATTGATATATCATGACTGATTTGCTTTTTTGTTGTTTAAAATTCAAACCATATTTCATGGTAAGCTTGCTCTCATTTATTAATCAAATTATCACGGCAAACTTTAATGCATTTCCTGATAAACCAAGAATATGCTTGATTACCACATGTAGATATTGAGGATTGTACCAACCTGCCCTGTCACAATGACGGAACATGTACTGATCAAGTAAATCGCTTTACATGTGCCTGCAAACCTGGGTACGCTGGCTCATTCTGTGAAACCGGTGAGTCTTTTTATAGTGTTACTCAATATTAAATGAAGATTGGGGTGGTGCGATCGTATTAACTTTGGTACCATTGTATGAGAGTGTACTGAGTTTGAACTGTGTTGTGGCCATGAGTTGTCACCTGTTCTCTCCCAGGCTACAGGGGAAGAACTGCAATGTCATTTGCGGTATCAAATAAATACCCTTGCTATTCAAGCTATACTCTCGATGTTCAAGGCTACTTTAAATGCTCTGTTCTTTCTTCTTATTTCTAGTTTAGTTATAGTTTAGTTCTCAATCATATATAAATTTATCATTTTTCAACTTGAAGACTCTGATTGGACAGAGCAAGTGCTGTATAACATTGAATGTCTCAAGCTTGGTGATACAGACCTTATCAATGTCACCCTCATGCCAGATATCAGCATTGTTTATGATTATTTCTTCCCATACAGTTTCATAGTTAATATTTCTAGTCAACCTTGAAGTATATATATAATATGTGTGTGTTTCTCAGAAATTTAAATAGGTTGGTAAATGGTTTGCTAATATTTTTGTCTAAACTGCCAGAACTACCGACATTTTTTTCAATTTGAGGCTGTGAAATCAGTTTACAAACTAGAACCAACAGTAATTTGTGTGGAGGAATATATGTGTTGGACCAAACCCTTTTTTATTCTTATTTTTTAAAACAATTTGTTTTCAGGTTAGTAAATGTTGCTCGGGTGAGACCCAGTTTTCTATCAGACCCTAATATATACATCTTGATAATCGTTGAGTGTGTATTAGTCCAATGTGTATTCGTCAAGTGAAAATAACAGTTATTATCTATACATTGTTTTTGTTGTCTTTTGTTTGTTTTTTGTTTTTTTTGAGGGTGGGTGGGTGGGGTCCATGAATAATGAGATGGTAATGAACAAAGGGGGGGGGGGGGGGAATTGGTACATACCATTGTAGATCAGTTGGTTGATGGTAATTGAATGGGTAAACTTAATGCAGTTGGTAGCAGTAGGATTTGTGGCTGAGAGTTATCAAGCTAAGTTTGCAACTGCATTGGAACATAGAAATAAACCTTCTCCAGTTGGCGTATGATTTATTGAAATCAATATTAACATCTCCGCCTAGTGCATTTAAATTCTTATAATGTTTCTGATTTTTCAGACTCAAAGTGAGGCATATTCGTTTGAAAAAAATATCTAATGACCCACTTGGCAGTCTATAAATGGCATTGACAAGCATTGACTTATGAAAAAGACTGAATTATGTATGTAACACTTGGTGCCTCATACTAAATTGATTTTTCATGCACATCAATTCTTCCTTCATGCCTTCATGCCGTCAAATGAGGATTGGTTGTTCTCTCTGCCTACTATTAGTCCTAATCTCCCCGGTCTCCCTGTCTTCAATAATGCAAAGGTATCCTCATCCTTGATGTTCGGACAATTTTCTTGTACCACATCGGTCTCTCCTTCATTTGCTGATGAAGTATATCTTGATCTAGTTTTATCTTGATACTTTGTGAGGATAAATAACCAGACTTTCTCGCCTGAGTCACCTCCACATAGCCATCTCCACATTGGGTTTCAACAGCATGCAAATTCAATTTTATAGACATTTGTTTCTTTAACTCCGCTAACTTTAATCATGTTTAAATGTATAGATCAACTTGTTTTGATCTAAATATGATGTTATTGTAAAATAATATTGTTATGTATCAGAGATGGTCTAGGGCTGGGCGGAAGAACTAATTTTAGGTTGCCTAATCTTAGAGTCACATGTCCTCTTCTTGTACCTGACAAACTTGGAATAAAATAAAACGTGGAATAAAATTTCTATATTTTTCAATATATACTTGTATATGTTTATACAAATTTGAGGTAGGCCAGAGGCGCCACCTAGAGGGACTTCCCTTCTCTACTTCACACACTCACTAGGTTTCTTTCACTTGCTTCATAGCTCCTGATCCAACCACACACCTATTCCTCTGACTGTGGAAAAAAAATCTTTAATAAATAGGGCGGTCCATTTGACAGCCGGCCATCAAGGCATATTGCTTGTTACTTGTTTTTCCACTCATCTATTTATATATAATTATTATTATTATATAACTCTTCCACAGTTCCTTAATTTCAGTTGATTACTTAGCAGCGTTTGAAGAACAGTCATCTGTCCTTTTTGTACATCAACAAGATCATTTACTCTGGTTAAGAGTAAGCCAACATCATTATTCAGATAATTGTGTTGCCCCACCAACCTAGCAGCGATTTGCTTGTTATTCAAATTAATATTGCATTGTTTTTTCTGCTCGTCCAAAGTGATTGGTGGGATTACATCAGACTTACATTTGATAATTGGAGTACTAGATGCAGATTTTTGCCCATCAATAGTCAATCGTCAAAAAAAAAAAAAATACCCGCTTTTCCCGACCCACTGGCTGTTTGTTGTGCAGCCGCTATTGGTAATTCCTCCACCATTGCTTGATTTTCAAGGGCGATGTCTAAAAAAGCGGTGTTTCCTATTTCCCTCACCTTGTAAAGCCATGTTGTGCATCTGCATGAGGGTGGAGACTTGAACAACAGATAATGATATTTGCTATTTCAGGTCCTTCTTAACAAAAGATCAACAACAATTCCTACACTAGTGAACATTAATTGTATTGTGAGAGAAAGCCCAGTTCTAACTAATTATACAAAGGACAACTTACATCTCTTTCAGACATCAATGAATGCAGTTCACAACCATGCAGAAATGGTGGAATATGTGTGGATGATGTGGATGGTTACACATGTTCTTGCAGGCCTGGTTTCACTGACGTCATTTGCCAAACTGGTGAATCTATGTTTATTGTTAAGACATAATCTGAACTTCTCAATGGAAGGGATGGTTTTGACCTTAAGTGATATTGAATCAGAGCACGCTCTGGTTCAAACACCTGGACAATGACTTTGCGAACTAGTTCGGATTCTGAAAATAAATAGCAATACTTTTCATATATTAGGTTTTTCTTCCCATGGATAGGGGAATATTCAATTAATGAGGCATGTGTGTGATGAGGGGCAGGGGGAGGAGGACAGAAGCCCAGGTACTTGGACTAAGAGAATGTCACAGAAGGTGGATGTCTACTGCCTTATAGATTATGAATATTAACCTCCTATTGTGAGAAACTTTAATGCAGATCTAGACATTTCATTACCACATTGCCAAAGCTCCAGATATTAGGGACATTTAGCAGTGACAACGCAACAGCACAACGCTAACGTAAACGCTAGTCCCTCACGATAGGGTTGGCCGTACATAGTGGCAGGAGAAAAATATTTTTAGGTGGAGAGGTGTTTTCAAATGGCTAAAAAGGCACACAATTTCATGAAGGAGAGTGGTGTGTTACACCTGAATCCTTCGGAAACACCTCCCGCTCATTTGTACATAAAAATGAAATCACAATTGACCATCATTTTAGCGTGAAATAGACATACGTTGGGAACGTATTGACACACCTCTTAGCGTAATTGACGTCCGTATCTCAGGTAGCAAGCTAAGAATAGCACACCTAGTGGTGACGTAGTCCTCACAAAAGATATGTTAGCGTTAGTGTTAGCGTTAGCGTAGTGGTTGCTAAATGTCCCTAGTATACTTATACTTTAACTGAATAAGAAAATATTAAAAAAAAGACAAACCAATATGTCATGTGTTGCACGCAAACTGGTCACAAGTCGCAGAATTGATGTTTTTCAAAGTGTTTATCCACAAGATCTCTCTGTAGGAATGTTCTCAATCATTCGGTTATCCAGTATTTCTAGTTGTATAAATACATGTACCAAATTTCAAGACTGTGTGCAATATCCATGTATTTCTAATTTCATTCTATATATAGGTACTTTACAAGTTATTATCCACCAAGAAATATTTAAAACATTCATTTTGAAAAAAAATGATATCCAATATGAAATGTAGAAAGACTTCTTTGCTTCCTAATGAGTACTATTATTGGAATTGCCTTGATTGCATTTTTTGAAATATAATCACATCTGAAAAATTGTTCAGACTTGAGACCCATTTTCCGATACCACATTATATATTACCAGACAACAAATCTCTAAACACGGATGGGAAATTTTCATGATATTATTTGTTTTCAGAGATTGATGAATGTATTTCCAACCCTTGCCAGAATGGTGGAAGCTGCAAAGACAGGATCAATCAGTATATATGCACCTGTGCCTATGGTTTTACTGGCACCAAGTGTGAAACAAGTAAGGGCAAATATTAAGGGCAAATATTATTTGTCAATTTGAAATGATAACTACACTATCTCCACATAAAAGTGTCGGTGCAAAAAACACATTGGTATCAATATATAGTCATCTGTCTCCACAAATATGTATCTAAAATAATATAGACCTTGTGAGCGGCAAATATATCAATTATATTGTACGCTCACGGCCAAATCATGGAATAAATTGCTTATTTCAACAGATATAAATGAATGCTCAGGCACATTATGTAGGAATGGTGGCACATGCCTGGATCTCATTAACAACTTCACATGTAGCTGTCCTGCAGGATACAGAGGCAGGCTTTGTGAAAAAAGTAATGTACCTTATGAATATTTTAAATGTTATCCAATTTCGTTTAAGATTCAGAATTCAAAGAGTTCATTGTCATTTAATGCTATTTGGGTAATTATTTTATGAAGCCCTTTGTGGACACTAATCCAGTAATGTACTATTACAATCATACTCTTTTCCAGTTATGAATTTCAACATATGGGGAAGATTTTTAGAAAATGCACATTTAGCAGCTCTACAAATTTCCAACTTCTGCTAAATTAGACTGAGAAAATATGAATAATCAGTTTATTATCCCTTTGGGGGAGTTGGTATGATACACCCCTAGGCTTAAGCACTGACCTTAATATTGAAAAATGCGGGCAATAAAGAGGCCATATTGCCCACATTTTTCGCATATTGAAAAAAAATCGCCAATCATAATTATTTTTATTTTTATACAATACACATAGGCCTAATATACATTGACCATAGATAAACAAAACTAATTCCATTCGTGGTTTAACCACATTCACTAACTGACTAACAGCATTATGAATGTTAACTCACTTTATGTACGTACAGTGATAATCCTTGCGAATGTTAACTCACTTTATATACCTGACTGCGCCTCAGACAGCTCATGTCTCATATTTATTTATTATCTCATCAACACATTTCATACACCTTCTATGTCATTTGTTAGACACTAAAATTCAAAGTAAATTTATTTCATGTTAATGTTGATACCATGTTATTAAGATCAATCAAGAACGGGCACTTGGCGGAAGAACTACATAAACTCTGTTTATATAGACAGCTGAATAACCTTGTTGTATTAAGATCAAGACACAATAAAGAATTCTTGAATTGAATTGAATTGAATTCAAAGGCGCCTGTGAGCTCCTGTGGCTGTGACAGTGTGGCTAGTTGCAACCTACTGACAACAAAATAACCGGTACCTGCATGTGTGTCAACGCAGTAACAGCAGTAAAATATCAACCAAATGGAATCATGAACCAAAATCCTCTCATGTTCATCATATTCCCACAATAATGTAAAGGAAGGAATTTGTTTTAAAAAGATTTAAACCTCTGAAAAGGGACTGAAAGTGATTCGAAAATAGTTAGGTAATCCAAGCTGAGCTTAGAAAATGTACATGAGTGACGGCATGCTGCTGAGTGACAGATAGAAAGTTGACTTGAGTCTTCAGTCGGAGAAATATGGTGTCACCCGGCAAGTTCAAATACGACAAGTACCGAAATTTGAATATCAAACTGAAGGACATTTCTCTTATTAAATATTTCAATTTGTATTCATGTCTTAATAATAATAAACTGAAAAATATTCGAAATAACGATTCGAAATAGAACTACATTCTGCAAGACTTCTCACAACCCGCAGGCCAAGTGCACATTGATATGTGAGTCTGCCGATAGCAAAGACTTGAAGAAGGTGTGAGGGGCCGCTGAGTCATATTTAGGCTAATTTCCATCGATTTTCACCGTTTTTTTCACATCAAATGTTGGAAAAAAGATATAATAAACACAAAAGTGCCCTTGGCAGATATCATAGGTGCATAGTGCCTGAGGCGTAGCAATTTTAGCCAGTGCACATAGTAAGGGCAATATGCACCTCCTATATCCGCCTAGGGCACATTTGTCTATATAGGCTATCTTTGGCATTGTTTTGATAAGAAATGTCTCTTCCATTGTGTTAAACTATAACTTTTAAATTATATTTGCATTTCTTCATGGCGAGTAGATACATATGTTCATAATATCATGTTTATCTTTTATTCTGTAGATATGAATAACTGTGCAAGAGATTCCTGTCACAACCAGGGCACCTGTGTAGATGGAGTGGATGGGTACACATGTAACTGTGCTCCTTCCTACTCAGGACCACATTGTGAAACAGGTGAGCAAGTTTCTACCCTAAATCATCTCTACTTAGCTTACACTTTAGTTTTTATTTTTATTTTATTAAGAGTATTTGTCAATCGATACAGGAACAAGTACATGTATAAGTAAACATAACAAAGTCAATATACATAAGATATCACCTGTATGCAAGAGGTAGGAAATAGCCTCAGTCCTAGTGAAACTAGGTCTGGTATAATTGGCCATTACCTAATGGTAATAAGACAAAAATGACCAAGGGACATCGCGGGAAGCCGTATCGTCCCGCGGCGGAGGTATCCGACCAAGGGTGCGTAGCACCCGCGGTCGGATACCGAAGCCAAGGGACGATACGGATTTCCCGCGATGTCCCGCGGATTTTTTTGTATTTATTTCGCCTTTACTTATCAACATGCACCCGAAAATGAGAGAAATATTGATAGAGGTGAATTGATGTTCCTTGGGGTTGACGTCGACGACTTTGTTTACATCATGACGCCCGTCATGACCCCCCGTCATGACGCATTTGTATTTCTACGCGCTGCTTTTTCCAAGCCGCGAGGGTCAGGACTATATTTTAGAACGCAAAATTATTTAATTCTGCAGTGTCATGTACATTGATTTTGCTCACAGTTTTGTAGTAAAATTACTTTTATAAATGTATTCAATTATTTTTTTTAATTTTGCAACTCATTTATATGCGATAATACTATAATTGTTAGGGAACTATATTCATTCCATATCAGTCCTGAGGCCTGATACGGCCGTTGTATCGTCCTCAGGACTGAGTTGAACTCTCAGTGTTAACTCAATGGGCCGTACGTATTGACCACAGCCAAAGGTGAAATAAAACATAAGTATAACTTGTAGCATACACATAGAAAAATAGGGCTATCTAGGTGACTATAAGAAAACTATGATGAAAAGGTGATGGATGAAGAATAGGAGTAGTAAGTGACATTATAAGTACAATGGTAACAAGCTTTTGGCCTTGGTTAAGGCCTTAAAATTTATATTTGATATTTCTTGATTCAGCATCAAGGTTATTCCATAGTATTGCTGTTTTTCTCTGAACACAGTGAGAGTCATAAGAAGTAGATTTAGGTCTCTGTGTCAAAAGAATAGGACCATCCCATAATCTAGTATTTTGGTTGTTATTGTTGAGGAAGTTTGGCTTTTTACTCCTCTTGAAAGCAAAATTTAGTACATGAGCTTTTCTACGATCGTCTACTTTGGGCACACAGGCCAAACGATGAACAAAAGGAGTGTCAGTTAACCTAGGTAGTTTTAGAGCCACCTTTAAGCATTTGTTTTGTAAGATCTGTAGTCTGTCCAGTTCACCCGCTACACATCCACTATAGATAACATCACCATAGTCAAATAGAGGTAAGATATGAGCCTTGAAAATTTTCATTAAGACATAATTCGGAACCATCTTAGCAATTCTTCTCAATAAATAAAGTTTGTGACTGACATTTTTGTGGGTTTCTCTAACTTGTGCATTATATTTCAGTGCAGTATACAGCGTGATGCCTAGATATTTATAATTTGTTACATTTTCTATTTGGATATTATTTATAAAAAGGTTTGGTTCGACATGACCTATTCTCGATCTAGGGCCTCTTAAGTGCAGACATTTGGTTTTTGATATGTTAAGTGTGAGCTTATTGGCCTGGCACCAATTGAAAAAGTTTTTCACATCCTCTTGTATTTTAGCATTTAGAGAGTTAACATTATTTTCAGTACAGTAGATAACGGTGTCGTCAGCAAATAGTTTAACGTTACAGTGCACAAGACAGTCTTCAACATCGTTAATATACATTAGAAACAGTAAAGGACCTAATATGGAACATTGAGGTACCCCATACAAGATATTTTTAACAGTTGACAAAGTGCCATTACAAGAGGTGACTTGGGTTCTGTTTGATAAGTAGTTGCGCAGTAAGTTCAATAAATTGCCTTTAATACCGTATTTTTCTAGCTTTGACAAGAGAATGTGATGGTTTACCGTATCAAAGGCCTTTTTCAGGTCAAAGAATACGGCAAAGGTTGTGGCACAATTGTTTCTTTCGTTAAATATGTCATCAGTTAAGTCTGCTATTGTATCAAGAGTCGACCTCATCTTTCTATAACCATTCTGTCTATCAGAAATAACATTGTTGTTTTCAAAAAATTCTATCAATCTGCTGTGGATAATTTTCTCTTACAGTTTCGACTGGATAGGTAGTTGTGTGATAGGCCTATAATTTGACATACACAACTGATCACCTCCTTTGAACAAAGGGCTCAACGTGCCCCTTTTCCATGAGTCAGGTATAAAGTTAGTAGACATGATTCTATTAAAGATATGTGACAGAGTGGATGGAATCGCCGTAAAAACATCTTTAAACAACATAGATTTTATAAGTTTTATGTTGCTGGACTTATTTGTATTAATCTCCTTAGTAATCTTCAATATCTCTTCTGGGGTGGTTGATATGGTATCTATTGAATTTTGGCATTCTTGCCCTCTGAAGTTCCACGGAGCATCAATTTGGCTTGCAAGAGTTTCACCTATCGAGGCAAAGAAATCGTTAAATTTTGTTGCTACTTCCGTGACAGGAACAGGCAAATTTGAATGACCGTCTATTATATTCAGTTCTCTATCACCGTTTTTTTCATTTTTCGGGTAGTATTTGGTTGACTAAGGCCCAGAAATCTTTGCTGTTGTCTATACACATGTTGCTTAGTTTAGACAAATATTTTCTTTTTGCTTTTCTACATAGTTTTGTAACATGGTTTCTCATATTTTTTGCTACCAACCAATCGGCATGACGTCTGGATTTCTTGGCTTCATGTAGCGCTCTGTCTTTAGTAGTTCATCAGTAACCCAGTTTTCTCTAGGGGGAGTTATTCTTCTGTTCATTACAGGGTACACATTGTCTAAAATATTAGTGAGCATGAAAAGAAATTAATATTTATCCCAGGATTTTTGAGGATCATCCATAGCCAATACACCGTCCCAGTCGGTATAACGTACTGCGTTAATGAGGTCAGTAGAGTTATAGTTTCTATAGTTTCTGTATTCTACTATTTTACACTTCTTCTTAGATTTTTGTTTTTTCAAAGTAGCAAACGTCATAAGGTGATCGGCGACCCATACATCTATTACACCACTAGAGTTGATATAATCTTCCTTACAAAGTATTAAGTCTATACAAGTCTCTGGGACTGTCCCTATCTATTCTAACATCATACCGAGTAGTGTCTATAATTAGCTGTGTGAGACCAAATTCATGAGCAACATCAATCAATCCGATAACATATTGGTTGTCTGTTTCAAACATATTAATGTTAAGGTCACCAGCTACTACAATATCACAGTTGGTATTATCAAATGAAGATAGGCTATTGTGAAGCTCTTGAAGGAATGAATTATGATCTCCATCAGGAGGCCTGTAGACCCCTATGATATGTAGATTTCTCTTATTTTCAAACATAATGGTGCAACATAATGTTTCAATATAAGCATTTGATTTGTTGAGATTTTGCACAGTTTTATATGTAATTCCATTTTTGATGTAGCAGCCAATACCACCTACTGCTTTGGTAGATAAATCATTGTTTAGTACTGCTCTATCATTCCTTATGATGTCATTGTAACCTTGCATTTCATGGTCTAGTGATCTGTCAAATTTTGTTAAGAACATTTCTGTACAGATAACGATATCAGGGTTAAGTGGGCTTATAGCATTCTTTAAATTAAATTGGTTAGTTTTTAGTCCTCGGACATTTACATTTATGATACTGAATCCATCGATTACAGGGTTTGGGTTGTCACCCATCAGAAATATAACTAGAGATTACATTGCTCTGAGTACACCTATAATAATGAGGATTACAAAGGTATGTGAGTACACACCCAATAATGAATAAAGCAAGTAGGGAAATAAGTAGAGAGTCAATGGCGCTCTCTACAACTCACTAAGTACTGATAATTGACTAAAACTTGGACTATAAGGATTAACAGGTCTTTTCAGACTATCCTCAAGAGACTAGAAAGAGATAAGATAAGACAAACAAAATAAAACTGACGTTACATAGAGATCATGCGAACTAATAATGTACATAAGGCATGGATACAAAGCTATCGTCGGCATCACTATTTTACAGTGTTGTAAGGCACCATTAAGAACCTTTTTGGTATACACCTGGGATTGAACACACAGGTGTTTAGTCTACCCTTTCTTTCATTATTAGTAGTTGATTAACAAATAGGTAACAGTTAGACATATTATTTTTCCTGGGACTGAACCTCACAGGCAAACATAGATAGGTGTTCGATCATAGAATTTTATCTTTACCCGGGTCTGAACCACACAGGCTATCATAGACAGGTGTTTATAATTTACTTTTCTTCTCACATTATGAATAGTAGCAGTGTATAGGTAACTTTTAGTCCTAGTGTTATTACCCGGGACTAAACCACACAGGCAAACTAGGCTTTAGAAAACTGAATCCTAGATAGGTTAGAAGTCAGTTCTTTGAAGTAATCATTTTCCATAAAGAATAATATGTTCGCTTCAACGTTTCTCCATAAGGTACAACTTTGTTTGTTAATGAGTTCTTGTGATTGATGGATCCCGTCCTCCAGGAGTGCATAGCAGTGCTTGATAGTTCTTCCATTGGTCATATGAATTTGTCTTGTAATCCACAGAGTAATGACATGGTAATTGTGTTGATTTCTTGTATGTGTCTGTTGATGACAATGATCGCTTCATTCAGTATTGACTGTTTTTCGGTAGTAAAATTAGAACAGAACCTCTTCAAATCAGCCCCTATGATGGGGCATGTTATTATTGGAGCGTTTTTGTACTGACCTCGTAATTTACCAACATTAGTTGCGATAATTGATTTCATGAATTCCACAAGTGGGTCGGAAGCCTCCCAATTAAAGAAGAACATGTTATTTCTGTATCTGTCTTTTTCCTTAGTTGTGATATCACAGACTCCGGCCATAAGAAATATCATAGAAAACTGGTGTAGTTGTGGGAAGTCACTAGCTTGGTCACAGATTAATTTGAATTTTCCTCCAGGATTGACATGTACATTGAAGTGGAAGTCTGGTAGTTTATTTTGGAATGTCCATGAGGGGTTTAGTTTGGTAGATAATTTCCTGCCGCGTGAATCAGAGAAGATATTCACCTTAATTTGAGTTCCGTATGTCGACGACGCCATAGCCAGCGTGTTGTTTACAAATGACTTTCCGGAAGTTAACGGAGAACCGTGCGCACTTCCTCAAGTACTTTTCCGAGGGTGTTATGGAAACCTTCGGTAATCCCAGTGACTTGATTGGCGTTGCGAATATCTTTACAATACAATACCAGCTATCAACATACCTATAAACATACTTACAATATAAGTATCAACTGAATGATAAACACAGCAGTCTCCATACCTTCAGGCAATACCATCTGAAATCATCTGAAACGACTCATTGCCCAATGTTTCATGTCCATGGGGTCGCCTTTTGACAAATAAATTGGATGGAGAAATAAATATTAGATTTTGATTTAGAAACTTTTATTCTCAATCTTGTTGCTGTCAGGAAAAATGTCTTCAGCAAAAGGGAGGTTTACAAGCCTCCCGTTGATTTACAGTAGAGTTTTGCAATGAACAATACCACAGTTGTCATGTATGAAGGTGGTACGGTGCCATTTTTAAAATTAACGTGTATGATACATTCATATAATAATAAATATCTAGCGCAGTAGATCTTTGTTATGCTAGTGATTCTCAGAAGTAATGTAGGTTTTTGTTATAATTATTGCCAAGTTGTTATACATGTACATGTAGTATTCTTATTCAGTCAATGAACTATTGGTCTGACCAGATTAGTGTATTTTTGCTACCATTTTGAATGCTTTGACATATATTGTAAAGAACTGAAATCTTTAGGCTCAAGATCCGACCTATTTAGCCCTGATCATGGTCGGGGCATGCACGCCACACATGGCCTGGCCAGGAGGGAGGGGGAGATGAGCCACTCAGGGCTCACCCCGCCTCCCCCAGCCCGACCTAATTACTGTATACACTGCTCTGGGTTTATCAAGAGGGGGGAAGGGCTAAGAGGGAGGGGGGCCGGCACGAGCCTTGGGATCTATGAGTAAGGGGTGGGAGGGGGAAGGCTGAGGAGAGGGATCCAACTTGCATGCACTCCATTTATGGTCTCTGCCTGGGGAGCAGAGGTCGGCGTGTGGGCAAGGAAGATCCTCTCTCCCTCAACCAATTAGAGGGAAGGGGAAGAGCCAGTGGAATATTTCCTGGGTTTGATTATATGAATAATTCATGATTTTGGAGTATAAAATAAAGTGAAAGACTCAGACCTAGGTACTCGCTGAGTCACCACCGCCTAGGCCGAATCCAGACAAACTACAACCTCAGACTTCTTGTCTCACTTCTTCATCTTACTGAACCTATGGGCTAAAAACCCTTAGACTTCTTTACACTGGCGAACCACTAAGAGACTTGTTGCTAAGTTGAGCAACAACCCAATCTTCTGACTGGAAGTGAGACATAGCCTAGGAGAGGCAAGATGAGCTGGAAGAGTAGGTGAGTGGAACTCTAAAACTCTGATTGAGCTTATAAATTATACTTATGGGATGTGTGGAGGGTGGATCTGGGCCACTGTATAGGGTTGGGAGAATGATCACACTCAAACACTCATAATACAAGGAGAGTGGGTGAGCAATGTTCGGGGTAAAAACTTTGCTAGGTTCTGGGTTCTGTTGGTTATAACTCTGTACCTTGTGCCATCTAGTTTTCTTTTCTTTTTTTCTTTACTCTCTCTCTCTCTCATCAAAGTGTAAAACATGGCGGACATCAATTGGGATCTCAATGCCGCGGACTTGGCCATGCTTGACGAGGGTCAAAGGAGGGCCAGGTTTGCAGCTATCAAAGAGGTCAGAAGGCGCATGGAACGCCATGGCGCCATGCTAGGAGTAAATGATGGGTCCAATAAGGACACTTTGAGAGAGTGGCTAGATGGGATAAGCAGGGCAAAGGCCTATTGTGTAGCGAATGATACGCTCACTCTAGAGCTTTTGGGAACTCTTGCCAGCGGGCCTCTAGCGAGGTGCGTGGCAGGATTCCTACAGGTACCGGCCAATAGGACATGGGATCTGGCGAGGGCTGAGATTTTCCGCCTCTTCATGAATGAAGAGGAGGAACAGCAGCTGCGAGCAAGGCTCACCGACCTCTATCAGCTCCCATATGAGGATGCGAAGCAATACGGACGCAAGTTCCAGCTAGCATCTCAGAGGGCTTACAGCGTGGATAACCTTGACCACGAGATAGTCCAAGAGACGTTGGTCAGGAATTTTGTGTTGGGACTCAGGGATGAGCAAATACGTCATGACGTATTTGCTGCTCGCCCTGATACCCTGGCTGAGGCAATAAGACAAGCCTCAGCTGCTGCTCACACCTTCGCTCTGGCAGGGCAACCTACCAGAGGGGATAGGAAGGATGAACCAATGGAAATTGGGGCTATCCTCCCTAAGAGAATGGCCCCTTCTGGGCCAAATCCTACAGATGCTTCAGATTGGAAGCTAATAGCTGATTTGGAGTCAAAGGTGAATTACCTTACAAAATTAGTAGAAAGGATGGAGACGGGGAAACCATCCAACCCCACAGTGATCGTTCCCCAATCAGGTGCAGCACCCCAGTACCCCTTTCAGACACCCATGTTGCCTATGTATCCCCCATATTTCAACACGTCCTATCCCCCACCCCCGATTGCCAGTTCTCAGGTAGTAAACCACCCAGGGAAAGGGAAGGGGAAGGGAAATGATAATCCAGGACCGGAAAAAAATAAGCAGGGAGGAGGGAAGAGGTTTAGGGGTAAAAACGTCTGTTATGAGTGTGGGGAGGGGGGACACTTCGCAAGAGAATGTTCCCACCGCTATGCACATGTACAGGCTGCAGTGGTGGCGGCCATGCAGATGGCCTCTACCACTCAAAAGCCAGCCAAATATGTTAACCAGGGGGAATAGAAACGCCGGATGAGAGGTTCTGTCTCTCCATCTCAGTGGCGGGGATGGAGATGCGTGCACTCATTGATACCGGCGCGTCAAGGAGTCTAATGCGAGAGGATGTATGGAGAGCCTTTTGCAAAACCCATCATCGGCCTCTCGTATTGACAAAGGGGGAATCTCTTAAATCACTCTCTGGTCATGATCTCAAAACTGAAGGGCAGGCGATAGTTAACTTGGGGGGTAGCTCATTTCCAGTTTATATTGTAAGAAGACTTCACCATGAACTGCTTCTGGGGGATGATGCCTTATTTATATTAGATGCCCAAATTAGCTTCAGAAAAAGAAAGGTAATTTTGGAAGGAAAAAGTTACAGAAGGCAACAAGTGGGTAGTGCAGATCAAGAATTCGCCTCTATCCACACAGAGGCAGAAGCATGGGAAGAAAAATACCCCGCTGTTTTTGGCATAGGAAAACAGGGAAAATTAGGTACCTTTAAAGATGTGAAAATGCACATAGATACTGGAAATGCGTGCCCAATTAATCAACGCCCCTATCGTTTGCCCCTGGCCAAGAGAAAACTTGTAGATAAAGAATAAGATGAAATGCTGGAGCTGGGAGTAATAGAACCCAGCAGCTCAGCATGGGGAAGCCCGATATTGTTGGTCCCAAAGAAAGATGGGAGCAATAGACCTTGTGTCGACTTCAGAAAACTAAACTCTGTAAGCAAAAAGGATGCTCATCCACTTCCAAATATTCAAGATATTTTTGACAGTTTAGCAGGATCAACTGTCTTTTCCACCATCGACCTAAAAAGCGGCTACTGGCAAGTAGAGATGGACCCGGATAGCATGGAAAAGACAGCGTTTGTGTGCCATAGGGGCCTATTTCAATTCCGTAGGATGCCTTTTGGACGCACTAACGCACCAGCCGTCTTTCAACGGGCCATGAACAAAATGTTTTCGGAATTTATTGGCAAATTTTGCATGACTTTCATAGATGATATTGTAATCTATTCCAAATCTGAAGAGGAGCATGATCACCATTTGGCTCTGGTGTTTGATAAATTAGAAGAATACGGAACTACAGTCAAAAAGAGTAAATGTATTTTCAAACAAGAGAAGGTAGATCTCCTCGGCTACCAAGTTTCAAAAGATGGAATTAATTCCCACCCAGATAAATGTAGTGCTATCAGGGATATGCTACCTCCAGAGGATGTGAGCGGAATTCGCTCCTTCCTAGGAATGACTGGGTATTACCGTCAATGTATCCCAGATTATGCTAAGGTAGCTCATCCTTTGGTCAAACTTACCAAAAAGTATGCCAGGTTCGAATGGTTGGAATAGCAGCAAAGCTCATTTGAAACTCTGAAGGAATTACTAACTTCAGATAGAGTAATGGCGCACCCTCAGTTGGATAAGCCTTATCGTCTCTATAGCGATGCGTGTGATTACGCAATTGGGGCCATATTGGTCCAGTCTGATAGTGAAGGCATAGAGAGGCCAGTTCAGTATATCTCTAAACAACTCTCTGGGCCACAACTCAATTGGGCTACGATTGAAAAGAAAGCTTATGCAATCGTGTATGCCTTAAATAAGCTCAGACCTTATCTACAGGGTAGCGAATTCAAAATTTACACTGACCACAAGCCTTTAAAGTCTCTGTTTGTGGGAGAAGTTAAAAACACCAAAATTCAAAGATGGGCAGTATTAATAGCAGAGTTTGGGGCTCCCATTGAATATAGAAAAGGGGCAAACAATATCAGGGCAGACATGCTTTCTCGAATAAAAACAAACCCCAAGAAGGAAGGGCCGACTCTCAGTTCTCTTGAAGTCTGTGCCTTGGAGGAGATAGATGAAATTCCTTGGGAATTTGATAAACTCGAGAAAGACAAAATACGTTTAGAACAGAGGGAGTTGGAACAATTTCAACAGGGGATGGAGGATGAGGGGGATTACACCATAATTGATGGCATGCTTTTCACTCTCACCCCTCCCCCAGGCAAGCCAGCCTACCCCCGCCTGGTCCTGCCACCCTCAGCTAGGCATAGAGTAGTGAGGCGCGCCCACACTGAAGTAGGCCACCAGGGCATGAGGAAGACCCTAGATAGGATCCAAGAGGCTTATAAATGGCCCACCATGAGAAGAGATACCTATAATGTCTTAATCCGATGCGCTAGGTGTGCTGTAAACAGAGTGGGTAGGGCGCGTGTACCTCCTACTGCGATGCCAATAGCAAAATATCCTGGTCAGATACTGGGAATGGATCTCTGTGGTCCCTTCCCGGTCTCTGATAAAGGTAATAAATACATCTTGACTGTAATAGATCACGCAACTGGCTGGGTAGAAGTCAAACCCATACCCTCCAAAGCAGCTAAAAACATTGCTGATTATCTGGCTAATGAATATGTCCCTAGGTATGGCCCCCCCAGAGGTGCTCATCACCGACCGGGGACTCGAATTTATGAACCAGCAAGTGGAAGGGTACCTTAAATCCATAGGCACTGAAGTAAGGCATTCTACAGCTTTTCACCCCCAGACAAATGGTAAAATTGAAAGATTTAACAAAACTTTTAAAAATATACTAAGAAAATTCATCAATGCAAGACCAGCAGAGTGGGAGAGCCATTTAGGTCCAACCCTCTGGGCACATAGAGTCTCCACTTCTTGTGTAACTGGTTTTACACCATATTTTTTAACTTTCGGCACCAATCCAAGATATCCCTTTTCCAAAATATTCCCCACTCCCGAGGGAACAGAAGATGCCGTACTCAGTGAGCGCCTACAGGCCTTAACAGATGCGTTCAGAGAAGCTGCTGAGCGCACTGAGGCCAGTAGAGTGGCTAATTATGAGAGATTAAGGGCCAGAGCAAATGCAAAGGATCTAAAAATAGGGGATCATGTGGTGGTGCTATCAGGCACCAGCGCTCCATTGGATCCCAAGTGGGATCATGGTTATGTAATAACGGGGATAAGGGGTACCACCCTAACTATGAGGGGACCCCAGGGTGAACGCAGGCGTATAAATAGGGATAGGGTAAAAATGGTATCTGGGGAAATAGAATGGGATGTACTGAGAACTAGGCAACCGAGGGCGGGTCAAGGAAAGAGAAATAAGGCTCGGAGACAAGCCCAAAAAGCTCAACAAGTTCATGTTCCACCACCTCCCCCACCCCAGCCTAGGGCAGTGCCCGACACTGTTTATTTACCCATACCAAACATGCCTCCTCCAATTCAGATAGAACAGGAAGACCAAGCGAGAGCAGAGCAACCAGAGGACGAGCACATGCATGTGGAGGACGAGGACCAAGTGCCACGCCCACCTCAACCACAACAAGTGCCACGCCCACCCCAGCAGCGACCGCCGAGGGAGAAGGTGCTAGTACTAGCTTCACCTAAGCCAGTTACATTGCGCCGACCCCTGCCACCAGCCGTTGCTGTGGAGACTGCTCCCCCGCACACACCACCACCAGGTCCTGTTACAAGGTCAAGGGCAAAAAGAGGGAGGATAGAGACCCCAACCAAGTGCCCTAAACCCAAGGCTTTGACCACCACCTCTGAATGCACTGAAAAGAGGATCAAAGTGTTCCACCCTCTAGGCTCTACTAAGAGGGAAAGGCCTGACTCCTCACCAAACCCAGCCACGCCCACTTCACCCGTGCAGAGGCCGAGGAAGCTGCCCTGTATACCCCCACCATCGCCACCACCATCACCACCACCTACACCCCCACCCCCACCGTCACCCCCACCACAGCCCCAACCATGGGAGTTCGACCCAGGGGCACCACCAGTGACGGACTTCTCTCAACCTACACCTTCCAGTCCCTCCTCATAATCGCCCTGGCTATGATGGCTAATGGCGATTTGTTTGAGGAGGAAGGGGTGTTGGTGTATGAGGAGGGGGAGGTCAGAGCCCTGACCGCGACTTGGACAACAGTGATCGTTCTACACCCCCCCACGCCCCCTCCTGTCAGTGCTTGGGTCTCCGTCCTAAGAAGACGAATTGGAGAACTCAGACAGGCGGAGGTTGTGGGAGACAGAGATGTCAGTGCCTGGGAGGAGCACATGGGTTTCCTCCAGGCAGAGATTCCAACACCAGTCCAACAAGACACCCGAAGGAAGAGAGGCCTATTCAATTTTGTGGGCTCGCTAAGCCGTGCCTTGTTTGGCACCGCTACTGTAGGACAGGTGAACGAATTAAGATCTGCAGTACAAGAAGCTCAGGCTAGCGAGAGCGCATTGGCCCATTGTCAGGAAGAGATGGTGTCGGTGTTGAATCAGACAAGGCTCTACATGACAGAGAACCGCTTGGACATCGCGCAGCTCCAAGCTGCAGCAAGTAACATCTCCAGCCAAGTGGCAGACATTCTAACACAGTTAAATGGTTTCAGTAAAGATATTCACAGGATTCATATGAAAAGGGAAGTGGATATTCTATTGCAGCGAGTGAGTAGGGCGGTGGAAAATTACCACCGTCAAAACGAATTATTTTATCGCCAGTGCATTCAGCTGGAAAGGGGATTCTTAACAGACCAGATTTTACCACTGGCCTACTTATCAGAAATATTGTCTAAATATTGTCTGAACGTTCGACTATTATTAGACGGCGAACAGGAGCTAATATACCAGACAGTAATTCCGGCAGTTTCAGGCACTCAATTTTTACACTATAGATTAAAGTATTTTCCGGTCCCATATGGTGCTGACCACCTGAGAAAGTTGGTAGGAGAGGAGGAGGTGGCCCTAGATAGCATATCCAGCGCGCCATTTCTTCCTCAGCACTGTATCGGGTTTGAACCCCAGATTTGCTCAGCTGCAATAGAGCATCTAACCCCGACCTGCGAAACAAATATTATTTTAGGTAAAAAGCCAGACCTTCGTAAGGCGCAGATTGTAAAAAGAAATAACTTAACAAACCAAGTGTTTAGAGAGGGAGAGTCCATTTCTTCTGTAATTCTGGCTATTTATGAACCTCTGGAAACAATCTTGAGGTGCCCTGGGCAGAAACCAGTGATACAAACGTATCACCGGCATGCCAGGGTGATTTTAGAAGGCGGTTGTCTCCTGGTTGGAAAGGATTGGCGTGTGAGTAGCATCCAACGCCATGAGTCCCATATAACACTCCCCATCCCCAAGATTATGCCCCTCCCTGGGTTTAATCTGACTTATGGCAAATTATCCCTTTACCCCCATTTAGATCAGCAATTGACCTTCCTGCCAAGAGCTGAAATACCCTTACTCGCCCTGACAGATTTTCCTAAACCCATTTCCCCCCTGATTTCCTCCACCCCTTGGTCTGAAAGTTCTATCTGGGGTATAGCCACTCTCATCCCCACTCTCCTAGGAGTCATGACCCACCACCCTGTAGCCCTAGCCCTCCAAGACCTAGATCGAGAGGAGGGAGAGGCCACTCCAGGCGCTAGGACTGGCTCTCGTTCCCTCGAGCATATCCCTGCCCCCTCCCCCGCCTCACCATATTACGCTGCCAATTTCGGACTGACCAGGATGAAATAATTAGTCTACCAATGTTTATTTGGTTTCTCTGGGGTAACAAACACTTTTTGAACTTGTCTGTAACTTACTCTTGTTTAATATTTACTATTAATATTTGTTCTGTCCTCTTCTCGGGTGCGAGGGAGATCACAGAACACAGAGTAGTATACCTGGGTGAAATCCATTTTCTCTCTCGGGAGGAAATGGTGGAATCCGTGGACAAGGATCCAGCCCAAAAAGGTATTTTTATTTCAACTCTCATTGCGAGAAGTTGTTTTTACACAAACAGAATCGGTCGAGACAGAGGAGCCTGAGAGGAAGCACCATGGAATCGAAGCCCTCACCTTGTCTCCGACCATTCTGCTTTGAAGAGGTATTTTTCCAAGTAATAAGAGTTTATACGTGATGCTACAGTAAAGTCGACATGTGTTCTGTAGTGTTTGAGGTTAAAAGTGGAAATATTGTAGTGTTGACTACCCAACCGCTCTCACTCTCCATGGCCAAAGGAGGAGAGAGAAAGAGACGGGCGTCCTGTCGGTCAGCGACGAGGTCCAGCGGGGGCCTCGGCTGACCGGCCGGGCAGAGGAGACGGCGGTGACGACCATACTTGAGAACTTTGTGTGTACTAGCTCCGTACAAAGGAAGACATTTAACAGTGTTCAGAAGCACACTTAAAAACACAGAGACTTCTCTTACATAATATTCGACTAAAAGATTTTTTAGTGCAGGGTGATGGTCTCTGATATAAATGAACACTCCTTTTAATAGAGCCACTCCCTTTTGGAAACTTTCCATCTTGACCCGTTAGGTCTACAGATATAATAATTTATAATACTTTTACCTTACCCTGTTTTTTTATGATTTTGTGTGTGTGAATTATGTAACCTTATTTCTATTTCTCTTGTTTGGTTGGACTGGGTTGATCAGTGGCTAAATATTTTGTTCGAAAGAAAGCTTTCAACAAAAATAAAATATGGGACGAATGTAAAGAACTGAAATCTTTAGGCTCAAGATCCGACGATATAGCCACTCAGGGCTCACCCCGCCTCCCCCAGCCCGACCTAATTACTGTATACACTGCTCTGGGTTTATCAAGAGGGGGGAAGGGCTAAGAGGGAGGGGGGCCGGCACGAGCCTTGGGATCTATGAGTAAGGGGTGGGAGGGGGAAGGCTGAGGAGAGGGATCCAACTTGCATGCACTCCATTTATGGTCTCTGCCTGGGGAGCAGAGGTCGGCGTGTGGGCAAGGAAGATCCTCTCTCCCTCAACCAATTAGAGGGAAGGGGAAGAGCCAGTGGAATATTTCCTGGGTTTGATTATATGAATAATTCATGATTTTGGAGTATAAAATAAAGTGAAAGACTCGGACCTAGGTACTCGCTGAGTCACCACCGCCTAGGCCGAATCCAGACGAACTACAACCTCGGACTTCTTGTCTCACTTCTTCATCTTACTGAACCTATGGGCTAAAAACCCTTAGACTTCTTTACAATATAATGAGTTCCAAGAGAATGGTATGCTATGCAAAATGGACTTTCTCATCTGCATATCAAGAACTATCTACTATCTATGTGTGCATACATAGCTGATAATGCTTTTTTTAACATCTGAAGTTGATGTTTTAGACCTGGGAGATCCAAGGCAAGCTTCTGACATTGTTTTCATTTATGTTATGTCTTTAACTATAGACATTAGCCATTGGTTATATGAGTAGATAGTATGCATGAATATTTTGACAACAGATTTGTCCACTATAATGTTTATTACTTGTTTCAGACCTTTGCATACACCACTGTGACAATGGAGGCACTTGTACAAAAGCATCCACTGGACCAATTTGTCTGTGAGTGAAAATTCAATAGAACCTAATAAAATAGTCTATAACATTATAGATTTAGAAAGCAATAGTGGTAATGAAGATAGATGTACAAACCTCTGTACTGTGAGTGTTCCATGTAGAATGTTTAGTTAGAAATCTATACATCAGTGTCAAAAATATGGTTTTCGAGGAATACCATGCAGGTTATGGTGCAAAGTCATTCCACTATGTTTTGTGAACACCTTTAGGGGAAATTAATGTTAACAAATGGTTCAAAACAGATTAGAATTGCCTCATGTGGAAACACTGACCCACTCCTGACCTAATTTGCATACAGCTCAAAATGACGGATACCTTTGACCAAAGGGGAAATGGGGAGAGATGACCATGTGGGCGATAATGCCCTTCAAACCTGGTTTTATTCACCCAGGATCACTGTATATGGGTCATGTACAACTCAACTTTGCCAATCTTCTCAAATAACCAAAATTTCACCCGACAATAAAGTTTGAAATGCAGTTGAACATAACCAAACAGATTGCTAGAATCAATGCAATGCCGAATATACTCCAATGTACCAAGTATTGGCCATATTGTAGCCTAATTTAGAAGAATTTGTGGAGTACATGTATATATACACTATATTTGGCGGACATTGAGGACAATGGTTTTGAAGAGCCACTGCTGCCACCATTGACACATGACAAAGGGGCAACTCATAGACAAAATTGACTCCTGGTCGTGTGAGAGGTGGTTATCTCCTGCGGGCGTACCAATTTCTTAAGGGTGCGTAGCACCCGAGGAAATTGGGTAGCCCAAGGGAGATAACCACCGATTACACGGCCAGAAGTCTATTTTGTATTTATTATACCTCTTCCAATGTTTTTGTGTGAAAAAATATTGAAAATTCGATGGAAATTCGTGTCAGACAACAAGCTCTGTTCACCACACTGTTTGTTTACTTCTAGTTCTTAGTTTCTACTTCCGGTCCCTCTCACCCATTTTCGGGTCTATTTTTCTATTTAAATACGCAATAAATTCGTAATTTTACAGTTGCTAATCATTCTAATTATTATCATATCATTATATATGATGTATTACAAGTCTTTTTTCCATGAAAATAATTATTTAAATAACGAAAATAAGGATGCGAACATGGACCTATTTTTTCAACAAAAATTCCGCCAGAGGGCAATATGATATGTAAATACCGCCCAGAGGTTAATACGGTTTTCCAATGCTGTAGCCTATGGCTTACCATACCATCCCTTCCAGAGGTATAATAAATGAGAAAAGGGCCACTGCTACACCTACCTCATTATAATAAATATCTATTAAAATAATAATGGTAATAATAATTATAATAAATAACAATTATTCCATTGCAGCTGTCAGGAGGAATATGAAGGAAATAGGTGTGAGTCTGTCATTGAGACTCCGTCCAGCTTACCTATACCTCTCATCATATGTGGCACAGTTGGTGGTACAGCCATTACAGCTTTCCTGCTGGTCAGCTTGTATGTGTGGATGGTCAGGAGTGGTCAACAGCCTGCGGTCGAACCAGAGTTTGGATCCATGGCCAAGAGAGCCACAGTTGGGGCCAGACCCATCTATCTTCCCTAATATCTATACAAACGTTTTTCCCCACAGGACATTTACCGTCCTGAACCTTACAGAGCAAGGCCATCTACCATCCAGGCGTTCATCCGCCTTATGTGAGGTTTTTAAGGGGACTTTATAATATTCCTATTCTTTATTTGAATTTTTAACTATTGTTGGCACAATTTTGATTTCTAACATAACACTAACTTTATGAACCTGATGAATGACTTTACAAATTAAAATACAGTATTTAGATCATTTTCTCTGATTTTTTAATGGATATAATTGTATGATTATTAAAAGATAATTCAGTTAAAGTCACCATCCAAAAGAAACAGGCTTATCCTAACTAATTGATAATCACATTTTTACCCTGGCAAAAGACTTTATCCTGAGTTGATGTGTAAAACCTTTTGAGTCAAACTATTGACCAACAATCTTTCAAATCACATGTAACTAATAAAATAGAAAAGGTGAAATGGAAGCTCAAACCTTTGTTCAATGCAAGACATGCTGACCAAACAAGTGAAAACTGAGATAGTCAAAATGTTAATCACACCAAATAGTGAGTATGGAGATATATTCTACTCCTGTAAACATAATTACTTATTTTTTCTTTAAAAAAATAATTACTTGTTTTTTTGTTTTGTTTTTTTCTTGTACTTACATGTACTTACTGCTGTAGCAGTGTATAATTAGATGTATGTGTATACCATATCAAGAACTATGGAAATAGTGACTATGGCTCGGTATATGTATGAATGTTAAATTCTCAAGGAGAACCTCTGTTATACATTATTATAACTTGTCTCTTTCAGCTTTAATAATTATAATTAACATTATTAGCTATTGTTATTTTGATGTATACTTTCATAATGATAAGTTTAATGATAGCTTCTCACTTTGCCATTAAAAAGTATCACAAATGTGAGATTTTGTCAATAAAAGTTTAAAAAAAATATGTTGAAAATGAGCTAAGACAGCTAAAAATATGACCAAACGATTGTAAGGAGAGGAGTTTGTGGCTCACAAAGTGCCCACTACGTAGCACAAAACAAAATCAAATATAGATGACATAAGTTTACCAACAAGAAGCCCTTCGGCCAGCTGAAGAAATTTGAAAATAAATAACCCCAAATCAGCCTCATACAAACATATGAAAACACTTAGAAAACAAAAACAAAATTCATACATTAATCAAAACAACAAGGCATGAATTCTAGGAATATGAACTTCTCTCTGAAAGGAAGATATATATTATGTATGTATTTTATACCAATTTTGCATTTGAATTGTTCTATTAGTCTTTTGCATTTATATATGTTAGCATATAATAGCAAGTATATCCTAACAGAAAGTATATAGCTTTATTTCATCTTATTATATTAATTCAGTTAATGGTGAGAATAATATCTGCAAGTCATACTTGCCTAATCAGTCAATATTCTACTCATATAACTATGTTATACACCAAGCTTCATAAATAGCAAGTCTGATGAGACAGTTTAGAGATTTCATTATATTACATTGTATTATTCAATTTTCCATACACTTTGCACATTGCGTGTACACTGTACTGTACACGCTGGGCTTGTGTCCAAACAAAAATTAGGTGTGTTTCCGATTTAACACTACCGGATGTAGAAAATGTAGAAATGTAGAAATACTTGTTAGATTATTAGACTGTTTACTTGCATTGGAATCAGGTTGATCTCATCTTTTCAAATATAATGCTATCCCAAAATCTATTTTTTGCGACTTATGACTCATTTTCCTGAAACACATCACATTTAGAGGGTTTCTACGCATTATTACCATTCTTTATTCTCAACAAATTCCTGGAAAATCTGGTACCAATTACAACCACTAATTACAACTAGGCATCATACGGTTCTAGTAGGATAATAAAGCACACCCTGGCAAACATCAGCTGGCAAACATCAGAAGTTTGACTTGATTTTGTAAAAATAAATATCAATTTTATTGTCATAAAATCATTGTGTTGGAACAGAAGGGTCTCTTGTTTGTAATAATTATGGCATAACGGCGACACTATATGACGTAACGGCAACATTACTACACAAGCTCACCTCAATTTAACTACATCAATATTTAATATGTGATTAATTTCTCGAGATTTTGTGTCTGAGGCATTTGCTTGAAAATAAACCCCGAGGCCCGGAGGGCCGAGGGGTTTATTTTCAAGCAAAAGCCGAAGACACAAAATCGAGAGAATTAATCACTTTAATAGCCGATTTTTGGATTCAATACTACTGTTTAAACACATATTAACCAATATTAGGCTTCAAAAAAGGTTGTAGATGTACTTACAGCAGGATGAATTTCAATAATTTAGCTCCTCCACTTGAACACATGGGTTACTCTTTTACGTCTGACATGGAAAGGACCGAGTCAAATGCAGCCTTCATAACATCCAAATCAGGATGTTTTACACATTTTAACCCATCACATTCTAATATTTAGATTATTTTACCTATTTCTAACCAATATCACATATGTACACGTAATCATAACTTCAGAATGTCGTTTACGTCAGCCGCACTCTCCGTTCCAGAAACAAACGAAGCTTCCACTTTTTGCAGGCAACCAAGCATCATACTTCCGGTTTACGAATGCCGTGTCCGTGTGTCTAGGGACTTAAAAAAGAAATAAATAAAAGATTTGAATCGGTAGAAATGTTTTAAATGTTGTTTTAAGCCGATAGCGAAGTTTTCCTCTATGGAAATCAAGTAATAAATGAATGGCGAGTTCAGAAACCATGTGTTTACGCGCCCGCAAGTTTGCACGCTTTAGTCGGGATCTTGATGGTAACGCGACGGCTGGCAGAATGAACAGCCAGGTACAACAGCCAATCAGAGGTGCGTATTTACGTAGTCACTTTTCAAACCGGCCGGCGTGTTTTCGCAAGGATCCGCTGCTTGCTATCCAAAGCATCAGCGACTTCCGGTTTTCCAATGCCGTGTTGCGTGTGTCTAGGGACTTAAAAAAAGAAATAAATAAAAGATTTGAATCGGTAGAAATGTTTTAAATGTTGTTTTAGCCCGATAGCGAAGATTTAGTCTACGGAAATCTAGTATTCAATGAATGGCGATTTCAGAACCCATACGTGCGACCGGAAGAGATGGGGAGAATCTTCGGCATAGCCACTCATGTGCACGTTGACTTGGCGTTGCATTGTGTACGGTAGTCTATATAGCGCACGGAGGATTTCATTCGAAAGTGACCCACACGGCAACAAACCGGTGCTTGCACGATGTCTACTGTCGTCACGTGTCGAGGCCTAGGTTGTGATTACTTGGATTATTCCCTATTTCGTTGCTTACCACCATTCAGCAAGCGGATCATGCTAAGAACAAGGATATTTGGAACATTATCGGTGATTTTGGAGCTTTTGGAGCTATTGGGAGTGATATTTAGGCAGTTGTACAGAGCCTGGATGGTTTCGTCTGAGTGTCACTGGGAGACAGCCATTGTCACAACATCGCTTGCACGATGTCTATCGTCGTCACGTTATGGCGAACCCTATGCCCTAAAAACTTAAAAATGGCTAATATTTCCATCGAAAACAGTGGAGAAAAGACTTTTGGGTGACCAGGACTTTAGACACATACAAAAAGGAATGCGGAATCGACGACAAACAACTAGTTGATGAGGTAAGTGACTGATTGAGCGGAAACGCCGACTGGGGTTTATTTTAACTACATCCGCAAAATAAATCTACATCCGCAAAATAAACCCCTGAATCCGAACAATAATTTACTTCATCCGTTTTCCGGTTTGACCACTTCCTGTCCAAACAGTAATTTATAAGTA
This sequence comes from Sthenelais limicola, assembly GCA_942159475.1. Taxonomy (NCBI): domain Eukaryota; kingdom Metazoa; phylum Annelida; class Polychaeta; order Phyllodocida; family Sigalionidae; genus Sthenelais; species Sthenelais limicola. Next base: position 111,501,321 of record OW804100.1, on the reverse strand, counting down.
TCCAGAACCCCAGCAGAATCCAAAGATCTGCTATTAATAATATTTATTCTCATGTGTGATAATCCCAAATACAGGTTGTAAATACCCTAGGCTGGAAAACCAAGTGATGCTCGATTGGGAGACTATGGTAAATGTAACAACTTGGATTATATGTGATGTGTTTCAGGAAAATGAGTCATAAGTCGCAAAATTGATACTTTTCAAAGTGTTTTATTCACAAGATTATATTAATGGAATATTCTAATTTTTGAAGGGTTTATCACTTATAGCTATATCAATCGATGTATCAAATTTCAGGACAATCTATGTAATATATACTTTCGTTTTAAAGGTCCTCATATGGACTACATTTAGTTACTTTATTGTTTATTGACTCCAAGAAATATTGGAAACTTTTTTTTAAAAAAACGAAAATATCAAACTTAAAATCTAGAAATACTTATTAGATTATTAGACTGTTTACTATCATTGGAATCGGCTTGATCTCATCTTTCCAGATATAATGTTGTCTCAAAATCTATTTTTTGCGACTTACAAATCGTTTTCCTGAAACACATCACATATAATGAAGATGAAAGAGGACAACCTCCTAACATTAGACCTGCGTTGGAGGGCAATGAAATTAAGTCTAGTACACAGATATAGAGAAGAGGAAATTGTTTTTAATAGAGAAAGTGCAATACAGTTGTATTGGGGGGCTAGCTGGTAGAAAGACAGGGGAGTCTAGTAGAAGGAGAAGGGACAGGAGGACAGACAAGTGACTCCAAGGATTGCGAAATCTAGACTGTTTATTTCTTACTCATTTCGAACCCCTCACAGGAGAAGCTCACATGCTGACTCCTGGAGGGGGCGGGGCTCAATCTCTGATAGGCCCCTCAGAATGCATGAGTCATAGAGGAAGGGGCAATGGCAACTCCAGCTGTATAGCATCAGGGTATTACGGAGAGATGTCAACGTGAACATAGAACTGTCCTTGAGAACTGAAAGGTACAGAAGGTCTATATTGTATGACTTTTGTGGATTTTGGAAATGTTATCCTACACAGTATTACGGTTCATTTGACATCAAAACTGTCTTTACACCATTTTTTAGGAATTAGTAAAAACAGATATCAGTCACAACAAACATTTCTCCTTGGCATTAGACAGTATATTGTGAGAATGCAATAGCAATTTGCCCAGAGATTCGGTATGTAAAATGATGAAGTCAGAGAAGTCGGGTGATAGTAGTCTTCGGCCAGGCAGCAAGGTGTGTCCAAGCTTACTCTGTCCTCTTTATTTATAGTCACACGTTAATTATTCATTAGCATCAAAATGGGTATAGCAAAGTGCGCTCCCGGCGATCCACCCTTATGATTGGCTGAGGGGGATCCTCCTCCACATGATCATGACCCCCAGCGCTCTCCCACGCCAAGGCCATGCGCTGTGCGCCTGCGCGGAGGATCCCTTGCCCTCAACCCCCCCTCCCCTCCCATTATCCCTGACCCAAGCATGTAGCGTCCCCTCCCTCCCCCAGTCCCTTCCCCCCACCCCGTAATGAGAGTCACGCCGGGGAACAATTGGCGATGCTTTTTCGGTTGCTAAGACAATCAAACAGGTAGACACATAACAACCGATGTCCAGTGCCCCGCTCTCCCCCGCTCCACCCAGGTCCCGCGTGGCGGTCGAGGCCCAGGCGGAGGGGAGGGGGGGAAGAGGGGGAGGGGGGGACGGCCACTCTATGGGTAAATTCCGCTCGCAAGAATTGCAATTCTTTACAATATAGTATTGAAAAATAAGCTTTAGAAATTTACCTTAGGAGCCCTTAAATATAATTATGAGCCCTCCCCCCCCCCCCCAACCATCACCACATTAATGAACAACCCCCGATGAAGGTACGTCACAGGAGGCCTTGGCATGGGCCTCTTTCCAGCGTGAATACTGATACAATGCGTCCACTAGACTGTAGATATGCATGTATAGACTTTTAAGATCGATATTGGGTGAATGTATACTAGAAGTCCTTTGGTATATATGTGAGTGGATATCTCTAAGTTGGTCTATGTATGATCCTCTAATATAAGTACAGTAAGTAATGACACAACAGTTTCAATTCCATAAAGGTTCTGTCTTTTAATATCTCTAGCTCATATATATATCATATCAAATTATCAATATTCATGCGTACAGGTGAAGAGGTGGAGTCTGGCTTACAATCTATATTCCTAAATATGTATGGTCCCTCCCCCCTTGTGTATCTATTACTCCCACTGACCTGATATGACTTATCTCTGGACTATAGGTCTGAATACTGTGTAATGGATAATTCCACTCCATCACACTACCCCCCCCTCCCCCCTCTCTCCCCCCCCAAGTTTATATCAAAAGTTTATATCAAAAGCCCGCGGTTCAACTATCACCACTAATTATAAGATCCAAGCCGCAATTAAATATTAAATATTCTTAATAAATACAAAACTCAGAATGCAACATCAAAAAGAAAAATTTTCGTCCCATTTAAGTACCAGAGTTTCTAAGTGATACCAAGTCCCCTACAAACCAAAATAGTACATCAATATCAAAGACATCCGACCCCGCATACTTAGTTCCCTCTCCCCTGAGAAGCACAAGAATCATTAACGCATTATCCATCGACGCGCCACCAGATATACAATACATACAGCGCCATTTGTTCGGCCGTCCTGACTCATCATGAATAGCGATATAACATTAGTAGATTCATTACCCAATACTACGATATATGTGTACTTCCCAGAGACCTTATACCTTTTCCCACACTCTCACCAGTACAGTATATTCATCAATATTAATGTCATCATTTCAGCACTGGAGCCAAGCGCCTCTAATTTTACTTATATACATTTCAACTGTCCTTGGCTCATTTAGATTTAACATAAAAAATAGTAGTCATGGCCGCGTCTTCTATCTTCTTCGCCTCCTTGATATAATTCATACAACAACCAATGGCGCACACTGACATCCCGCATCGATACCATTTGATGTATTTCCTAGAAATCGCATCTGCTAGAACCATTTTCTTCTCCAAGAATCTTGTCCTACGAAAATGAGACATCAAACAACTCCTTTCCCTTTAAACCATTACAAGGCTGGCGTGTGTGTAAATATACCCGAGGCACCCTATCTCTATTTAATTATACATACTGTTGCATATACATACTCATCCTCATCCTCAGCCTCCCACTGGCTAGCCGATCCCCAACCCTGTTCCATAAAATGGGTCACCCAGTTAAGACGAACTCTTGACCCTCTTACCATATATGGAACTTGGTCAAATTTAAACCCCCTCCCTTATCACCCTACAAGCCTCCAGTGTGTAGCCGATCACTCATCGGTGTGTCAATATACCATTCACACCAGTATGGATTGCCAGGCGAGCAGCATCGAGATCGTCTCCATCCATCTTATGGAAGAAGGAGCAAAAATATGCTTAAAGTCCACCTGTCGGCATGGCCGAGTTACTTACAATACTGTGCCTTTCGGTGAGTTATAGATTTATAGACATCGTAATCGTTACCATTCTTACAGTAGTTATACGTTGCACAATCTTATGAGCTCGTGCCCGCTTACCTATCTGATAGCGGTACACGTGTGCCAACACTGGCTTGTGATTCAATACTTTCCTAATCTTTCAGTGCCCCTTTCCCGGATCACCGGATTGCCCGACCAGCTGGGAGAACTGAGGTGAGTACTTACAATGAAACCTTCCAAAATGATTTAAAAACACATATGATCGCTTGTGATTACACGTGGTACCTATACCCGGGCCACGCCGCCTGTCCATTGACTCATTGATCGGCACTCTGGAATACTGTTAAGCAAAACAATGAGAATTAACAATGTTTCCCCCCCCCCCCTCCCCGTGTTTGAACTGTCATGTCCCAACACCGTTTAGTGGATTACATATGAACCTGTCACAGATGAGACGCAACACCTATTACCTAACCGGCCGCCTAACAGCGTTCGCCATTGCTGACATCGCGTCCTGTGACCCATGTCTCACTTACAACTAGGTGATATACTCAACTTGTTTGTAAACAAACTCTCGTGTTTAGTAAGATAAAGTGGTCATGTCCCAGACTGACCGCACACCCGCCCGAGGCTGGTGGTGTTAGTGGTGATATATTTGGTGGCATGAGTGTTGTGATTTATGTAACCACGTTGGTTAACCTAGGTATGCTACTAGCCTAGTGCACGCGTCCTCAAGCTATAGCTTCAGAGCCACTTAAACTATAAATGACCAATCATATCAATATCGCTATGTCCTAACATTGATCTATATTGTATAACTTGTACCTAAATATAGCGGGTACATAAACTAACAAGACAGCCAAGTGCTGTCTGGTTCAAGGTAGCTACTAGCTTTCTAGCTACGTTCCCTTATCTAACTAGCTTATTCTAAAGTAACTGAAGGTTCGCAAATTTTCTCTCATATATACAAGCAGCTTCAAAAATTTTCTAGACGGTTTGGAAAGCTTTACTAACCTCCCCCACTCCCAAATAACCCACGGCTGTTTCCCTGCCTGCAGCATCGATGGCTACCAGGAGGCGTCCAGCAGCAGTACAATTCAAAATCTCAACTTTCCTGCTCGATCTGAATGACCAGAAAGATACATCTTCGGGCAACTTTACCTTGTCGACCTTATCACCATTACATACATTCAAAGGGTCTGACCACACGATACTGACATTTATCTGGGGCCCCCAACAAGTCCTAGTTGCTACCACCCCTACAGCCCTTGGTGTGTTGGTTGTTTCTAGCATGGTGATAGGGTATAAAAGTTTAAATAGGTGTATTTCGGCAGAAGCCTCTTGTGTTTGGACCCTTAGGACTAGATTGGTGAAATTGCGGGCCTGCAGTGCTGTAAGACCCCCCGAGCTTCGTCTTAGATAGGCCCACCTGACTAATTTAAAAAGTACTATAACCGCAAAGATGCTGGCTGCCATTTCAACGTAGCCCCACTTGAACCCACCCGGTTTTGGCATTTCTGGCATGGGGATTGTTGGGATGGGTTCGTTTGCCCAGTTCTTGAATCCCTTGATGGGGAACAATTCCACTTTTTCAATGCTCTGAAAAGTGGGGAAGTCATCCAGTGTTTCCTCAACTGACTGAGCAGCTGCCACGTGTACCATTGCCAGCACCGCCAACAAGCGCCAAACCCTATAACATAGAATTAGAGTTATAAGTAAATGAAAAACCTCAAAGGCCCACACCCCCACTGTAACATGCGGTACTGTGGCGGCCTCACTCACCCACTTCCATGCTGAGGAGACCATGGAATCTGCTATTTTCTTTTGTTCATGCAGCATGCTGACTACTTTACTGAGCTCTAATCCCCTCTCTAACATCCCTTCAGGCAGATGATCAAGTCCCTTTACTAACTCCTCCCCTGTTGGTATTCTCAAGTGAATCAGGAAATTTGTGAGACTGCCCCCAGATAGGTTATACATGGGTACGTTGAAAGCAGTAGCAAAAGCCAAATTAATTCCATTAGCAAGCCTAACTGTAATAGCCTCATCCCTTGAAATATCGGGACAATCATTAATTGCATGAAACAGGTTATGTCCCCCTACCGTTAAAACACATCAGCAATTAATATTAAAAACAGCTATCCCCCCAACCTGAACTGTAACATTGGTCCCATTACAAGAGATGAACCCTCTATCCCCTACATTAATCATTAAATATAGAGACCCTACTATGTTTCTAATCATAGGCTCTGCTGTGACGTTAGGCTTTATTAAAAAATCGCATGACTCTTTCACTAAGACCGGAATGTCATAAAAGAGAGCATTAAAACATCTTTCTGTGCGACTTTTTGATGACAGCAGCAGAAATTCACACAAATATAGCCCATCATGAATGCATTGACCCAGGCGACCTTCACCCAACTCCAAGAGCTCCCCTCCCTCCCCGCTGTGAGCCAACAGCCTTTTCCCTGCCCCTCTTAATATAGTGTAACCTGTCATGTTGCTTGCAAGGACGTGTAAGGGCAGAGGCATCGCCTCCATTTGATATAGATTATAACGTTGGGGGTGTCTGGTCACATAAACTGCCACATCTATCTCTAGTTGATCCATAGTCCTGACTATTCTGTCTGTAACCCCCCAATTTATTTCTGTATCTAAAATCTCCAGCGTGACGTTTGTCCCATATAAAGCACGTACCCTTCCCTTCCAAGGAGAATTTCTAAATTCCCTACCAAGCGCAGGTGAGACCCTCCCCTCCACTAAACCCTCTAATGTGTATTCTATGGCCCTGGCCTTTTCAATATACTCAGAGACCGCCACGTGCCCCAACATGCTTTCATGGAAAAAATGATAGATCTTGTTTGCCTGGTGTACATCATGATGGAAACTATCTGATTGCGCAGCTGTTCTGTTAGCAAACAGCTTCCACCTATTATTCATATTTCTTAAAAGGTATCTACTCTGATTGGTGTGAAGTTCTAAATAAGACAGTAGGGCGTTGGTGTTACCAGCTAGTAAATTAATAGCCTCATCCCTACTGTGATCGACTATTTCCCCTAGCCTATTTAGCCTTATAATTTGGCCTATGCGCCTGGAAACCACCTCTAATTCTCTGTCAGTGACGGTCCCAAAAATATCATGAAAAATATCGCCAAAAAAATATAATGGGGCCTCCCTTTTCGCCCGTCTACTTCTGGTTTTTGCAGGTATTTTACCCAAAATATCCCCGATTCTCTCATAAAGTTTCCTGGCCTCAAAATCAGCCAGAGCCAACCTCCTGTTTAACGTGTCTGCCAGCTGTTTATATGGGCCCGATCTAGGCCCTTCACTCGTGCGGCTAGCAACAGGAGGATCGATTCTGACGTCCTTCAAGAATGCCACTGTCACTTTTTCCACCCCTGTTATCAATCTCCCCTGCGGCGAGAACACCGTCCCGTAATTGTGGCGGATTCTTGGCGTACTCGACGTCACAAAGGCGGGAGCACAGAGTAATATACCACCAGTCACAAGCCTACAACATATACAAAAGAAGTCATGCATTATTACCTTCCCAAATTTAGTGTCAACCTATGTTATCCATATTGGTAGTAGGTCTTGGAAACAGGCATTTTTAGAGGCTTTTTTGGAGAAATCAAAACTTACCATAGAGCCAAACAAGCCATAGCTTTCGTCTTCTTGGATCTTTTAGCAACAACAAAAAAAAACAATGATAAATACAACCGCTCTGCCAAACTTCCAATGTAGCGTTTGGTTTGCACGTCTTTTCCAAGTGACTTCGAGCTTTCAAGAGGGCTGTTTCTCTACCTGACCCTCCTATACATCAGACTTTTGGGCACTATTAATAATAATTATAGCCAATTATATATGCCCTGCTGGTTGGTCAGTGCAGCTCCACAGTGGACGCCCCCAAAGGTAGCGCCCATATTTTGACCCTCGTCCCCAAGCGGTGGGCGTTGCCAGTTCATGGTTCATCGTTTATTTCTGGGGACCGCCCTCTTTGCATTTGCATCCTATTCCTCGCATTTCTGAGACAAGGTTAACACCTGACAAAGCCCAAGTAGTTGGGGCTATAGCTCCCTCCCAGGCCTTGGAGTTGTGTAGAGCTATAGTCATACCACCTGATGCTATTCATGAATATTAAACAGGGGGAATGCACTTGTGATTTCATGCAGGGGCCTCTGCGTAGGTCCATCTGCACCTCCTCTCATTAATATGCATAAATGCACATTCTCAATAAATCACCCATCCCCCTTGCCATAAACCAACAGTGCCCTACCTCAGAACTGCCACCCCATTGGCTCAATGAAATGACGATCATCCCCGTGGCAATTTCCACCAGCTCCTGTCACTATACTGTCATCTGTACCTTTCTAAAGCGATAAGTCTTAACAACAATATGTTTCACCAGTTTCCCCCCTCCCCCATTGGTTTCATAATCCCCTTCATGCCTATTCATACAGACATGTATGTGCGCGTCTTCCATATCAATAAAAACCACTAGAAACCAAAAAGAAACACTCTATAAGATTAAAGGGCAATAGCACGCACAAGTTCAGAGATAGGAGATATCACTCTAGTAAATATAATTTTTCCTATAAATTATTGGGGTTCAGCCCCAGAACGGATTGGACAGGAGAGGGATCTGAGTTTTTGTTCAGTTTTATTGGGGTCCGACGTTTCGGGCACATTTGCCCTTTTTCAAGGATGGGAAATTACAATGGGATCTTGCCTGAGGTGCCAAAATGTGCACTCTCGTAGTTAGGTGTTGCCAACGCTACTACTAATATAATTTTTCCTCTAATTGTCATATACAGAGTACCTTCGCTACCCTCTTTAGTACGACCCATTTATATTTTATGAGAAATAAATCCATCTGCTGATCCTGTTAAATTACTGCAATTTAAATCCTTTCCAATTTCTAAAGAGAATCTCGCAAAATGGACAGCAAGATGGTATCACGAGTAAGATATCCAAACCCTATATCAAATATTTGAACTTCCAAAAAAAATTACCACGTACACCTATATATATTCAGTGCCCAATTAGAGAAACAGTTTAAAAAACCCTATTGTGATGCAACAAGCTACACCAGATCATTTAAATATTAGACCTCTTTTAAAACAAATGGCACTTATAAAATCATTAAAACAAATGACACTCTTTCGCTCAGACTGTCACAGTTCTTAAATGATCTCTGCTGGTCGTAATTGGGTGACTAAATGATTTTTACTTTGCGGGACTTTGCCAGCAACTCACAGTCCTCGATTACATCTTTTAGGGCAAAAGTACTGTCTCCTCTATGCTTTACCTCTTCGTTCCAGTCCTCAACGACCAACTCTGACAACCATGTGGGTTCTGGAGTTGTCTCGTAAGTCCAGCAGTCGCGGCACACCTCTTTTTCCTCTCCACATTCACAAAATAAGACATTTCCAGGTGTAGGAGTACTGCCATTCCTCACCTGCACATTGTTCGCTCTCCGCCGTCTGCGCTGGGCGACTGACTTCTTTAAAACCGGTTTTCTCTTGGCTTCTACTCTTGCCTGATGAGCGGCCGACATAGCTTTAGAGATCATTCTCCACACTGGATTATAGTGTATATAGCTGTTCCCATTAGTCGCCATTTTCTTTGAGTGAATAGTAATAGTAATTGATGCCTAGTCAGTCCAATTATTGTATAATTATATCCTCAACTTGCTCGTATGACTTCTCTATACCTTCTATCAATAAAATTAGTACTAATAATGCTTATCGGCCGTATCACTTCTACAGGTTTTATTTGCTATCTCCCTTGTCCCTCTACCAGTTCATAGACAGTTCAGACCCTCTAATCCGCCGACCCTTGATCACAGATCAGACCAGCCGACAATCCCAAGGCACCACCCAGCATTATATCAGTCTGAATGGACCTTATAAAAATCAGGTATCACTGCACAGAGTTCATGCACCGGTCAAACGCTTCGATCGAGCACCAACGATTACACCTGCTGTTACGCTCCCACTTATAAAATTACTCATCCCCGCCCCTCCCCAATTCGACCCTGCCCCAATCTATTTCAATCAGCCATCTATATCGATTGTATGTTTGATTGCTAGTGCTTGATCGCACTCTGAACTTGCAACTAGGTTGACCCATGGTTGACCCCTGTCCCTCCCCCTGTAATTACATCCTATGTGAACAAAACACCTCCTGTGTGAACTCTCCAGCCGAATATACACTCCAGCAGAATATATACACAACTGCTTATAATTTTAGCACTACTTCCGAACCCTGACCAAGCTTCTGCAATGTCATTTAAAAGGATTTGCAGCCGTAGCACATTCCTGTCTTGCTCCTATCTTTAACATCCATAAATCATACTACAAGCTACACTAATTATAAGATCGGGATTGCAATATGCTCCTCAGCACCACAATAGAAACACCTGGGCGAAAGGAATAAAAAAAAATACGATGGTGCATTCAAAAGAGACAAGAGGCGAGAATATATAAAAAGAAAATATTCGTTCACTAACTCCTAATTCCGTTCAGAGCAAGTTCACCTGTGTCTGCCTGCTAGATTCCCCTCAAACCCATACATACAGCACAATGTGTTACTCCCATATTCCCCATTTCTTTTTACTGAAAATATACGCTAGTCTCTCCTTCCTCCCATCCCGCCAAAGCTGGTAATTCCCCTACTTCCCAAGGGTCTCCCCTCAGCTCCTCCTCGCCGTCTATACCCATGGTTATACATGAGTCATTGTGTGTTTCCCCGTCACCGCCCGCTCGCGCCTCTATAGTGTGTTCCACACCGCTAGATATAGGTCTATCGTTTCTAGAACCTACAGTGCGAGTCAAGTGTTTTGGTGCATTTGTTTCTTGGGATATGGCACTGTCCTCTGGCTCCTCCACTTCTAGCTGCCAATCTCCCTTGTCCTCAGTATCTTGACTGGGAGTCTCTAAATTGGCGTAATTGGTAATTGGCACTAGATTAGGTGGCAGTAACCTCTCTATGAATTCCCCCTCATATCCTACTGTCACTGGTTTCAAGTGCATTACATGGATGGGTCTCGGAAGACTTTTACCAGTTTCTATGTTTCTCACTTTTACCGTGTATGGGCTGGGATTTGCTGTCACCATGAATGGCCCCGTAAATTTTGGCTGCAGCTTGATAGCTGTCCCTGCTTGAAGCAATCGCTGAATGCGAACGTATACGAGAGAACCAGGCTCGAACGAATGACTTTTCGTTCCCTTATCATATCTCGCCTTCATACGTTGTTTCGACTCCTCCAGCTTTTTCTGTGCCATTTCACCGTAGAATTCCTGGTTTTGCAAAATGTCCGCTAAATGCTCGAGCACCGACTTAATGTCCCCTTCGTATTCACGTAGGACCCGATCGCTCGGCAATTTGGGTAGGCGGCCATAGACCAGTAGAAAGGGACAGAAACCAAGCGACTGTGTGTCTGATGCGTTAACTGCGAACACAATTGGTGCTACATATCGATCCCAATCCTTTTGGGTCGATGCATCTGTGAACGCCCTCAGTGCCTGTACAAGTGTCGAATTCCATCTTTCGACCCGCCCGTTTGTCGTGGGTTTGTAGACAGACGAGAAGATCTGTCGCATTCCCATGGTTTTGCAAAACCCGGAGAACAATTTTGAATTAAAAGAGCTGCCGTTATCGGAATAAATCTCGGCTGGTACTCCCATAACCGCTATCACATTTCGGAAAAATTCTTCAATAAGTGTTGAGGACTTTATGTTGTCTGTGGGCCAAGCCACGCAGAACCTACTATTATATGGTCCCAATGTATCGATCATAACTGCTGACCACGGCCCTGGGGCCGGCTGCCTGGCAGTCATTGGTAGCCTGATCGGATGCTTATTTGGTTTATTCGACAGACACTTGTCACAAGTGCCGATGTATTGCGTAACGTCTTGAGACATAGTCGTCCAGTAGTACCGTGGCGTCAATACGCTCATTACCTTACCGGCCCCCAAGTGTGCACCCAATGGAGAGTCGTGTATCTGTTCTAGTAACTTGCGTACCATTGCCTCAGGCACCACCAGTTGCGCTCTAGCCTCAATTTCATCCCTGCGTGTACGTGGCGGGATGCGATAGAGAACGTCGCTCGATATAAGGAAGCAATGGTGGTGCAATAGCACCTTCCGTGCCTCCATGTTTCCGCGTGGAAGCTCCTCCTTAGTGATGTATTTGGTCATAGCCACACAGAAGCCATCAACTTTCTGTGCACGCAGGAACTGCACTTGTGCACCCAGCGTTCCATAGTACCCTTCTATTTTACGATAGAAGTCTATCTGTGGTGGGTCAATTGAGGCCGCTCTAACCCCTTTACGCGCCCGTTCCTTTCTATATTTTCCTTTAATCGACGCTACCCCCCGTACGCCGGCGCACTCTGCGCTGCTCTAAGGGCGGTTCTAATTCCGGCTCAATTCGGCCTTCATCCGCCGTTTCGGCCAGACGGGCGGACCTTCTTGGTCCTTGCTCCTCTACGCCGTCCCTATCGTCGTTGCTTGACGCACTATCACTATCTGAGTGGTCGACAGGTTCAGTCACTTCCTCCACTACGGTTTTCAATAGTGACCTCTTCTCGCGCTTAGCCGCGATTTCCTTCGTCCACTCGCGCATCTTCTCGGTGGGCTTTCGCACTCGGCGAGACTCCACGACAGCCACATATTCGTCTGTAGCGCCCATATCGCGCTCTATAGGCTGTCCTTCGTCCACTCGTACGTTGTACGGGTTTATAGGTGCACCTTCCACGCGCTCCGTCTCTACAACGGCTTCTTGATCAGCGCTTTTCGAGTCCCTGCGCTTGTTTCGCAACTTCCCGTTCTTCAATATTGACGGCCGTCGGTACTTACGGATGGGTGCCATTTGAACCAAGTCTCCAGCTCCGAAGTACCTAATATATATATATATAAGTATTTTTATTTCTCTTCATCCATACAATTACAATTTTTTACAAATAGAGAAAATGGTCCAACTCTCAACACAGTTGTTCTTCCCAGAAGGCCATGTGATATAACTAAATTTAGATTGATTAAAAAATTACATTTCTTAATATCATTACAACAATAACAGAAAACAGTGACATTTTCCTCACTTATGGAGGTTAACCTTAACATTAATCTCTTATTACATTCAATGATCGAAGGTCATTGTTAGAGTATATTACATGTTTTTTTTTTTTTTTTTGTTTAAAACTTAAGTAGAATACTTTTCAGCATTCTTACCAATAAGTGTTTAGATTGAGTATTAGAGAAGTAACAAATGCTCGAAGTATTTATATAGCATCCTGTACTGGATGTAATCAAGCCAGTTTTCTACTAAACTGAATGTCCTACTCTTTTAGGCTCCATTATTACATAATAAAGTAATTTCTACCTTGTACTAGGCAGAATGCCTTATGCGATATTTTAATATCGCATTTACATCATCATATCTTTTGATAACTATTAAATTTTCCATCTATATAAAAGGAATATGATATATCTAAGTGGTTGGTATGAGAAGTAATGTTAATACAACTTCTGAATCCCACTCTATGTAGCACCTTGTGAATGTAGTTTTACTTTTACTTATACATTTACTTATAATGTAGTATTAGTCTACTCATACTTCTTTAGTCTTACATATATCCAGTCATTAGGATTATGTTAATTATATATACATCGCTTCTTAATTTTGTGCACAGTACATTTGTTTTGGCACTAATATTATTTATACCGTAGCTAATTGCTACCAATCAATTTCTTAGTCATTTTCCATAACATTTTCAGTAACATATGTATATTTTAAGTACTTCTTGAATGCCTTAAACTCAATAGTATTCTGCCGCTCTGGGGCCAGCATGTTCCATAAAAATGGTATAGCACTCAGGAATGATCGCCTAATAACTTCTGTTTTTGGGGTGATTGTTTTTAGCTTTTTTCCCTCAGCTAGAAATCGTAAATTGACTCCTCTTTTGTCTAGATTTATGTCTTCCTTTGCCATTTTAAATCCCCATTCTAGTAAGTGCATATTCCTTCTAATTTCGAGTTTTGGCAGTTTTAGGTCTATGTGGGCTTGGTCAGTGTTAACCAATCTGCCCCATCCTTTAATTAACCTGACTGCACCATTCTGAACTGTTTGCAGCTTCCTAAGTTCTGCCTTGTTCCCACCAAATAAAGTTCTGCCTTGTTCCCACCAAATAAAGTTCACCTCGCGAAAGCGAACCTTACGGTCGACGTTGCTGGTCGGATCCAACTTCTCTCCCCTACCCTCCGGATACGGCCTCCGACTCAAAACATCGGGCACGAGGTTAAGGCTCCCCTTGATGTGTTTTATCTGGAAATCAAAGTTCCCGAACCAATCAAGCCATCTGGCCATCCGTCCTGTCAAGTCTTGCTTCGAGTTTATAGCAAGCAACGCGGCATGATCAGTGTACACCTCGAAGGTCGTGCCTAGCACGTAGTGTTTAAATTTTTCTACTGCAAATCGAATTGCTAGGAGTTCCCGATCCGTAGCTGAATAGTCTCGTTCGGTGGCGTTCATGCTCCTTCCTGCGAAGGCCACTGGTCGATGGAACCCGCTCCCGTCATCTTGCGTCAGGCAACCACCTAATCCTACGCGGGAAGCATCTGTCCATATCGTGAACGGTTTGTCGTAGTCTGGGTATTGCAACAATGCATCCTCGCAGAGCGCCCTCTTGATGCTTCTGAAGGCAGTTTCCTGCTCCTCTCCCCACGCAATCTCCCCTCGTCCCTTCTTCGGGCCCTTGGTTAGGATGTATAGCGGGTGCATCTTGTCCGAGAAGTTCGGGATGAACGCTCTGTAGTAATTCGCCAGACCGTTGAACGCTCTTAGTTCCTTTACCGTTTTCGGAGTTGGGTATGACCGGATAGACTCGACCTTGTCGGGATCTGGCATGAGCCCATCCTTGGTGATCACAAACCCTAGAAATTGTATTACTCTGTAGCCGAATGCGCATTTCTCCGCCTTGAATCGCATATTCGCTTTTTGAAACGCTGCTAGCACGGCTCGCACGTCTGCCATGTGGTCGTCCCATGTACTGGACGCAATTATAATATCGTCGCAATAGGGTAGAGCGTTTGGTATGTGCTTCAGCACTCCCTCGACCACAGCGTGAAATGCTTTTGGCGCCATTTTCAGCCCCATCGGGATTACTCTATATTGAAAAACGCCCCTAGGGGTTGAGAAGGCGCTAATGTGCCTATCGGACTCCCGTAACGACACCTGGTAAAATCCAGAGGCGGCGTCTAATTTGCTGAAATAGCGACCTTTGAGTCACCTATTGGCGGACGACAAACGAACAGCCCAGGAGACTGTGCTGGCCATTGAGCCAACTGGGACTGAAATAGACATGTCTGATTAAAATTACCCTGACCCCCCTTCTGTCCCCCCTTCTGATTTCCCTGATTTCCCTGGTTTCCCTGATTATTCTGACCCCCCTGGCCGTTTCCCCACTGCTGGTAATGGCCCCCCTGGTTCTGTCCCCTATGGTAGGACTGGTTCTGTTGCTGCTGCAGAGGCTGAGGGAAGAATTGTCCTGGCGGTGGTTGCAGAAATTGTGGTGCCGCAGGCATGCCATAACCTGGCGGGAATTGCATTGGCACTGGCAATGGTTGCAGCGTTCCGTTGCTCGCCATGTATCCTGGCGTTGCCTGAGCGAATTGCTGGGGTAGCTCTTGGTTGGGAGAGCTTTGCTGCTGGTCTTGGTTCTGGTTATTCTGGTAACCCTGGTTATTCTGGTAACTCTGGTTATTCTGGTAACTCTGGTTATTCTGGTTATTCTGGTAACCACCACGGCCTCCACCGCGTTGCGAACCACCTCGACCCTTGCCCTTCCCGTCCCAGGACTTCTTTCCCCCTGTTGATGGCGCAAATTGCTGCACCGCGTTAACGCCCTCCTCCTTTGATTCCACCTGATAACCTGCCATAGTCAGGGCAGCTATCATGGCAGTTGCATCGGGCATTAAGCGTTCGAGAGCCTTATCGCGCTGTATATCCGACATCTCGTACTTGAGCGCAATTCTGAAGGCCAACTTGCTAGTGCGTGGGTTTTCCGTGAGCACTCGCTCCATCAACCCGTCCTTCAGCCCTGCCAAGAAGGCCTTAGTGCGTTCATCTTCCGTGAGAGAAGTTCTTGCTAGCAACGTGAGCATGGAGTCGGCATACTCCTTCACTGATTCTTTATCTCCCTGGCGGCGTCGGCTGTAATCCTCTTTTACTTCTCCGAATGGAAGTTCCTTGAAGTTATCCAGAAAACGCTCCTTGACATCATCGTACACCGGGCGACCTTGATTAGGTGCAGTCAGCTGCTTATAGAAGCTCCTCGCCGAGCCTTCGAGGCGGGCGCTCAGCCCCTGGAGCCAAAAGACTCGTTTTATGTTTAGGGCTGTTGCCCACGCCTCATATTCGGCGAAAAACTCCTCCACCGATCTCAGCGCCGTTGATTCGGAGAACTTGTCCGGTGGTTCCACGAAAAAACGCATGGCCGCGTTTCCTGACTCCCGCTCCATATCATCGGTTCCCCTGGGAGCACCTTCCGGTGCGTCAGGACCCCTTGTGCTTGTCGTAAACTGGAAGGGCAAGCGAATTTCTGGCGTCGCCTTTCCACTTGACTCGGAGCCCAGCCTGCTCTCTATGCAAGTCACCTCCGGACACCGGCCACGCCCGCAGCTCTCGTGTGTGCAGTGTCTTTGCCTCAGGAGGACGAGCCTTCGCTCTATGTCTTCCTGATCTTGGCGGTACCTGTCCTTAGCCAAGCAGAACTCCTTGTCCTTTTTGGCTAGTGCCTCCGCCTGAATCCTCAACTCCTGCTCCAGGGCTGCCGCCCTGCGCTCGTGCCCGCTCCTCTCTTCCAAGAGCTCTTGGTCCCTCTTGACGGACTCCTCTATGAGCTCACGCTTCAGATGACTGATGTGCGCCCCTCTGTCTGCGTCGCTCTCCTTCAGCGTGCGCTTTGTGTCGCGCAGCTCTTGCGCAATTACATCAATGCGGTCTTCGTAATCGCGCTGACGCTGACGCTCTGCATCTAATGTGCGATCCAACTCTTGCTTTAACCGTCGGTTTTCTTGAACTAAAATAGCGGCTTGGTGATAGGTGGGCTGTGAATGTCCTACAAACTCATGTGCACAATTGTCCCATTCATCCCAAGGTCCCGTAGTGTCTTGTGCAAATCCCCCAGCTTGTCCCATTCCCATAGCCCCCAAATATGTACTATTTACCCCCCCTCCTATTTCTATTAATGGTGCATTAGGTTTTGCTGCACTGGGCTTAACCCTATGGTCCACAGATTCCCCATATGCAGGTGGAGCACTTCCTTTAATTTTAGAGTCAATATGAGATACAGATGCAGTGCTTTTTGCTGAACTGTTAGTGTTAGAGTTAGTGTTATCAGCAAACACACCCACCTTTTTTGCCTTTGTCATGCTGGAAACAACTCCTCCTATCCTTGCCGCTATTTTGTCCATTTGCTGTGAAAAACTCCCAGTCCTGGGGATGTTTCTCTTCCCTTTGAAGAGCCTCTGAGTACTGACAATAAACTCAGCAGTAGTGTTGAGAATACTTCTGTTGGTGTCTGTGAGATTTAACACAGAATCCAGAGAATCCCCCTCACTCTCAGACATCCAGAAATACAATCCAAACCCAATCCGGATTCTTCCACCAATGATACAATGCGTCCACTAGACTGTAGATATGCATGTATAGACTTTTAAGATCGATATTGGGTGAATGTATACTAGAAGTCCTTTGGTATATATGTGAGTGGATATCTCTAAGTTGGTCTATGTATGATCCTCTAATATAAGTACAGTAAGTAATGACACAACAGTTTCAATTCCATAAAGGTTCTGTCTTTTAATATCTCTAGCTCATATATATATCATATCAAATTATCAATATTCATGCGTACAGGTGAAGAGGTGGAGTCTGGCTTACAATCTATATTCCTAAATATGTATGGTCCCTCCCCCCTTGTGTATCTATTACTCCCACTGACCTGATATGACTTATCTCTGGACTATAGGTCTGAATACTGTGTAATGGATAATTCCACTCCATCACACTACTATTGATGGGAGTGCGTCAGCCGTTGGCCGGGAGCGCAAAGCTTGAGTGCGGTAGGCAGGTGTGCGGTAGGCATTCAAGCGGTATGGGAGGGAAGCGCAAGTAAATTATCTTATACTTTTCTCTTGCATAGATTTCAGACCATGGTGAAATATTTCAATTGTGTTAAACATCTTCAACAAAATGTATTAGGCTGACAAAAATCTGATCGTCACAGAGAAACAAGTTTAAATAATTTAATATGGAGCGTACATGACGAATACTGTGTGTGAAATGCAGGTTGGGTGAAAATGTATAGGGGGAAAGGGAAGACTGTGGGAAAATGTTCTGGGCTTTGTTGCACAATGAAAGTCCACGAACGTGCAGCCAAAGAGTCAAATCGTTTGTTGATCTTTGGTTAAGAACGACCAGGATTAGCAAGGATCAGGCTCTGTTGCACAAGGGCCCGTCCTAAGTCTCCACATTTGTGCACCTTCTCAAGTTGCACACTCTTGCTCGTACTTATATATAAAATACGGTATTGGCGACCAGGGACCCTGTATAAACCAGAGGAATCCCTTCTTATGACATCACTATGTGTGGTCTTTCCCGAACTTTAGCCCAAATTAGTCAGTAGACAAACGGGGCTAGCCCACTCACCCACTGTCTACTGCTAGTGGATTTTGTTAATTGCCTAATTGTGTTCATGTCTGCTCGTTCTTTGGAGTACTGACGTGAATCTGTTGCACAATAAATTTGTGGGTTCGCGTTCGTACATAATCGTGAGAACATAGACAAATATCTGGGTGAACATGGTGTTGCACAACTCAGTAACGAACAGACTTAGGACGACCCTCAGGGTTGTCCTAAGTCTGTTCTTAAACATTATGGGCGCATATATAAATAATTTATTCAGTAATTTCAATACATAAATGAATAAAAACAATATTGTAAGTGTTTTCACAGCGATTCTCTATTTTTTAAAACATTTAGCTATTTGTGGCTATGAAGCCTGCTCGTTGCAATTCATTCCTGTTCGTTTGTGTCTGTTCCCTCAAACTAATGTGTTTGCTTTCTTACCTTCCCCTCCCCTGTAACATGTGTATGTGTATGACTGTGTGTGTGTGAGTGTGTGTATGAAGGCTTGGATTGTTTAGTTTATGCATGTGTGCAAGCTAGGGACATGCAGATACATCACCCCAAGATCAATTATTGTTACTTGAGTATTATTATTAGAAAGGACTGAATGGAATATATCAGAGTAGTGAGGTCATAAGACGGAATTCCTCTGAATTAAACTGGGACCCTGTTGATACTGTATAGTGTATAAAGGTACAATGAAGAGTATGCCACTTAAGAACGTGTAGGAGTATGAAAGAATAGGATCAGCCCTTGTGCAACAGAGCCTGCTCTTTCCTACTCTTCATTGTTCTTATACAAAGATCAACCACGATTTAACTCCTTGGCTGCACGTTCGTGAAAAAACATGGTCTATTTCAACCTTTTAACCCTTCAATGTCTCTGCTGAGTCATTGACTGCCACTAATCATCCTGATAATAGTGCTTGAATTGGCAATTCAAACAAACAAAACAATCAAACCCCCTCTAATATGTCTATTTTCTCACGAGTATGCACGAACGTGAACCCACGAATTGGTTCTGCAACCAGTTCTCGTCAGTTTGCCAAAGAACGAACGCGATTGGGTAAGATTAAGAAACGAGCAAGGCATTGACACACTGTACGAACGAACAGCACAGATTGGGCTACGAGCAGCGTTGTGCAACAAAGCCCTGGAGTGCAAGGTCCAGTGCTTGTAGTGTATACCAACTAACTCTACTAGAGGCACTAATGTAGATCATACAAATTAGAGTTGGCAGTCGGGCGAGAAATTAATCCATGAAACACACACAGATGGTTATGTTTCAATTTCCCATGTTGCCTTTGTACCACCTATATGTGGGTCAGATTTTCAAAAAATGTACAATTCGCCTCCACCATTTTTATTTTTCAGCCTATTTTAGGAGAATTTACTAAATATGTAGAGCTGCCAATTGTAAATTTTCTGAAAATCTGACCCATATACTGCTTGCCTTCAATGGCGAGTCTCCTTATGTCTATGTCATGACAGACTGACTACTTCACACCACTGGTTTAACAGGGCCGTCAAAGAGGTGAATAAACAGGGGATGAAGGCGGGAGAGGGAGTCAGTTTATGATCTTACCCGGGATTTAGAGATAGGAGGAAGGGAGAGAGAGACAGAGACAAAGAGACTTACATTTTTACCCAGGACAATAAGGGCATTAGACTGAATGCACATATGTAAATACTTCTGTGTCTATCAAGTTCTTGAGTATGTTGAAGTATATATGTTATATATGATATGGAACATATAGATATATATGCTTAAAGAAGCCTCCAGGTGGTGCCACTAGACTCCCCATGACTACCGCTTCTGTAAGAAGCTTGCCAACGGCAGAATCCGAAGAAAAAGAGCAGTCGAACCCGTTATCACGGTCAAACGCCTATATACCTAGAACAACATTTATAGCTGTCTCTGCCCACCAAATACATGCTTATTGAGGTTATTCTCCATGCTCACTCCTACCGTATATTAGTAAGCAACGATATTAGCTAGTGATTACTAGAACAATATTGTCTAGAAAAGAAGATATAAGCCCATTTACCACCACCAAGTCATGAAATATGATTTGAATCGATCCCCATTGCCGCATTTTAATTCTGACACAACCGCTCTGGCGCTACCGTATGTCTGTGTTTACATCAAGCTGCACGCAGGCATGAATGTCCCATTTACACGACGCCAGTGGCAGTGTGTGTTTGGGACACAGGGGAAGCCGGGGGTGGGGTGGTGGGAAGCATTGAAAATGACAAAAAGATTCCATACTTATATAATACATGTACATAGCCTAAGACACCACAACCAAATTAATCTCGCGGTAATACTGTGGACAAGAGGCGACCATAAACTGCCTGAAAGCTGGGTGCAGCTGGCATATTTCGAATCATTCTGTCCCCCCGGGACTTTAGAGTTAAGGTCCAAGGTACTTACACAACTCAACCTGATCGTGTCGTTTTCATATTAAACATACCAATAGCTGACATCCTTACCCAGAAATCGCAACAATATGATGTCCTCTGCAAGTTTTGTCCGAAGAAATAATCAATCTAGGCTGTGAAATAGATTTTCGATATTCCTATAGTTATCCTATGGGGATGCGTTGGCCATTTGCGCCACCACGTTGGAGCCCTAAGGGAACCACTGTGCCAACTGCACCCGTTCCCAGAAGTCAAGTTTAAGCTAATAAATGTAACCGGCAAATGGGATATATTCGAAATGGATAGCTGTAGTGTTGATATATTTAAAGGGCGGGTGGCGTTGATGTACACAGCACGTTGTGGTGTGTACGTCAACGGTAGGGGGGGGCGGGGGGGACGATCCTTTATTTTTAAATATAAAAACAATCTAAAAGCGTTCAGATCTGGTGAAATATAACCAATTTACTTCCTACAAATAAATACCTTGTGCAGTTACTTTCTGGACACTGCCTTCCTATACCGCTGCCCCTCACTCAGGCAGTCATTGTCCAGTTGTTGTGGTGACCGGAGGTCTATTATCGCTGGACTTTTTTTTTTCTGTGTTTTTTTTCTGTTTTTGTTAATAAAGGCGTCCAACAAGTTGCCGGCTATTTGGCGCAACCTCATTATTGTGTTTGTCTGATTGGGGATATATAGAATTTATGAGCCATGTAGATTCAAGTTGTTTTTGTTAGGGTGGTGGGCAAAAATAACAATTTTCAGACAAAGGTGTCAAAGTTTGTGGGGCAGTCAAGTGACACTTATGTATTATTTTGTAGTATGTATTATTTTAGCGGACTCAATGAATGAAAGTGTAATGATAGAATTCTCTTGAGGCCTTAAATCAACAAATTGACATGGCCTTTCTTAAAAGGACAAATCAACATGGGCAGTCCAGTGACAAGTCACAAAAACACTGAATACTAAATGCCATGTGAGGAAAATAAGGACATAACTCATAGTTCCCTGGTTACTAGTCAAATTTTATTGATTCTACATATATATATATGTATGTACGTCTTTATTTAAGTCGGGTTTGTATTTAAAAGTGAAGCTTCCTTGTCTATTCGTCCTCAAGTGGTATCACATGAACAGAATATTCCTAGTTTTTGCCATATTTGCCTGGACTTTTACTTTTATTCCTATAACAGCTGAATGTGAATTGGTCAAATTAAGAATCCTGATGGCAACTCATTCTGTTGCCTTAAGGACGAAATGAAATATTACGAAAGAGGAACTTTGGTAAATTTAACACAATAACAACATTTGATTTCTGCTGCTATGGATCAACTATTGTTTGAACCAGATCAATTTAGTTGCAATTTTGTGAATTTATATGTAAATTGTGCAACTTCATCAGTTTAGGTCTCAGATATTGTGTAGACTGCAAAGGTGTTCCCTGATTCTTGAGCATTCCATCTACTGACTGCCATGAAAGCTTGCCCTTGGTCAGTGTGGGTAACAGAGAGAACTGTAATCTTATCAGTGTTAATGTCATCATTAACATCCCCCTCTAGTGTGTGTACATCCCCCCTCAGGTAACCAGTTCTGATGGAACCATCCTCATGTACAGCCAACACATTGTCATTATTCAGTATAGCAAAGGGTCCAACTTCGGTTGTTTTAGTTCTGCAAAGACCAGATGATGACTGCCAGTAGCAATAGCGGTAGAGTTGGTTTGACACAGTCTCAGTGTAGATCAGGGTAGAGTTACTATTGACATCCTCAATGTTTCTTTCATTAAAACCCCTGTCGCCATCTACTTGTACCAAGTCAGTCCTTCGATACTTCCAGATGTAGTTATCCTGGCTTGTGTATAGATAGTCAGTGTTAACAGTTAGGGAATCTACCACTGACATGCTATAGGTATTTTCTGCATGAGTGAAGAAATTATACTTGTACAGCTTCTGGGTTCCACTAGGATAAACATAGACCTCTGACTCAGTGCATCCCAAGCTGCCAAATGCATCAATGTATGCTATTCTGCTGGGCGTACATTTACCCGTAGTATCGTCAATCAGGTACTTATACAGGCCACTCCATCCGTGTATGGCGGCCAATGAGTAGTGCGTCACGAAACACAAGTCATAAAATGGACGGGATGGTGCAGATTCACACTCTGTCAGTTTCATAGATGTCACTGAAAAATGATTTTTAAAAACATGAGAAATAGTATTATAGTATTGTTGTAAGATTTCATGCAATGGTCACATAGATTAACCAAATTATTATTAATATTCGAAATTATCATTGAGGCTTATTAATACTCATTAAATTAATCAATTGAAGTAGTATGCAAGTCAAGTAAGAGGATCAGGTTACATCAGAATTCCTATACAAATATACTAAGCCTATCACCTCATTTGTATCATTTCAATAATAAATATATGTTAGTGATAAGTCAGTATTTTGAAATATATTTCTCCAGATATTAGAACCAAACCCATGGGCCTGAATGCAAATTATGTAGTAGTGGAAAAAATTATACCTCTATGAGATTGTTTTGTAGAGTTGTAGTCATTATTGATTCTTATGAATAAAATAATCAGAGGATTTCTAATTGAGAACAGTTTGCAAAATTGCACAATTCACTATTTATATTAGTTGCGATTATTGACATACACCAATGTTAACTAATCTTGTTACGGTCTATGTCGGGATCAATTCTCATTGAATCCCACTTACAAGTGGAATGTATTACAGGAAAATGAGTCACAAGTTGCAAAACGCATTTTGGGATATCAATATATTTGAAAATATCAGATCAAGCCGATTCCATCCGAAGTATTTTGATATTTCAAAATTGAATTTGTAATGACCCATAGTTCCTTGAGGAGGAAAATAAATAACACAGACAAGCATGTAATATTATTACTCTGATTTTAATGAAGCTCAAGGCGAAATGTTGGTATATTAACAGTGTCATACATAAGTGGTATAACAAGGACATACAGTAAATACACAGTTATGGCACACAGGTCCATCTGGTGTTAAACAGTAGCTGTATACAGTAGTAGTATAGAGCTTTCAATACAAGTAGTATATGGAGAGTGTTTA
The DNA here is from genome assembly GCA_942159475.1 of Sthenelais limicola. Classification (NCBI taxonomy): domain Eukaryota; kingdom Metazoa; phylum Annelida; class Polychaeta; order Phyllodocida; family Sigalionidae; genus Sthenelais; species Sthenelais limicola. The sequence goes on along the minus strand of OW804100.1, from coordinate 111,477,626 downwards.
GTGTTACTTCATCATAAGGCCATTGGCACTACAGTTTTTTGAAAATAAATTTGCAATATTTCTGAGTGGACCATTTCTAGTAAAGTAACTTCATAGTTGTTAAGATAACCTCAGGAATGCATGACAATAGTGTCTTGAAATTCATATATACCAAAAATGACAACATTCCAACAGAGAGATCTTGTAAATAAAACAAATTTGTGCTACTTGTGACTTATTTTACTACTACTAAAAAATATACTCACTTTTTGGTGAGTTGGTCCTGGAGTGATTGTGGAGAGGATTGGTCAGGTGTTCAGCATGGAAAGGATGAGGAACTCCCGCATCATGACGTGGCACAGCTCTGGCCTCTGGAGAGGGTGGATGCAAGGAACTTTTAAACAATGTTTGTGACAGACCATGTAAAATAGTATAGCAAGAATGGCACAGTATCACGTATGAGATGGCCTCCGAGTATGGCCGAAAAACAACGAGGCCGGTATACTGGCCACCAAAGACGCAATACACTGTTAATCTTGCTTTTGTTCTGTGATTCTTACCTTATTACAACTTTATTTGCATTCATTTCATCAAACTGTGCTGTCCACATAGCTCACCGATACTCTAGAACGGTTGGGACGTCACTGTACAACACACAGAGTTTATATTGTACACCTTGTGAACGGCAAGTATGCTGATTATATTGTATGCTCATGGCCAAATCATTGAAAAATACATTACAGCTGCATTATGACGTTGATTGTCACAGACCTGTTACATGTATTCACGTGGTTGGTAAGTCATGTGTCCACAGGTCCCGCTGCAAAAGGTGGGTTGCATTTTGAGCGGTATTAGGGGCAAGTCCCATAGAGTCCCATGCTAAGATGTTGAGCTTCAACCCCTCGAAGAATATAGAACACATTTTCAAAATAATAATTGCTTTCATTTCGATTTCTCATCTTTTTCACTTGGAAAGAGGACGGTAAACTTAGGGGTGTTAATATGGGAGCCTATGAGCCCTGATGTCTGTGTTAAACCCATGCCATATCTGTTACCCTTTGCGACGCAATTCATTCAAAATTGGAAATCTCATTGGATAAACTGTGTTGAAATCAAAATGCTCTGGACAGGTACATTCTTCTTCAGTTATATGTAAAAGAATTTGTTTTGATAGACAATATAAATAATCCCACAATCTAGATTTAATTTTCTGACAACTGTACCCGTTGCAACGCTACAGCTAGCAAGTCTCTTTGCCGTCCGTGTTAATTCATACAACTTCCCAGGTTGCGCGGATGCACTTAGGATGCGCAGCCCTTGCACGGCCACGGACTACATCCGGATTCAGGGAAAAGTGCAGCCAGTGTAAGCCAGCCTTGCACATCCGGCTGCACTTTGGCTGCACTTTGGCTGCACTTTGGCTTGGCTGCACTTTGGTTGCACATTCGGCTGCACTTTGGTGGCGCAAGGGTTGCACATCCAGCTTCACATTTTAGTATGCCTTGGGCAGGTAGGGTATTGCGGCTGGGGCTCAGATTACTTGGTAGTTAAAAATGTGCTAATTGTTATTATGAAAATTTGTTAGTATAAATTTACTGCTCTGCCATCCCCATGAAGTATTGTTCAGTCAGAGTAGCAAACTGAAGGCAACTATCTACAGCCCAGATAGCTTTTAAAGGTACAACAGCATAGGTTGCATCCTTTTATTCATCATTTATCATAAGTACTGGCCCTGCATGTTTACAGTCCTTTGTGTATGTATCATTTTGATGGTTGAGGAGTTCAGACACTCCCAGCTGACTAGGCACAATCATATGTACAGTTATATGGGTGTTTTGATCAGGGTGATCATACATATACATTATACATATAAACTCTAGAAGAATATCACTTATAATATTCATAAGTATTTGTTGTACAATATCAATAGTGTATAAATGCCACATTAGTGTATTAGCGGTACCTTGATTGTTAAAGAAATTATAAATGCAATGCAGTGACCTGTCACGCCACCTGGTGAGAACAAATTAATTTCAATATGTTTGAGTTTTTCAAGTGGTCATCATTGCGGCGATCACGCGCCATCGTCGATGACACACTCCACATTGAGGCTATACAAGTATAGGTTGCATCGACACATTCGCCTTAACCTAAGCTTCATTTTGATAGTAAACACTTCACATTCAGACAAATTCATCCAGTTTTAGTATATGCCTAACAGCAGATTATTTTGCCTAAAAATACAAACTATTTTAGAACCTATTTTTTAACAGTTATGGTGTACATGGTCGTTATCCAGACACTGCTATTTCGTTCATTAATGCTACAATGAAATGTGTATTCATTTCCACCTTCATGTCTTGTTATAGCTGGCGATATATATAGCCATAGGTTAAGACAAAGGTTAGACCCTCCCCCCCCCCCCCCACCCCCACCCCCCACCCGCGCGAAAACATGTAATGCGGCTGTACAAAAAAGCTAGCGCAGCCGCCGGGCACACTAGACCAGCGGTAGGGTAGTCAAGCTGAAAACTGCACATGTTACATGGCATATTCTTATACCTCATTTGCATTCTTCAACTATATATGACATGCAAATGTCTCATTCAGTGAGGGAGAATAAATGTTAGCAACATGATCTCCAATACTCTCTTCATTTCTACATTATTTATCAATGTATCAATACCTCGCAGTGATTTCTTGCTCATTCTAAAACAAGTGGACAGATGTGTAGGCCAATTCCGGCCTGATTTTATCTTGTTATAGTTATATTTCTATGTGCCAACAATAGCTTATGTGAATACATTATCATAGTATAGTAGCAATGCTACACATTTAAGTTTTAATACTTGTCAAAACCCCTTTTCGCTCACCCACATATATATATATATATGCATGGGGGTGTGGCATCATTTTCACACGTTTGAAAGCTAAGGTGAAACTTAAACAAAGGTTATTGTGTATTCAGAAATCGCCAGAGTTGTAACAAGGTGAGTCTTATTTAGAAAAACTGTTAACAGACGCAATAATGTATGTAATGGTTAGGGAGGGATGAAAGTATTTTAAAGGAATGTTAAAAGGGTTGATTGATTGGGCCCACAATTGATTGTGAGGTCAGTGAGGCTAATATTGTGTTATGATAGTGAATGATATGTATAGAGGCTGATGTAAAATTGTAGATGAACCTATTTAACAATGTTATTCATTAAAAGGTGTTAATTTTATCATGTAACATTCTGTTCCCCATTCATACACGCTTCAAACTGCTAAATATGATATATCACTTTATTTCTCTTGATCATTTCAATGATGACCAAACGACCTTGAGTGGATGGGACCGCGGGATGGGTTAGAAAAAACGTAATGGCAGCAAAAGCATCTAGACAAGTGTGTTGTAATCAGGGATGAATATCATAGGCCTATATTGTGGCCTTTGCTGTGTACAGCCCTCTCGCGCGAAAACATTTAGTACGGCTGTACAAAAAAGCTAGCGCAGCCGCCGGGCACACTAGGCCAGCGGTAGGTGTTGAAGGTGAAGACTACCGTCCTGGTGCGACGCTCGTACAGCTAGGCAGCAGACGTAGTATTCTGGCACCTTTCCCGCATCCGACGGCAGGTGCCGTGTCACTTGGGTTAAAGGGCTAGTTTGTCATCATTCCTTTAATAGACCTAGACATTCACAGGATCTCATCTGGTGTAATAGGATAGGATAAATCATGAAAAAATAATGTCTTCCATGAAACATTTCAATTCAATTCAATTCATAGATTCTTTTATTTTTGCAGATCTTGAGTTTACAAAGGTACAGAGGTAATTCCATGTCTGATTACAGAAATAAATCTAGTAATCAGTTCTTCCAGAGAACGCCTGAATCTTGATTGCTTTTTACAGAGAAGTTTCAACGAGAAGTTTCAATAATAACAACAGTGAATTAAATTAAGATATAACAGTACAGTACTTGAATTTATGTGATGAGATGAATAATGGATTAACAATAACAGATCATGAGAGATGAGGTATAAGTGAGAACTTAACATTTCATATAGTGCTACAACTATATGCTTGTATTTGATGATAAAATATCTCTCACCCTCAGGGAGAAGAAGGCATATAGTTGAAATGGCCAGTAGGGCCATCAGGCACGGTAATCTGGCAGACATCATATAAGATCTGAAATAGATATATTATAATTCTTAGCATTATTGACTAAACCATTATTGGGTCAGATTTTCAGAAAATGTACAATTAGCAGCTCTACACTTTTAGCAAACTCTGCTAAATTAGGCTGCAATTTGGGCAATATTGGGTAAATTCAGGTATACTCGGAATTGCATTGATTCTAGCAATCTGTTTGGTTAGGTTAAACGGTATTTTGAACTTTATTTTCGTCTGAAATTTGGGTTATTTGAGAAGATTGGCGAAGTTGAATTGTACATTTTCTGAAAATCTGACCCTATTAGGTCCTGGCATGTTGGTTACATAATTTTTACGTAACAATGAGTTATCACAGTATTACAATAATTACATAATAGTGAGTTATCACATTATTAAAATTATTCTGTAACAATGAGTAATCACAATAATACTCATTGTTATGTAATAGGCTAGCGAGCAAAACAAGAGGCCAGTGAGAGGGAATGCGTCAAATAGGTTCGAATCGAGCGTGGCTATTTATACCCCCAGACCATACTCATTAAGGGCGCAGACCGCGATGGGTACAAGAGGGGTACACGCACTGGCTTACTCCCTATCAAACCCTATACAATAACATTGGGTTCCTTCATGATACCTTGGAAAAGTTGACTTAAAAAACGTTTAAGAGCGGCAAAAATTCCTCAGGGATAGAGGAATACCAGCTGCCAACCAGAAAAAGGCCAAATTTCATGATTTGATTAAATTAGCTATCGGATAAGGGGTGAAATAAGTGCTAGAGCCTAGAAGCACAGTGAAATTCTCATGGATAAAATGTCATGAGAAATCTTGAAAGTCCATTAAAAAATGCTGTAAATGATCGCAGACCTGAATTACTAAGCAAAAGAGTACCAAAAATGAAAATATTGGGCTATTCAGTGTTTGTGTGTAGCCAATCATTGTACATTTCACTCCCAAAATGTCAAAAAAGTCTTCAAAGTCACTGAAAATAGGCTATGTAATGGGGGGAATACCATGTACTCAAAATTTAGTTAATTTCTGCGATCATCCTGGTAAAATTATTAATTATAAAGTAAAAGAGTGCCTCATGTGCAACTCTCCCCATAGACTTCAGTGTTAAAAGCAACAGAGTACACAGATCGTTTGTACCGGGGAGCCTGAATCAGGTCCGTCCCACCTCCTGCTGAGTTTATGGTGAGGCCGTATATAGTACTGGTGGGCCAGAACTATTGGAGCGACAACTCACTGAGGCCACATTTTCTTCCGCAACACTGCTGCTGGGGACAGGGAAGAACAAGGTAGGAACAGGAGATATGGGGTTGACTTTTGTTTGTTCATTGAGTACTGACTTTTTTACCCTGGTTTTGGTCACTATTTAGTGATATTTGAGAGGATTGGTGAAAGCCAGTTGTACATTAACTGACAATCTGAACCTTTGAAATACTGGTACTGTATAACATCATCATGTAGTGTTCTTCACTACAACCCAGTTCTTTTAGCAAAGAATAAGACAAAAGAATGATTTCCTACACCGTTCTCTGTTTATTCAGACTCAAGAGGTAAGCATGACCTGTCCGAAGCTGGTTCTCGGACCTGTACACCAATCCAGGTACACAGTACCACATGGTGTCTTGGAGTACATGAACATCAGTACTAATTAATACAAGATTTGAAATACTTTACAGTCACACGGGCACTAAGGCCACAGTCCTTTATACATTAAGGTTAGACAATAACACTGTAAAATGCTGCCAGAGAGAAATAGGAGATAGAAATACGCGTGACTTCTAATCTCAGTAATATGACACAGAGAAATAGCACACAGTGGTAGCTCCAGCTGGTGCTTCGGAGAGGAAGTAAACCAATACCACTACAATACCCCTTTCCCTTTTTTAGGATTTTTAACAAAATTGAAAAATCCGAACAGGAGAAAAATTTCAAAAAGGGTAATAAAGATAGCAGTTTCAATGGTAAAAACTGATAAAAGTACAAACATCCGAACTTCGGAAATAATAAAATACAGTTACAGATAGGTGCATATAGTGACCTCTCTACATACAAAACATATCGGAAACGTTAAGAATCGTACAAAAAGGAGCTTATAGAGTCCTCACTACATACGAAAACATGTCCGAAGTTAAAGGCAGTGTACAAGTAGGAGCATATGGTGTCCTATCTATATATGAGAACAAATCCGAAGTTATAAAATATATGTTAAACTCTTGTAGAAAACCTTATTTCGTATAGAAAGGTAAAGTGTAGCAGACCTTCTGTCCAACAACACATCAAAAATCACAAGAGTAGAAAAATATAAAAATCTGAAACCTCAAGACACAGTATGACATAACGAGGTATATACAATGTAGAAAAATAAATTCTCTGCTGAGAAACATTCCTATTCGGAAAAATCTGAAAAGGTCCGAGGGAGGAATTGAAAAAAGTGTTCGTATATACAAGTAACCCTCACAGTTTAAACAATGTCCGCAGGCACACTAGGAGTCAAAGTCCATGGGCATTGATGGCTTGTCGGGTAGTGCTTTCTCGGGTTCCTCCTCGAAAAGACGACGGCCAGCGCCATCCATAGCGTCCTCAGGTGACGTCACAGCCTGTGTCGGGGGCACAGCTTGGGTTGCAGGAGCCTGGGCCATTCTGTTAAGGAGATCAGCTAACATCATGGCTTGGGCGGGATCAATCTCCAAAGGAGCACCGCCCACCGTCAGCGAGCCAGAAGAAGGGGTAGTAGGCATCGGAGCAGAGCCAACATCAGACTGATGCTGCTGCCGGGACGAGGACGTCGACTGCTGGTGGCTAGAGCCCTCGGAAGGACATCCCTCGCTTCTATCCGAATCGTCCAGCAGGCCTTGGAGAACAGCATTCGCCTCGATCAAGTCTCGGATGCGTTTATCCTTCGACTCACCCTCTTTCCGGAGCTGTTTAATCAGCTGCTCCTGCGTCTTCGTCAGCTCCTGCAGACGAGCAGATTCAGCGACCTGACGCTTCACAAGCTCCACTTGCCTCAGAGGAGCAGACAGGGAAGCCATGGAGGCCAACACCTGTTTATTCACAGTCTCGGAGGCAGCCGTCAGGTCCTTCAGGGCCTTCTTAATGATGGCCTCCTGGGCAGCTACTAAGGTCTTAGTGTCTTCGGGTAGCTGACCAACGAGTTCATCCTCCCAAATCCTAGCCTTCTTGGACTGACGCTTGGAGGCTGGTGAGGGAGTATGACTATCCGACGCAGGGCGTTTCCGACTCTGCGTTTTCTGGGAACTGCTTGTCTCCTTCGAGGTAGAAGGAGCAGTTCCCTTCTGGTCACGGGAATCCGGGCGACCGTTTGTGTTTCGCCTCATGGCTGACATATGCTGGCCCGATAGGTAAACCATCCGCAAAAAAGATGAGTTGGACCTAATCTCGGACTCAGCTCTGCCCGCCTTAGAAACAGAATCCTTTCTAGACTGGTTGTGGAGAGTTTCTCCACCAGTCATGAGGTGAGGAATCAACTCACCGCGTCTGTCACAAGCCTGAGTGCAGTTCTTGTAAGGACACTTCCAAACTTGGATGAGAGGCGCGTGTTCCTCACAGAGGTGGCGGAAGAACCGCTCCCTGGTCCGGTAGGATCTGATGCCAGTAGCATTGATACCTACATGGCGACATACCAGGAAGGGGCACCTCCAGCCAGCCTGCCAAAGCTTGGACACGCCCTTCAGCTTTGTGTGGTTTCCCACGGTCATGTCCTTCTTCTGGCAGAGCTTGGGCCAGACCTCGGTCTCATAAGTTGACATGAGATCGCCCGAGAACTCAGTGTCCTCATCGTCAGATTCCTCTGCTAGGGGAATCTCACCTTCCTTCGGATCTTTAGATGGGTCCAGGGGAGCAATCTCGGACACTCTATCTAGTTCCAGCCGAAGGGTATCCAGTGAGCCACGGCCTGATAGCTGGATCCTGCGGGCTTCAGCTCTGTGTACATGGCTCTTGGTAGCTTTCTTCGTTCTCCTCGGAATCTTTTTGAGGGAAGAAGAAGGTGGAGGCATTCTACCACTGGAATCATACCTAGTAGTGGAAGGTCGTCTGGAGACAACCGCCTTACTAGGTTCAACAGAGGGCAAGCTAGGTTTGCAGCTAGCGGCCCTGATCTCGGAGGTGCTCTTCTCGGATTGAGAAGAACGTTTCTCCCGAGTTCTTCCTCTTTCCTGCGACCTGGAACTCCGGGCAGGAGAAAGGGAAAAAGAGCGAGTGGTGGGTACACCCCTTGGAGAGAGGGAGGCAGCAGTCCGATCTCGTGGAGACAACTTCCCCGGGCTAACGGCCTTCCGAGGAGACCTCCTACGAGGAAGAGCTTCCTTCACCTCTGGTGGAGGGGGCGGTGGAGGAACTTTGGCAGGGGTACCCGAAGCCTCAGCCTCGGACAGTGCCTTTTCCGGGACTTCCTCAAAGTCCATTTCTTCTTCCGAGGTTACCCCCGGACTACTGGGCTCGTCCTCTTTGGACAGTCCAATCAGGTCCTCTGCACCTTGCAGGACCTCAGCGGCCACCTGGTCCGAAACCGCCTCACCCTCCGAGTCGGACAGTCCGAGCTGCGGCTCGGATTCGCGTTGTTCGTCCTCAGACATCATCTACAAACTGGCAACTGCAATAAAAATCCACATTATAAATCACAATGTCCAGAAAAGAGTATCCGAGAAGCTACTGGTATAGCCCGAGAATTCTCGGACACCGGACCAGCCTGTAGTGCTACGCCTATACAGGGAGGTGCGGCACCCGAACGAGCTCCCGAACCGACCAAGAAGCTCTGTCACAGGTATTATGAACATAACATTCTTACCAACCTTCATCAAGGTGTGGCTTATACCCATAGCAAAACTCCCCACGGTACGTTTAGGTACACACAGGTTGAGAAAGGCTTATACAGAGGTGCATTCCGACTCATAACAACACTCTGCTTGTCTAGCCGTCATGGCCGTTGCATTTCACATACCGGAGGCCTAGCCCACCTTCAACTATGTTTTATAGAAAAACTACAATAAATGCAGGGCTCATGCTTCCCACAACCTTAAGTTAGAACGGTATTCACATTTCAATAGACTTTTCAAGCAGTTCTGGGATCAAGGGAACTTACTCTAGAGTTTTCTTTCTCGTTGTATGACCGTTCTCTCTCGAGTCAGGAAGTCAAGTGAAAAGGGTGCAACACGCGGTGTCTACCCGATGAGACAGCTAGTGTGTAAGCACGCCACCGCTGCGTGCAGCGCCACCCGAGTTCCCGCGCTCCGCTGGTGACTAGAAACCAGTTTGGTAACGGAGCCTACTACAGCTCGGATCATGCTTGACCGGCTGTTCTGATCCTCTGTATGAGACATGTACAGAGCTAGCTAATTTTAGATTCAAGTGATCATCGTACCAGGCTTTTGTGCAACACTCTATTTACTTTCTAAATAGATTCTGACCCTCCAGCTGGCCCCAAGTTACCATAACTTAAAACAGGCCAACCTAGATACAAGCACTCCTCGCAGTCAAATCAGATGTTTCCAAAATCTCAGATCGTCCTCTCGGGCAATAATAGAAATAAATCTATATTGTCGAATGGGCTTCAGAGTGGATAAATTCGGTCTTCCACTCCTCGACTTCTCGTTGTGTACTTTTATTGTGTTTGAGGCAAACCAGCTCGAAAATTTCCCTCAATGATACCAATTCGGGTCCACCTTACACTCGAACTTGAACAGTGCGTGTAGCAGTTGGAATAGGGTTTTTACCAGCTTGAGGAATTTTCCTCAACCCCCTCCCCCTCTTCTTTCCAGGGCCTGAATCGTCCGAAATTGTCTTCACAACTAATTTCTTAGGACGGCCAGGTTTCCTTTTCACAGGGTCAGGTACCCGGGGTGTAGCAGCAACAACTGACACACCTTTTGGTCTACCTGGCCCCCTCTTGCCTACAGGCAGGACAACATTATCAGCCTGAGCTGGTAATTTCTTTGGCCTGCCAGGTTTTCGCCTCACAATAGGGGAATCAATAATTGGAGGAACAGCTGGGCGCTTAGCATTTTTCTTTTTCTTACCAGCTATACCCTTAGGTCTACCTCTAGGCTTCACACCTATGGTAACCTTGTCCCTTTCCTTCTGCACTGGGCATTCTTTCCCAGCCAGGACCTTACCATCTTTCAGTCTCAAAATATCACGGCCTGCTTTCTCTTGCTTACGAAATTCATCAGCCCGATGCAAGTTAATGACTTGCCTCGGACCATTTTCGTCAAAAGCAGCCTTGAGATAATCAACATGATATCTCAAAAGACCTTCGGATGTCTCATAAGTGGTACCCCCTATGTTCATAAGTGGTACCCCCTATGAACCGTCTGACCTTGTAAGGGCCGTCCCATTTTGGACCAACCTTCTTACCGGCCTTGGGAGGACAAAATCGGTAAACAATGTCTCCCACCTTAAATGATTTCGGATTACTTCGTTTGTCAAAATCTCTTTTCTGATGAACAGCAGAAACTCCGAGATTCTTTCTAACGAATTGGTGACCCTTCCTCATCCATTGCTTGAGATTTTCAACAAAAGCAACCCTACAGGGAAAATCCAAACCACCAGGTGACACACCATGAACAATGTCCAACGGAGTCACCAGTTCAGTTCCAAATACAACTGCATTCGGAGTGCACAAGGTACTGGCCTGTACCGTTCCTCTGTACGCATGAGCAATACAGGGAACCAACAAATCCCAATCATCGCCATCGTAGTCAGTCAAGCAAGAGAGCTGCTCCACAAGGACGCGAATAAATCTCTCTGATTGGCCATTTGATTGGGGTCTGTAGGGAAGGGTGATTAATTTCTCAATCCCCAACATCTCCAGCAAACTCTTTACTAGTGCAGAACGGAATTCGGGTGCGCCATCAGTTTGCAAAGAAACAGGGCAGCCAAACCGCAAAATCCACTCTCTAAAGAGCACCTCAGCACAACGCTCAGCTGTGTGATCTGGCATGGGATAGGCTTCAGACCACTTAGAAAAATGATCTGCTACTACCATGACATAATTGTTTCCTCTAGGGGTCGCCCGAAACGGCCCTAGAATATCCAAAGATATCCGGTTCCACCTCTCACCATGTTTCTCCTTCTTGAGAAGAGAGATTCCTCCCCCTCCTCGGGTCTTTCGCATTGCACATTCAGGACAAGCCTTAATCCACCTAGTCAGGTCGTATTTCATCCCGGGCCAATAATACTTCATCTTGGCCGACCAGGACACCTTAAATACACCAAAATGACCTGAGGTCTTCGGACCATGCAAGCCCGCAAATATCTCACTCCTCAATGATGTAGGAATCACCTTCCGAACATACAACTTCTTGGTACCCCGCCTGGTCCATTCCAGATACAGAATACCATCTACCATTGACAGACTCCCTAGGTGATGTACATAGTTCCTGAACTCATCACATTCACCAGCAAGATTTTCCTTGCTAGGAACAGATTCCGTTCCATTAACCAATGCAATCACCCGAGAAATGATTGGGTCGTCTTGTTGTGCTTTCTGAATGGTATTTTCTAAAGCTCCGAGGGAAACAATCTGCTGTGCATCCGTTTCTGCAACGACAGCATCATGAGACCCACAATCCGGACAATCTAGCCTAGCACATTTTCTAGTGGGCAACCTCGAAAGGGCGTCGGCATTTTCATGCTTTTTCCCCGCACGATGCAAAATCATAGACTGATCTAACCCATACTCCTGGATGGTAGTTAGCCATCGGGCAAGCATGTCAGTAGGATCTCTAAAATTCAGCAACCATCTCAAAGAGGCATGGTCTGTTCTGACACAAAAATTCCTATTACCAAGCAGATAATGTCGGAATTTATTCAGATACGTAAGTACTGCGAGCAGCTCCCGTTTAGTAGCACAATAGTTCCTCTGCGGACGAGTGAAACCATTGCTAGCATATCCAAGAACTACTTCCTTCCCATCTTCTCGGATAACCCAACACTGGTGCAGTAGTCAGTAAATCTTTCACCTTTGAGAAAGCTTTATCACAGTCAGAGTTCCACACTATAGGTTTAGTATAGCGCTTCTCCCTCCCTGCATCGGTCACCACCTTCTGCAAAGGAATTACGATAGAACCAAAATCCGGCTGAAATTCCCGATAATAGGAAGCAAAACCTAGGAATTGCCGAATCTCCTTTGCGTTTTTCGGGATTGGCCAATCTCGGACTTTCTGCACCTTCTCTGGGTTAGCACAGATTCCGCTATTGGACACAATCCTGCCCAAGTATTCCACATGTCGGCGGAAAAGTTCACACTTCTTGGGCTTAAGCTTAAGGCCATACTCTCGGATTCTTTCCAGGACTAATCGGAGGTTATTCAGACACTCATCAAAAGTTTTTCCGAAAACCACCACATCGTCCAAGTATACCAAGCACGACTTCCAGCGGAGACCATCCAACATCTGGTCCATCATACGCTGGAATGTGGCAGGGGCATTACACAATCCAAAGCTCATCACTTTGAACTGGAATAATCCCACGTTAGACAAGAAAGCAGTTTTCTCTTTGCTGTCCTCGTCCATAGCAACCTGCCAATACCCACTTTCCAGATCAGGAGTACAGAACCATTGGTTGCCACCCAATGCCTCTAAACACTCATCGATCCTCGGGAGTGGAAAGCTGTCCTTAATCGTCACAGAATTCAGCTGACGATAGTCGACACAAAACCTCTGAGTGCCATCTTTTTTTGCGACCATAACAATAGGTGCTCCCCAAGGGCTACTGCTATGTTCGATTCTACCTTCTCTGTACATCTTCCAGATCTCTTCTTCAGCCTTGTCTCGTTTGAACACAGGTATTCGCTTGATCGGATTAGCATCCCCTGTGTTTATCACATGACGAACCTTATGTGTGCATCCGAGTTTATTCCCTGGCAAGGAAAAACAAAAGTCTCAAAATCCTGCAGAAGTGTCAGAGCTTTTTCTTTATCACGGGCCTCAGTTAGGTGTGAATCACCTATCAACTTAGTCAGCGGACATACTGGACTTGGTGGTACAGGAATCTCGGGACAAATCAAATCATCATCAGCAATTGGGGACTCCAATACCTGAATAGAGTTAATTATCGCCTCACGGATCCTCGGATCCTCCTCCTGTTCGGGATCATCGGAATGTGGTGTCAATAAAATCACTTTATTCACTTTCCCTACCACCATACCCTTCTTCAACCTCACTGGGTTTTCGGACGGATTGCAAAAGGCTACCAAGGCCGGTTTCCCGTCACCTGACACATAAGTGTTCAAGCTCCCCAAAGAATAGTCCTTCAGCAATCCCTGGTCTGGCTCGAACATCAAACCAGTTGATGTGTCTGAGTCACTGCAAACATCTAATTCAGCAAGAGTAACGGATTTCGGGAGGATGACAACTGCTTTCCGAAGTTTCACCGTCCGTTCCCCATCGTTCTCACTTACATCTATAGTGTTCACAGAGGATTCTTTTACGTTGTACTCAGGGGGTCTTTTCCATAACCTACATTCCACTGAATGTCCTCGGTTTTCTAAGTAGAACAATCCTGACCAGTCAAGACTACATCGATGGACCCAATAAAAATCAGCTCCAAGAATGCCGTCCTCGGGTCCTTTAAGACCACTTACGACCAAACATGTAATCATGTATGTCCGTCCACCCATTATCATGGGGCAAAGCACACTTCCATAAGTGATTATAGGTGTACCCGTTCCAGTTGAACACACCATATGTACCGAAACCAAAGGTGGTGCATTTGGAAGGGAATCATAGAAACCCTTAGTGACCAGGGAAGTTGTAGCACCTGGGTCTACCAAGAAATGTCCATGACCTCCACCTAATCCTACTGGGGCGTACCATCTCTCCCGAACCAATATTTCATTAGTTGGAATCTCCAAAGTTTTATGCAAGTGCACGGAAACTTTCTGAATCTGGGCAGAAGTTCTAGGAATCTGATTTCCCACCAGTAAAATCTGACCTTCCTCAGCATGAAATCCAGACTGACCCCATCTCACATCTGAATCCTCCAGGGGACCTTCAGTCCCTGGAGAGGCTTTACCGTCCGGCAACGATGTACATTCTCTGGATTTCTGAAGGCTTTGCTCTACTGAGAGCGCGTCCGACATACTTCCCAGTGCCTGGGCCTGACCCTCAGTCCCTATGCTACTCACAGACTCCCTTCGGACTGCAGTACTTGAAAGCGACTTATTCCCGACCCCCACCTCGCTCTTTATGAGGGTCTGTCGGCATTTCCCGAAGCCGGCTTGCCTATTGAGGCCTCAGCCTGCTTCAAGAGTCCGAGCAACTCCAACTTCCTAGGGCATTTCGCCAAGAAATGTCCGTCTTGGTCGCACAAGTGACACGTCTTTGGCATGGTTCTGACAAATTTCCTAGGCCCAGGAGCCTTGGATTTATCAGTACCAGTTGCACCCGAGGAAGGTTTCTTCCTACCATCACCCCAGGCCTGGACTGCCTGCACAAAAACTTCCTGCAGTTCCTCGGACCCAGAGTCCTCCGGAATGCTTTCAGCTTGAGCTACATCTGTAGCCTGAGTGACGGCCTTAATCCTAGCCCTTGGAAGGCTACTAAGTGCTGGCAATGCTGGCTGCACTGAACCGGCCTGAATGGAAACAAGAGAATTTGTTTCCAACGTACAGCTCTCCCACACTTCGGAGTAGTGAGCTGCTTCCAACAGATCAAAGGGCTGCTTAAAACGTACCCAGGTAGCCTCCTCTTGGTTACTTAGGCCACCCAAATATATCCTCAGCGACAGGGTTCTCAAGGTATTATCAATACCTGTGCCAAAGGCATACCTTCCACGCCTAGCAACTTCATTGGCAAACTGTCTGCTAGTTTGTCTGGGTGTCTGACGACAAGAGTAAAACTCGGATTGTCGTTTCACCCGAGAGTGATCTCCAAAATTTGCGTCCATGTGGGCCACAAATTGAGTGAGGGTAATACCCATAGGTAGACCACCCATATCAGCTAGTTGCTTTCTAGCCCCACATCTAAGTTGCCTTAGAAATTGAGCTTCAGACCAGTTGTGCGCCTCGGCCACAACTTGCATTTCTCCCAAGTACACTCTCCAAGGATCTTTCCCATCCCACAATCTCATGACTGGGGGTTTAGGACCGATTGTTTCTACCTCCTCGAAGTGAGTGTACTCAAAAACATCCAAATCACAATCATCCGATCCTTCATAGTGCAAACCTTGCACCAAGGATCTGTCCTTTACATTTAAAGGCTTTCTAGTGTATTTGACTAGAGTTTGTGAAGCAGCCATGGTAGGGCCTTCTGTCCACACGCCTGGCTTAGCCGTATAAGTACTGTCGGACACCTTACCCCTAGCATAAATACTCTCCCCTTTAGGGCGTTTAATACTAGAAGGCGCGCCAGCACCAGCTAAACCCGTAGGAGGGGTATGGCTTAGCAAACCCACTCCTTCTGACTGCGGAGACGAGGTTGGAATCTGAGGTACAGGGTCTCGGATCGTCACCTTCTTTTCAGGCTCCAAAGGTTTAGGAGTTCCTAACACATAAGACGCACCAGCATCTTGTGATTCTCCGGCCTTTTCCGCCCCTACTACCGCAGCACGTGCAGCATCAAACATCCCTTGGACCTGGGGAATGAGATCCTCACTAGTAATGCTAGTAGCCCGTTGACTATCAACATCCGAGCCGAGGTTTGCCATCTGAACTCTGTTATAATCGGCCGACAAATCATCCACTCTAGCTACTTCATTACGTAGCTTTTCATTTTCTATCATCAAATTTTTAGTGGTATCTGCCGCTGATTTAGACACAGTGTCCAAACAATCATGCAACTCGCGATTTTGAATCACAAGTTGCCTCATCTCGGTTGCAAATTCATGACAACGAGTCTGTTCATCAGAATAAGAAGTCTTCAAATTCTGATTTTTGAGTTTCAAGGCTCGAATCTCATTAACCAGATCCATAGGATCTGCATCCAACAAGCTCGCATCGCCACCTCTATATTGTCCCCAGGTGAGGTTATCCAACGAGAATCCAGGCCTAGGATTCGCTGGTCGGATACCAATTCTAGGATCAGGAAGCCTAGGTGGAGCAAAGACTTTCGGGCTCGGAGGCCTCAGTGGAGCAGCGCCTCTCGGGCTCGGAAGCCTCGGAGAGGTAATGCCTCCAGGGTTTGGAAACCTCGGAGGGGCAACATTATCAAGCCCAGGACCAGCCTGGGCAGTGGCATCAATACCGTCCGCCATAGCACTTCCGAGGAAGGCTTCCAATTCCCAATAAAGGGACAACAGGGTTATTCCGAGGAAAAACCACCAAAAACTTTCCAATTGAGGCTAAAACTGGGTCACGGCACCAATTGTAGTGTTCTTCACTACAACCCAGTTCTTTTAGCAAAGAATAAGACAAAAGAATGATTTCCTACACCGTTCTCTGTTTATTCAGACTCAAGAGGTAAGCATGACCTGTCCGAAGCTGGTTCTCGGACCTGTACACCAATCCAGGTACACAGTACCACATGGTGTCTCGGAGTACATGAACATCAGTACTAATTAATACAAGATTTGAAATACTTTACAGTCACACGGGCACTAAGGCCACAGTCCTTTATACATTAAGGTTAGACAATAACACTGTAAAATGCTGCCAGAGAGAAATAGGAGATAGAAATACGCGTGACTTCTAATCTCAGTAATATGACACAGAGAAATAGCACACAGTGGTAGCTCCAGCTGGTGCTTCGGAGAGGAAGTAAACCAATACCACTACAATCATATGTTAAAACATTCATCTTCATAACAAAAGAAGTATTCCAAAAATAAAGAATTCTTCATCCATTATTGTCTCTGAAAGTCACTGAAATAATAATTTGGAGATTTTGTATCCTCCTATAGTAAGACCATAGGAGTCTATAGCTGAGGCCGAAGGGGCTTGTTGATCTCACCTTACATCACTAATTACCAAACACCGGTAGTCGGGTGAACCCCAACTCTGGGGCACCAAAACGCCCTCACTCTACCCCTTTTTTGTGTGTGTGTGTGGGGGGGGGGAGAGAGAGAGAGCTTGATCTCGTCTTTTCAAATATGATATCTAAAAACCTATTTTTTGCGACTTATGACTCATTTTCCTGGAACACATCACATATTTATTAAATGTCTTGACCTTGAAATAAATGGCAAAAAAATCATCCCATTGAAGCCCGCTTCTTCCATCTAGTGGTTTCAATCCTGTCAACAGTCAGTTATTGAGGTAGGTCAGATTTTCAGAAAATGTACAATTGGCAGCTCTACACATTTAGTAAATTCTGCTAAATTAGGCTGAAAAATGATGAATACTGGGTATATCTGAGTATATTTGAGATCGCGTTGATTTAAAGTATGAGTTCTGTTGTGTTAAACTGCATTTTGAAGCTCATTTCTGTCTTAAATGTGGTTTATTTGAGACGATTGGTGAAGTTAATGAAAGCCAAAGTCAGCCTTATATAGGTCAGATCTTCAAAAAATGGTCCCTATAATCTTTAGGATAACCTCAGATATGTATTGGTATATTAAATATACAGTATTGAGATTAGATATGTGTTGTCATGCTAAAAACAGCTCTAAATAACACAAAATGATAACATTCTGAGCAAGGGTTGATGTGGGAATAATTAAAAGCTATTATCTGTTGTGACTTTTGATTAATTTCTAATTTTTAATCTCTAACACATAACATTTAAGTCTAACGCACTGTTTAACTCTCCTTAAATATATGGAAGCCTAAATAAATATATTTCCAATCCATTAGTCAATTACTGCTGTAATCATGATTAATAATAATTATATCTTTGTGACTTGCAGCCTTAACACCTGCCTTACTGTAAGACCTGTCTTACCTTTTACTTCACTTAACTGTGGGTAATTTGGAAAGGTGTAACTTGACTTAGAATAGAGACTTTCTTCAGAGTGTTGAATTGGTTTGCGTAACGGGCCAATTCTGGATTTAGTTTTATACCAAACACTCTACTTCAACAGCTGCTTATTCCTACACACAAACTGCTTTTATCAACGTTGTGTTGATAATTCAGTTCTACTTGATACAAATATAGCTTTACGTCCAACATGCGTTGTTAGATTAAACAATTGAATTAAAAAGTCGTCCTAATACTGAATAGGGGATTTGTATATGTCACTGCACATGTCTATTTTAGTGCATGTTGGGGTCTGGGATGGATTTGATTTCAAACTGACACACAGATCCTTCAGCTCTTTTACGGAAACATGCAAGAATCTTTGTACCAATATAATAGCCTCTTTAAATATCTACTTATATTATATACAATGTTAAACAGATTCTGTTTAAACACTCATGCTTAGGCTTTATACCAAGTTTCTTTCCATTAGTCCGAGTGAATGGGTCCATTCTGCAATCTTAACATAGATATATCCCCATATTGCTAGAAATGATATGAATATCACATGTTCAAGTTCTAGAAAAAGGGACAATAAGGTCTATTGGGATTTCTTGTTGAGGGAATCCCCAACCTACTTAATCCCTGACGTCATTCAAGGAGTTCCCCAACCTACTTTGTTGGGAGAAGGATAGAGGGAGGGAGTGGGATAAGGTAGTGGGGAATAAGGTTGAGCAGGGAGTAGGAGGAAGGAGGATGTAGTGGGACAGACCAGCATCTTATCAAGTCTCTTTCATATCGGGCACGGGCAGTCACGATGAACGGACGTGTGTGAATCGCTTCTCCGCTGAGACAACTATATTCAAAGCCTATCATCTCTTCAATAACCTTTTGCAAGGATTACTGTTGCAAGATACCTAGTATTATCCGTCTGGATCATTTCTATTGTGTCTTTATACGTGGAAGTACTTTCTTTGTGGTCATTATTGCTAATTTTCTTTCAAATACAACTGGTGCACCGGTTGACTTGAAAATGGCGGACTCTCATAGGCCACCCAGTGGCTACATGGACCCCTACTCTATGGACATGTTCCGATATGAGGAAGCTAGAAGGTTGGCTTACTTCAACAATCTAAATATCTTACGATCATCCAATTATGCTGCTTCAACCCAAGGATCTCAACCAACATGTCAAAGTATTGGATCTTCCCAAACAACTCTTCCCAGCTCCAACTGTTCTACGTCGACTTCTCTAGTCAGCACTCATGCGGCGCTTCATGGCGCTCCTACAACAACAACTCAGTCGTCTGGTCAGATAAGTCACCCTACTTTGCATCAATCTCCTC
Source organism: Sthenelais limicola (assembly GCA_942159475.1). Taxonomy (NCBI): domain Eukaryota; kingdom Metazoa; phylum Annelida; class Polychaeta; order Phyllodocida; family Sigalionidae; genus Sthenelais; species Sthenelais limicola. The sequence continues at coordinate 111,458,288 of OW804100.1, read as the reverse complement.
CTCAATATGTCAGCCCTCCTCCTAACCAAAACAATAACCAAAATAACTATCATTCTGATCGTGGAATGGACGAGATACATGATACTCTTGATGTAATCAAAGATTCTATGGCTAAATTGGTAACAACTAATTCGGTAATTGAAACTAGAATGAACACTATTGATACTAAACTCCACGAACTCCATCTAGTAAATCAACGTCTACATCAAGACAACCTTTCTCTTGGGGGTACTATTAGTGATTTCTGTGTCCGTTTTCCACAAATGGAAGCGGGAATAGTTTCACTTGAAACTCGTATGCAGTGCATTGAATCTAAGCTAGCCATACTTCCCCCCACGAACAATCCTAATACCAACATGCCTAGCTATGCTTCACTTCTTTCCAAAGGTATACCCGCCCCCCCTCAAAACTTTATTCCTTCTATTCCTTCTACCAATAACACTCCTCTTTCTCAAGAGAATTCTAGGGATCTTTGTGTAATCATAAAGGGTGTAGAGGAGGACCCAGATCATGAAGACATAGCAAAAACAATTGATTCCTTTTTCGCAAACATTCATATGAACATTTCATATGTTCAAACAGCTGGGGCAGTTAGATTAGGCGCCTATCAACATGACCTAGCAAATGCGGCTAAATTGGAGCATGACGCAAATGGTTCCCCTAAATACGGCAGACCACTCAGACTTCAATTTCTGACCATGAACAACAAAATCGAGCTGTTCAAGTCAATTACTAACAATAGAAACTCCCCCCTGATTAATGGCATCCGAGCTTTCAACGACCTGAGCGAAAATGACCAATTGCTAGAAAAGGAGGCAAGAGCTTTCTCAACTGCTGCTAAAGTGATCCACGGTAAAAAGGCTGTGGTTAGAGGCACCTCTTACGTAATTGATGGGACAACCTACTTAGCTGAACAGTATGACAAGCTCCCCCTTGGTATTACTCGTCACAACGCCTCCACTTATGATACCCCTGACGGCACAGCGTTCCAGGGGCATATGAGTCCCCTGTCGAACCTCTATAATTGTGAATTGGCTATGGATGACGGGACTATTGTGCACTCTGTGGAGCAAATGTTCCAGCTTCAAAAGGCTATTGATTGCCAAGCCAGCCAAGAGTTGATTGATAAATTGAAGGTCATTAAGAACCCCTACACTATCAAAAGACTTTCCCGCAAAATCCCAGTAAAGCCCGACTGGGATTCAATGGCTATTCTTAGGAAATGTGCAAAGGCCAAATTTGACACACACCCAGACCTAAAAGGCTTCCTGCTCTCTCAAAAACCAGGTATGTTCTATGAAGCAACCTACGAGGCACCTTATGGTTGTGGTTTCCCACTGTCTAGTGCAAGCCAAATCATTGCAGCTAATGTCGCCGATGACAGAAATACCTTTGGAAAGCTGCTTTATGAGCTGAGAAAGGAATACCCGACTTGAACTATTACTTAGTTATTGGTCTTCTACCTTGCAATGCCTCCTTTTAAGATTCTTATTCTTGGAGACTCCCGTGTCTCGAAATGGGATCATTTAATTCAAGAACTCGCAATTCAATACAATTGCTTTGATCTGGATATTACCTGCGTAGCGGTCCCTGGAGGGGACTGTGCCAGAATCACAGACCAAGGCGTCATCCTCTTTGGATGGAGACAGTTTGATTTGCTCTACTTCTGTGGAGGCATAAATAACTGTTCTATAAAGCATGGCTGGAGACAAATTACCCCTGTCACCTCCGACGCTTCTTCATTAACCTCCTTAGTTCACAACGAGATCCTACTCTCCCTTCCAAAACTCGAAGCCATGGCAACTAAAGTAATTGTTTGCGAAATCACTGGTTTATCATACTCTATCTACAATCGAAGAGACCTCACCTCCCCAATTGACCAAGACAACCTTAATACAGCCATCTTCAACCTGAACAAGCTGATTAGGAAACGAAATAGACAACAAAGGCTAATTACCCCCAACTTTGAGAGTCACGTTCATAAAATCAGGAAGGGCTTCATAGCCCACCGATACCTATCTACCACTACTGATGGGATTCATTACGATGACTCTACTAACAGGAAATTCGTTTTTAAACTTTTCTCTACATTCTACAGAAATATTAACTCAATATGCGAATAGGCCCCTCCTCTCCCTACCTCACACTTATAGTAGTGACTCGGTAGACTGATCGTCCTGACATCTAGTTTAATAATTACTTGACTATTCTCTCTCCCCACACTATCCATAAGTGACTTGGAGAACTTAATTATTGATAGTTTTGATATGTCTAGACTCTTTAGTCTAATCTTCTCTAACTTTTCTCTCTCTGCACACTATCCAGAAGTGACTTGGAAAGTGAAACTACTGTTAAATCTTAGTCAAACCTAAAAACATCTAAAAAATTTTAGATTATGAATAAATCCTCTTTGCCACCCCTTCTCTCCCCACACTTTTAAGTGATTTGGAGACTATTTCTTTTCTTTTCTTTTTCGATTTCGTTTTTGTTTTCAAGTATTGATATTATCTGATACTTTGCAGATGTAGTGTTTATACCTTGTGACCCCTTTTCTCACCTTGTACTCTTATGATAATTGATGTATACCTATACCAAACTCTGACTTCTGAATGACCTTCTTTATGTTACACCTTATACCTACTCAGCTCCTCACACTGATATGCGAGTGATTCGGAGCTGCAGCTAAATTGGGCCATCTCGACTGTTTATCCTCTCACTATAAAAACACATGTGATTCGGATTATAAATCCTCAGGGCTTATCCCTGCTACTAAGTAAACAAGCTCAACCAGTTGTACTGTCTTATTCTGGTTCTCTTCTTTTGTATAATTTAGTCCTTTTACTGTATTTTTTTTCTCTGTTTTTCAATTCACAGCTTCTCTTGGTCTCCATCACTTAAATCTTTGATGTTCAGTTGCACCCTCAGCGGATTCCTATCTCCCTACATCTGTCTGCCTTAGGCTTTGCGTTTGCATTAAGCCCCCCCCTGCCTGCCCCCCCCCCCCTCTTTTATTAAATAGTCTCAATGTCTATCAGTAACAAAAAGAATGGAATTCTATTCTACCACCTAAACTGTCAAAGTCTTACTAACAAATTCGATATTATCAAGCAAAATCTCATTGTTTTTAACCCGGATTTTATAGCCCTTACTGAAACTTGGCTCTCTGACTCTACTCCAGACCAACTCCTTTCCTTCCCTGGATACAACATGGTCAGACATGACAGGACAACTCTATCCCTGACTCTGACACTACAAAAAAAGGTGGTGGAATTCTCTGTTTCATTAAGTCATCTCTCAACTTTACATGCCCCCCTAATCTTAAATCCTCTTCCCCTGACTTGGAATCTATATCCATACGCCTCCTCCCCCAAAACCAGAAACCAATTCTCGTTACTGCAATATACAAACCTCCATCTGATAATACAGACATAGCCCTTGATTTTCTGAACAATATTATTGAAAACAACTCCTCATCTCCATCCCCACCAGAATTGATTCTGCTTGGAGATTTTAATATAAACTTCTCGGATAAAAAATGCCCTAATAAAAAGAAGCTAACTTACTTTACGCAACAGAATGGCCTAACCCAATTAATATCTGACCCCACTAGAATAGCTATTAGAAATGGAAGAGTTACTTCCTCTATGATCGACCTGATTTTAACCAACTGTCCAAATGTTTCGGACAGTGGTACCCTTTGTCACAACATCAGTGATCATGAAGCGATTTATATGATAAGAAAAAAATTAAAAACAAAAAAAGTATATGAAACTAAATTAGGGAGATCCTACCGCAATTACAATTATACTCTTTTTCAACAGAGACTAAGAAACAACTTTAATTGGGAGACATTTAGAAATCTTATTGACCCCTGCAAAGCCTGGGACTTTATCCTGGATGCCATTACCTCAACCCTCAATACTATGTGCCCTATCAAAACCATAAAAGTTAGAGTTACCAATGATCCCTGGTTTACGCGTGAATTGCTACAACTGATAAAAAGGAAGAATATTGCTCAAAAAAACGCGAAGCGTCTCTGTACTCAGGAAAGTTTACTGGAAGCAAAAAGATTGAAAAAAATAGTTAATCGTAGTATCCTACAAGCTAAAAAGGATTTTCTTCTCAATGCTCAAACAAACACCTCAGACCCTAAAAAATACTGGAAAATTATCAATTCAATCTTCCCCTCAAAATTGACTTCCTCTATGATCAATCTAACAGATGATTTTGATACACCCATCTCTAACTCCAAACTCCCTGACTATATAAATCGCTATTTTGCGAATATAACTGACAATCTTTTGGAAGGCACCTCTGATACTCCCTGGACATCCTCCCAACCCAATTCTGAACATGAACTGACGAATATTCTTACTAATGATATTGAACTATTACCATTAGTTAAGGCCATTGACATCAACAAATCTTCTGGCATTGAATATATCTCCAACCTAGTCCTTAGGGACGCCTTTTTAGTAATACTCCCCGAACTAACTCATTGTATAAACACCTCCCTTACCTCACATACCTTCCCGAAATCTTGGAAAATAGCCACTGTTATTCCACTATACAAGAATGGTGATATTAACAAAATCAATAATTATCGCCCTATCTCCCTCCTTCCCACTCCCAGTAAGTTGATTGAAAAGATAGTCCAGAAAAGAATTTTACTCTTTCTCACTTCCAATAAACTTCTTGATCCTCACCAAGCTGGTTTCTTACCTGGTGAATCTACCACAAACACTGTCAGCACTCTCACTGATGATTTATCGTTTGCCGTTGAAGAGAAAACTCCCTCCCTTATCACATTTATCGATTTCCGAAAAGCTTTTGATATGGTTGATCACAAAATTCTTCTAGCTAAATTAAACAAAATTGGAATTCGCGGTAATCTGCACCTCTGGTTGCATTCTTACCTCTCCCTACGATTACAAAAAACCCTTGTTAATAATGTTACTTCTCACACTGCTATAGTCAAGACAGGGGTACCCCAGGGTTCGATTCTTGGACCCCTCCTATTTTTGATCTTTATAAATGATCTTGGAGCCCATCTGAAACACTGCAATTACTTACTATATGCAGATGATACTGTCCTATACCTATCTGATAAATCCACCCAAATCCTTACCACAAAAATGCAAGAAGATATTAATAACCTTTCCTCATGGTGCTCCACCAACCGTTTCCTGATCAATGCTTCTAAAACTAAATCAATGCTTATTAACAAATCCAAGAATAACCCTATCATTGACCTTTCTCTCGACAATACTAGTCTTGAAATAGTACATAGTTATAAATACCTTGGGTATACCCTTGATGATCGACTTTCCCATCAACCTCATGTCAAGAATCTAATTAGGATTATCTCCCATAAAATCTACCTTTTCCTGAGAATTGGACACTTACTTACCAACAACTCCGCCATCCTGGTTTATAAAAGCAAAATCCTTCCCTATTTTGACTACACAGACATCGTCTACCACAACTCCCACCAAAGCAATCTCAACAAGTTACAAAAACTTCAAAACAAAGTCCTTAGATCTATATTACATGTTGATACTACCCAGCCTACATTGGAAAATCATAAAAATCTTGTGATCCCCTACCTTGCCAACAGAAGAATTTTCCATCTTCAACTTTTTGGCTTCAAAAGAGCTCAATCTCCATATTTTAGAGTAAACCATGATCAACGTAATACTCGTGCTAATACTGCCCCTGTTTTAAAAACTTTTAGATGCAGAACTCAAATTGGCTCAAATTCTGTTTATTTCAAAACTGCCAAAACCTGGAATGAACTACCCCCCCGTGCCAGAAACATTGGTACTATTGAGACCTTTAAATCTCTTCAACGCAAATGGCTAATCTCCACCTTAGATTAATGTACTATTACTCTCTGTAATACAAATCTTCAGAAAACTAGGTCACACTTTTCAGTGATTATCCTGGTTTTATTCTTTTACTTTATACTACGGTCCTCAGATATGTTTATTAATGATCTTCTCACAAGTGGGGTCACACTTTTAATAGTGACTATCCCCAGGAATACTTTCCAAGTATATATGCTGTTTGCCTAAAAAATTCCCTCTTATGAGTTCTCATATGAGTTATTTTCTCACTACATTATATAATTTGCAATTTAACCACAAAATTCCTCTGGTTCCTGTTCTCTACACAACGGTCCTCAGATATGTTCATTAATGATCTTCTCACAAGTGGGGTCACACTCTTGATAGTGACTATCCCCATGAATACTTTCCAAATATATATGTTGTTTGTCTAAAAAAATTCCCTCTTATGAGTTTGTAACTGACCAACTTAACGGATCATTTATTTATCTTGCAAAAATCTTAATCACTGTTACCCAAAAAGCTGGGCGCATTGGAATAACCCAGTTTACTGGGAGATGTCTACCCCAGTTGAAATAAAATCGTTAAAAAAAAAAAAAAAAAAAAAAATGAAGAAATGTCATCACCACCAATAATGTTGCAATTCCTCACCATGTGATTGTCATGTAGCTCCGAGAGATAACTAAAAGAAACAAATACTCATTCATTTTGATTTGAGAGGGTCGAGGGGGTCGTGGGGGAAGAGGGGGCGATGGGGGGTTAGTAAGTGAGATTGGTTGCTTGACGCCCTTATCAACATATTTACAATGGTTATATCAAGGACGGGAGAGCTGAGAGGGAGGCAGTTCATGCTCTTACCCAGGATATAGAGATATAGAAGAAGGGAGAGAGGGACAGAGAAAAGAGACAGAAAGGCACTTTATGGTCATACCCACGATATAGAGGTAGAGAAGAAGGGAGAGAGAAAGAGAAAAGAGACAGAAAGGCACTTTATGGTCTTCCCATGAAATACAGATAGAGAAGAAGGGAAAGAGAGACAGAGAAAAGAGACAGAAAGGCACTTTATGGTCTTACCCAGGAAATAGAGCTAGAGAAGAAGGGAGAGAGACAGAGAAAAGAGACAGAAAGGCACTTTATGGTCATACCCAGGAAATAGAGATAGAGAAGAAGGGAGAGAGAGACAGAGAAAAGAGACAGAAAGGCACTTTATGGTCATACCCAGGAAATAGAGATAGAGAAGAAGGGAGAGAGAGACAGAGAAAAGAGACAGAAAGGCACTTTATGGTCTTACCATTGATTCCTTTATTCCTCATTATCATGTGTTTGAAGAACCTTGCCTCCACAACCCGATTGGATATGAGAGTAATGAAGAACGTAAGGTAACATTGCGTTTAACATGGAATCAGGAATAACTCAATCAGTATCGTATATATATATATATATGTGATGTGTTTCAGGAAAATGAGTCATAAGTCGCAAAATGTATATTTTACAAAGTGTTTTTCTCACAAGATCACATTATTGGAATGTTCTAATTTTGTAAGGGTTCATCACTTATAGCTATATCAATCCATGTATCAAATTTCAGGACAATTCATGTAATAATTATATCCTTTCGTTTTAAAGGTCCTCATATGGAGTATATTTGGTTACTTTATTGTTTATTGACCCCCAGAAATATTGGAAACTTTTTTTTAAAAAACAAAAATATAAAACTTTAAATCTTAAAATACTTATTAGATTATTAGACTGTTTACTATCATTGGAATCGGTTTGATCTAATCTTTTCAAATATAATGGTATCTCAAAACCTATTTTTTGCAACTTATGACTCATTTTCCTGAAACACATACATATGAATAGCTAGTAATGAATGCAAACTTGAACATAAATAGTGGAATATGTACCAAGTAACATGGTTGAACTCCTGCATGTATAATATAAAGCATTTATCAATGATAAATTACTAAGGAGGTGATAAGTAACAGGGTTATCAGCTAGCTGGCTACAACATGCCTAGTTAACATGAGTACTTGTACAGTAACAGCTGGGAAATGGACACATAGGTCTCTTATTTATATTTCACATTCATATATTTATATGTGATGTGTTACTTACAAATGAGTCAAAAGTTAAATAAATATTTAATATTTATTTCATTCACAAGATCTCTTCGATGGAACATTCTCATTTGTCTGACTCATTGAAATACTGTAAGAGGTCTCTAACACCATGTCTTCATTGTACATCGCCTATATGTGCTGTGTTTCAGGAAAATGAGTCGCAAAATTGATGATTTTTTTTATATGGTGGGGAACCTTGGGCCAAAAAAAAAATAGGTGTGTTTCCGATCCCCCCCCCCCCCCTACCTAGAAAAACCTTACCCTACCTACAAATTTTTTTACCATACCTGATTTTTTCCCCATCATATCTTACAATTTTGGGATTTTTTGACAAAGCAGGAAAACGGGTTTTCCTAACCTAAAACTGTCAAAAAGCACATTTCCCATGTTCAAAACAACTATTGTTATGAAAAAGACATTTTTTTCAGTTCCTGGGAGGTGTTTTCCAAACAAAAAAAAAAAGTTACCAACCCCCCTACCTAGTTTTCAGCCAGATAAATTTGAATTTCAATGGTGTGTTGTTAAATTGTTTTATTCTTCACGACTGACTGCAATATTACTAACATTGTAGAAGCGGCGATGGCAGAGACTTGAATAAAGGATTTAAAATAAACGAAAAATAAGGACAGTGGTGTGTTTCAGGAAAATGAGTCATAAGTCGCAAAATTGATATTTTTCAAAGTGTTTTTATCACAAGATCACATTATTGGAATGTTCTAATTTATAGACGGTTTGTCACTTACAGCTATGTCAATCGATATATTAAATTTCAGGACAATTTATGTAATATATCCTTTCGTTTTAAAGGTCCTCATATGGACTACATTTAGTGACTTTACTGTTTATTGACCCCCAGAAATATTGGAAACTTTTTTTTTCAAAAACGAAAATATCAAACTGAAAATCTAGGAATACTTATTAGATTATTAGACTGTTTACTATCATTAGAATCAGCTTGATCTCATCTTTTCAAATATAATGGTATCTCAAAATCTATTTTTTGCGACTTATGACTCATTTTCCTGAAACACATCATAGTATTATGTTTTTAAAAACAAACTCATAGTGAGTTTACACTCATACATGACCCTTATTTCCATCTAATCAAATTATATTGATGATTTTCAAGTATTATATCCATTTAATGTATTCATGTTATAATTCAATTTAATTAAACATATTATTCATTCATACTTAACGGGGTCAATCAAATTGTAACCATACTTCAAAACAAATATTTCTGGACATTTATTATTTATTCATTCGTTGAGACAGTATTTATTACACACCTGCAAGATTTCTTTCACTCATTCAACTTCCAATCTTTGTAAAAAATATATATAACAGCATAATATTTTGTTTTTGTTTTAAAGGGTTTAATTCAACATTCCCGCTAACTGGGTACACACATGACTAATTGCAATAATTACAATAACAAGTCAATGCAGAAACAATGCAATGAATTTCACAGAAATCTTATCGACTACCTCATCGCCATCGCAACGCCAACGATTTTGTTGACAGTGGCCGGACTGCTTTACGTGTATGCCATGATAATAGATAAAAGTTATTTCAACTCATTTAGAAAATGATTTGAATGGAACTCATTGCCATTGAAATGAACATATTCGCCCGGAGAGATAAGATGAGAGAAGAAGTTTGGTCCAACCAATGGTCCAACATACCACTCTTATCTAATCTGAGGGTTTGGACCTAGAGTGTTAGGACCACCAGCCATGCCTCTGGTCCAGATACCCTAATATGACAGAACCCCATTTGACTCACTTTTCTTGCTTTATTTGATCTTAGCATCCCTAATTCTTTTCTCCAATCAAGGAATGACATCAATAACTAAATATGTGAGTTTAAAAGGAAAGTGAGCCCAAGATATGAAGCTATTAGTGAAATTAAAGAATAAAATGACTTGAAAATGAAGTGGACAACCAATAAGTAAATTTTGTCACTAAAACAGCCATTCAGGGTATCAAATAGAGATATAAATTTGGAATACAAACTCAACTGTCAACCACGCCACTTACAATGACACACAATCTTAGAACTTGTGTCATAGGAAAACTATTCCCAAATCAACTTCTAGTTGTATCCATATGGATATACAATTTCACTTTTTGGGACAATGTTGGCCCCCCCATGTTTAAATTGCTTCCTACATCACTGATTTACTCACAAGATCTCTCAAGTCTATTCCTGCTTTTTACAAAAACTCTGTTTCGCCTCTGTAGGACCGAAACTCAATGCTGACTCTATGGAGTTTCGGTCCAAGAGAGTTGTAAGATCGATACAAAATGGCCTTCTACCTAGTACAACGTGGAACCTCAGTTCTTTTTGTTGTACTTGTGTTATTCCTTGTGATGAACTATTGTGGAAAGGCCTTCAGCCGAATATGGTGCGGAACCTTGGGCCCCCCAAAAAAATCGGTGTGTTTCCGATTTACCCCCCCCCCCCCCTACCTAGAAAAACCTTACCCTACCTAAATTTTTTTTTACCATACCTGATTTTCCCCCCATCATATCTTACAATTTTTGGATTTTTTGACAAAAAAAGTTTATAAAAGCAGGAAAACGGGTTTTCCTAACCTGAAACTGTCAAAAAGCACCTTTCCCATGTTCAAAACAACTATTGTTATGAAAAAGACATTTTTTTCAGTTCCTGGGAGGTGGTTTCCAAACAAAAAAAATTAACAAAAAAAAAACGTTACCCCCCCTACCTAGTTTTCAGCCAGATAAATTTGAATTTCAATGGTGTATTGTTAAATTGTTTTAATCTTCACGACTGACTGCAATATTTTTAACATTGTAGAAGCGGAGATGGCAGAGACTTGAACAGAGAATCTAAACTAAACGAAAAGTGTGATGTGTTTCAGGAAAATGAGTCATAAGTCGCAAAATTGGTATTTTTCAAAGTGTTTTTATCAGAAGATCTCATTATTGGAATATTCCAATTTTTGGTGGGTTGATCACCGATAGCTATATCAATCGATGTAATACAGACCAATCTATGTAATATATCCTTTGGTTTTATAGGTCCTCATATGGACTATAGTCAGGTAGATTGGTGCAAGAATTGTTCAAATTGGTATGAAAGCATGAAATTTGGTACAGTGATAGATTTTGGTATGCTGATTAATTTTGGATATTGACCCATTCTGAAATATTGTTTTCTTAGGTTCTGTTGCCATGGTAACATTTTTTCAGTGAAATTTTGGCCATTCCCCGGAAATACTGAATTCTAACGAATAATTTGATGTGGTATACCCACATAAAGTAGTCTATGGAATAGGTCATAATATGGACTACATTTAGTTACTTTACTGTTCATTGACACCCAGAAATATTGGAAACTATTTTTCAAAAACGAAAATATCAAACTTAAAAATTTTAAGTCTGATAAAATAATAAGTATTTCTATATTTAATATAGAAATACTTATTATTTTATCAGACTGTTTACTATTATTGGAATCGGCTTGATCTCATCTTATCAAATATAATAGTATTTCAAAATCTATTTTTTGCGACTTATGACTCATTTTCCTGAAACACATCACAAATAAGGACAGATATTAATTTTGTAATCTGTGCATGTATTGTCTTATTGTTTAAAAGTCAAAGCTTGATCTCTCTATTAGTTATAACAGGGAGCGAGAACCAAGATGTAGTCAATGTATGTGAGTAAAGAAAGTATAAAAAAAAATCAAAACTGAAAAAGGGAGAATCCTTAGAATTGATTGAACCCAAATGGCAGGGACGCTGAATAAAATATAGTATAGTATAGTATACTCAGTCGACTTCACCTCAGGATTATGCACTATACAGTGCATCAGCAGCCCCTCAATGTTGACCATCAGTTCTATAGAATATGTACCCATTTATGTATGGATATATATGTATGTATGTATGGGAAGCAGAACCATAAGGATTCGGCGGGCATATCGTTCGGGGATTTCCGGAGCAGTTCCGAGCAGTCACGAGCAGCCTGAGCAGTTCAACCAATCAAAACACCTCCTTGTCTATGTAACCAAGCAACAGAGTCACCCTGGTATATAAGTAGCTCCCGTCGTAAGAAAGAATCATTCATCGATCGGGCAGCAAGCGAGCAACTCCTCCGTGCTTCAACTAGCAGTAATCTCATATTATTGTACAATTTTAAATCAGAATGGTGAAATGTTCAGTTCGTCACTGTAATACCTGTGGTAACAGGCACAGTAAGCCAACAGGAAAAAATTGGAAGTTTGCGGAGGGGTTTGGTGGCCCGGAGATGGATGACACTGACCATGATTCTTCTAACGCTCAGTTTGATGAGAGGCTGGCGCGTCTTGAGAAGTTGATCGATCGTATGGGGAAGAAGAAGCCTAGGCGTCGTTCACCTTCTTGTGATTCTTCAGGTGAAGCGGATGATTCTTCTTCTGATTCGAGTGTTTATCGGCGATCCAGATCCCGCAGACGGACGAAGAGGAAGGCCTACGATCCTAAGAACTTCTTAAAGAAAGGTGAGCCCCTTGACAGCTTCGAATCTTTGATGGTCGTAACTCTGAAAAATGTAATCAAAATTCTCGATGAGGGAAAGGATCCAATGGGGCTTGTGCGTCATGGTCTGATTCTGGCTGAGAAAGCTGCTTCAAAAGTCTATAATTTTGAGGCATTTCTTAAATATGATGTGGCGGTGCGTGACAGAGCTAATCTTACAGGATCTAGAGCATTTGATGGCGTTACTCAGGAGGATGTTCTCCGTTGCTTTAGCTATGAACATACTAAAAAAGCATCAGGTGTTGTGATCGCCGACAAAAAAGGTCGAAAGAAAAGCGATAAACCATGTCTCAGATTTAATGCCGAAGCGGGTTGCACTAATAAGAGTTGCATATATATGCACAAGTGTGTATCATGCGGTGAAACTGGCCACCCCGTAAAAGATTGTAAGGGAAAGAAAAACAAATAGGAAGTTGGGTCCCCTCGCTCAGACACCCACTTTGTTTACATTAGTTCCGGAAACCCTGACAACTCTCGCGAGCTTATGAACAGTGACGAGATTGCAAATGGCGCCGCCCATGACAAGCATGGCCATAATGGAAGTGATGTGTTTATTTCCAAAGGTTCTAATTTAAACTTGGTCAGTGATGCAGGGGGGTCCCCTATTGTACTCACCGATGAAATGATCGATGATTCTGTAAATATAACTGTTGATTCAAGGTCCGCTGACCTGTGTATATATTCCAACGATACTGACATCGATGTGACTGATTGGAGTGATAGCGTGCTTGTGTCTGAATCCGTCGTAGCTTCAACACCATTTCATACTCCACTATTCTCTTATACATCACCAGATAACAATCGTGTGGATGTATTTCAGACTTGCTATGATGGAACTTGTAATTGTATCCATGTTTTGGGTGGTTTCCCCACCCAACTGCGACCCTGCCGCTTCGCTAAGTTTTTCTATGATGGTGTCGCATCGACCGCTCGTCACTATGAACTTTTGAACTTTATCTTAGATGGTTTTCCTATTGTGGATGAAGAGGTTAGCCACTATGATTGCCAGAACTATAAATCCATTAACGACTCTATGGCCAAATCCTGTATGAATAAGATTATTGCTAGTGAGATCGCCAAGAACTATATTTCTGCTACACTGGCCGCGCCGTCTTGCATTCACGCCATGGGAGCCGTGCTGAAAGGAGTTGACAAGATCCGCCCTATCACCGACTGCAGTCGTCCCGATGGTGTGTCTGTAAATGATCATTGCTCATCTTTAGTTATACCTTTTAAGTATAAGGGCATGGAAGAAGTTATTGATGTTTTATCACATGATGATTACATGGGAGTGGTAGACATTAAGGCTGCTTATCGTGCTGTATGTATACGCCCTGATCACCGTCAATATTTAGGCTTTCGGTGGGAGGTAGAAGGCACCGACTGTGTATTTGTTGACAACAGACTGTGTTTTGGGTTGCGGACGGGCCCATGCCATTTTAATCGCATATCAGAGTTTATACACGACGTTATGACCGATGCTGGTATTGTGATTGTGGAATATTTGGATGATTTTTTATATGTATCACCTACCTATGATGAGGCCTTGTTAGCACAATCTGAACTTGTTAGGATGTTACGGTTCCTGGGATTCCACATATCTTGGGGTAAAGTTTCCCCCCCAGCACGCCAATGCATTTTCCTGGGTATCCATATATGCTCTGAAAATATGCAACTCAGCCTCCCCCAGGCGAAACTAGACAAGACTGCCTCTTTGTTGACTAAATATTCACGCTGTGATTACATGACTAAATGGGATTTAGAGAGTCTAAATGGCTTGCTGGCTCACTGTGCCCAGGTGGTACGCGGGGGTCGTACACATTGCCGCAGGTTATATGACTATCAGAAATTCATGATTAAACACAAGCTACGAAGATCTCACATCCCAGCCCCGGCTATGCAGGATATTAAATGGTGGTTATCCTTCATGACTTTCTTCAATGGTGTTTCCACATTTGCAAGGCCTGATTACCCATTCAAGATGATTTCAGACTCTTCTCTACGTGGGTTCGCGGTTCACCTAGACAACGATTGGGTTTCAGGGCCTTTCAATGATGAGTATCCTTTGCAATTCGGGAATGTCCACAACCATGTTGCCCCTAACCCTCATCTTGATGAAACTGTAACTGACAATATTAACGTGCTAGAGTTATGGCCTGTGCTGGTTGGTTTGAAGCGATGGGGTTTACTTTTTAAGGGTTCTAGGGTCACAGTTGTGACTGATAACACACAAGTACTATATGCTCTTCGCTCTGGAACTAGTGTTAATGAAACTACCATGGCTTGGTTGAGAGAAATTTTCTGGCTGTGCATATTTAATGACATGGCGCTGTTAACAGAGTACATTAACACAAAAGACAATATTGTCGCTGATACATTATCTCGCCTGTGCTATGATGTTTATCGCAGGAAGGCTCCCGAACTATTATCCTCTGTTGCACTATGCCGCTCTGTGTCTTTATTTGCATTTTGCAGAGAGCAGTTTTGACCGCCTTGTGGCCAGATCTTCCACGATGAGAGCTTGTTCCGTGGCCCCTTCAACTGTCAGGATCAGGAATATTCAGTGGAGGTGTTACAAGAGGTTTTGTTGTGCATATGGACTAAAAACATATGTAGTGTCTTTGCCACAGATGTGTGCTTACGTGACTTACCTATCTAGATATATGAGATATAGTTCCATCTCTACTTATTACCAAGCGGTAGTGTTCAAATTCAAAATTAAGGGTATGTTTTTACCTTCTGCAAGCCACCCTTTGATTAAATCAACTTTGGATGGTATCAAAAACTCAGACTTACGTCCTTCCATCCGCAAGGACCCAATTACTCCAGCACACTTATACTCTTTATCAAAAGTTGTAAACCTTTGTGATGATATGGAGCTGTTATGCTACTCCGCAACACTTCTGATGTTCAGGGCCCTTCTCCGGGGCTCTCACGTGGTGGCGTCGCCTCATACCCAGCAACGTCATGATGTCTGCTTCAAGAGTTGGGGGATGGTCCTACACATTAGGTTATCGAAGACGTCGACGTCCTTGGACAATATCCACATTCCAGTGGTTTTCTCCCCTAGAAAGAGACTATGCCCTGTCTCTTTAATTCTGCTTATCACCAGTAGATTTCCCTCCTCTCCTGACGCCCCCCTTTTTTCTACTTCAAGGGTTAAGGCTTTCTCCTACAACCTTTTTACTAAGGCCTTCAATTCCCTTTTATCACGGGCTAATATTAGGGATAAACTTTCATCCCATTCAATGCGTATTGGTGGTGCTACATTCCTTTCTGATTCGGGTTTCAGCCCTTTAGATATTAAGCAGCGTGGGTCCTGGAGATCTAATTGTTTTTACCGGTATATCCGGCCCTCTATTTCCCACCAACGCATTGTTGATAGCAAATTTGCTTCTTATTTTTCACATGTCTGAGTTCTACTTACAGACCTGCTTGGCCCCTTGGAGGAATAAAATTACAAAGTTGGACCAATCCTGTCTTCCGTGTCACTCCCTACGACAACGCATATGGGAAGCAGAACCATAAGGATTCGGCGGGCATATCGTTCGGGGATTTCCGGACCAGTTCCGAGCAGTCACGAGCAGCCTGAGCAGTTCAACCAATCTAAACACCTCCTTGTCTATGTAACCAAGCAACAGAGTCACCCTGGTATATAAGTAGCTCCCGTCGTAAGAAAGAATCATTCATCGATCGGGCAGCAAGCGAGCAACTCCTCTGTGCTTCAACTAGCAGTAATCTCATATTATTGTACAATTTTAAACTTTCCTCATTTATTCCTACTGTGTTATGGAGGAATAAAATTACAAAGTTGGACCAATCCTGTCTTCTGTGTCACTCCCTACGACAACGCATATGTATGTATGTATTATTTGTATTTCCAATAATA
This sequence comes from Sthenelais limicola, assembly GCA_942159475.1. Classification (NCBI taxonomy): domain Eukaryota; kingdom Metazoa; phylum Annelida; class Polychaeta; order Phyllodocida; family Sigalionidae; genus Sthenelais; species Sthenelais limicola. The sequence continues at coordinate 111,441,884 of OW804100.1, read as the reverse complement.
CATATGGGTGAAATAATATATATAGATACAATTTCCCGGAAGAAGGGATAAAGCAGTGCTTTGTTTTACTATCAAAACCTTCTGCGAGAATGCAGGTTTTCCAGGTTACCATATAATTCGAAATGTCACGTTATATTATTCAATATTAAGCTTCTTTTAGAAGTATTGCTTATCTGTTCTCATAACATAATAAACATAAACATACAGTATATATATATATATATATATATATGATATCAGTTCTTACTACAACTATGGTCTCAAATGAAATAAAAAATACCAACTATATAACAGTAATCTGTATTCAATCGTAACAATAACATTATTTCTTTCTTGTGCACCTACATAACATATTTCATTCGGTACAATCAAATAATTATTTTCTTCATAAATCATCACAGAAGAACCAGAGTTCTCTCATCACGGGAGCTATTTCTAACTATATAGCCAGTCAGATAGAGTGATTTACATAGCTCTCGACATAGTTGCATCATACTGTGGCGACATCTCTTAATTTAAACCAGAACTACCCAAACCTCACTTTGGTTGAATCGTTTGTCACTAGGTGGTGCCAGAGAGCGGAAAGTCACCTTGCCACATAAGGCCTCGCTTCATGCAGAGTTGTTAAAACGAACGTCTTTATTTTAATTTACATCACAACATCGGAAGCCGATATGTGTATTTCAATATGGAAGGAGCTTCCCGGGTCAGATTTTCAGAAATGTACAATTCACCCTCAGCTATCCTCTCAAATAATCCAATTGTAAGAGAAAAATAAGGCACAACGGAAGAGATATTTTTAATCAACTCAATGCCAAAGATACATGGATATATACATAGCCTTTATAACTTTATAGCCTAATTTAGCAGAAGTTACCAAATGTGTAGAGCTGACGGTTGTACATTTTTTTTAAGTCTGACCCTTCTGATTTAAGTTTACTTCACAAAATTAAATTGTTTAAAGCTGTCCTCTCAGCTAACATTGGTCAAGAATTGAAAATTATTTTACTACTTTTTTCCATTCTCTCTCTAACCAGCTAGAAGTAATTTGACTAACATTTCGGATGATTGTGTTAAGGGTCAGATTTTCAGAAAATGTACAATTCACCTTCACCAATCCTCTCAAATAACCCAAATTTTAGATGAAAATAAAGTTCAAAATACAGTTTAATCTAACCAAACAGTTTGCTAGAATCAATGCAATGTCGAATATAGTCGAATTTACCTAGTATTGACCACATTGCAGCCTAGTTTAGCAGAATTTATTAATGGAATATTCTATTTTTTGGAGGGTTTATCACTTATAGCTATATCAATCGATGTATCAGATTTCAGGACAATCTATATAATATATTCTTTCGTTTTAAAGGTACTCATATAGACTACATTTAGTTACTTTATTGTTTATTGACCCCAAGAAATATTGGAAACTTTTTTTAAAAAAAACGAAAATATCAAACTTAAAATCTAGAAATACTTATTATTATTAGCTAATATGGGATATGTTTCAGGAAAACGAGTCATAAATCGCAAAAAATAGAATTTGAGACAACATTATATCTGGAAAGATGAGATCAAGCCGATTCCAATGATAGTAAACAGTCTAATAATCTAGTAAGATTTTAAGTTTGATATTTTAGAAGTGAATTTCGGATAATATGTGGATATATTAACAGAGAGTCCAGCTTTAGCTGAGAGTGCAGCTATAACTGACAGTGCAGCTATAACTGACAGTGCAGCTATAACTGACAGTGCAGCTTTAACTGACAGTGCAGCTTTAACTGACAGTGCAGCTTTAACTGACAGTGCAGCTGTAACTGTCAGTACAGCTTTAACTGTCAGTGCAGCTTTAACTGACAGTGCAGCTGTAACTGTCAGTACAGCTTTAACTGTCAGTGCAGCTTTAATTGACAGTGCAGCTATAACTGACAGTGCAGCTATAACTGACAGTGCAGCTTTAACTGACAGTGCAGCTTTAACTGACAGTGCAGCTTTAACTGACAGTGCAGCTTTAACTGACAGTGCAGCTTTAACTGGGAGTGCAGCTATATTTTATTAATAGGGGACATGCATGTGCCACTGCGCATGTCTGTAACAGTGCATGTTGGGTGGCATTCTGTTGAAATCTCACATACACATATTTTGTCCCATTAATTTTGTATCAAAAATCAAAAAATGTTTTCACTAATATCGCAGCTTGTATAAATGATCTATGCAAACCAAATGCATGATGGGAAAGATGAAGGCTTGTGTTATAGCGGAACTCCACTAGAGGAAAAACGGCGGCAACTTTTTTTTCTGCCGACTAACATCAGTTCATTTCATGTTTGCAATGAAAACTCAAATGGAGGAGTGTCAGATGTGTTGCCACATTCTCTGGGAACTGTTGTTTCTGTATGGATATTTTCTGCAACAAATTAGTGGACAACAACAAAAGTTGTCGGCGCCGTTTTTCTCTCTTGTGGAGTCGCCCCATTATGGAAACATAGATATATCCCTTATATATATATATTTCCCTTCTCCTCTCCATGGATTTTGAAATAGTTTTGATAAATAGTCCATGCTCAGCATTTTTTTTCATAGATTTTAGACTGTACCATTAGTCTAAGATTCAAAATGGCGGCTATGCAAATCCCCTATTGTGCATATTAATTAAACTGTTGTCTTAATACATTACAATCAATACCAGTCAAATCCCCCTATTGTACCATTAGTCCCATTAGTCCCACAATTCCATATACGAATCAAGATTCAAAATGGCGGCTATGTAAATCCCCATTTTGTGAATATTACTTTAATCGTTGTAGTGCTGCCTTAATACATTACAATCAATACCAGTCTGGCACAATTGGTGATAATTCCGTCGTCTGCTACAGGAAAGCACCTCTTACAACAATTCCCGCCAATTGTACAGACACGTGATACCCACCGTCGGTTACCATGACGACCAGCGTCAACTATGGGTCCAATTGTCGTCTGCCAGGGCGGATATTATCCCATGTTACACTGACAGAAGCAGACGACCGTGAGAGGATGCGCAGGGGCTTGGGGCGCGGGGGGGGGGGTCGAAGCAAAGGGGGGGGGGCGGGAAGGGTTTTGGTGTGTGTGTGGAGGGAGGATGGCCGGGGGGGGGGGGCAGGCAATTGCAATCGCATATCACAAACTGTTGCAGTTGTTGATTATGAATTATTAGTTTCGCGATTTTTGCGCGATCGGTAAACTGGTTAACATTTGTAGAATATATAATAGTTATTCTCTCAGGTTCTCCGACTATCTCTGCTTCTCCCCCCCTATGTATCCCCATCTCTCCTCTCTCTCTCCTGTATCTCACTCTCACTCTCTACTCTCTACTCTCTCCTCGCCCTTCTCTCTCTTCTGTCTCCTCTATCTCTCCTCTCACTCCCCGCTCTCATCTCTCCTCTCTCTACCTTCCTCTCTCCCCCTCTCTCTCTCTTCTCTCTTCTCCGCTCTCCTCTCTTCTCTCTCTTCTCCACTCTCCTGTCTCCTCTCTCCTCTCCTCTCTCTGCTCTCTCTCCTCTCTCTGCCTTCATCTCTCTGCCTTCTTCTCACCACTCCTCTCCCCTTTCTTTCCTTCCCCTCCCTCTTCTACTTGCTCTCCTTCCCCCTCTCTCCCACTCCCTCTATCTCTCCACCTTTCTCCCCCTTCAGCCAGCTCCACCCAGGTCAACCACAGCGCCACCACAACCCATCACTCACTTCCGGTACCGCCGACTCACTCTCAGCCTCGTTTCCCTTCATGAAAGATCCACAACGAGGTCCCCATTGTCACGTGACCTTGGCTTACGCATGCGCCGTAATCAGGAGCAGAAAATTGATCTTGTTTTTTGCCTGAGGGGGTGTGGACGGCAGAGGCTATAGAGGGTGAGGGTGAGGAGTGGGGGAGGAGTGATAAGGGGAGTAAGGCAGGGTACAGTGGGGTGCAGGGATGGGTGCAGGGTTTGAGTAAGCAGTTTACCGATGCACTTTCAGCTAACGTCGGTCAAAATCTGAATTTTTTACTACTTTTTTATCCATTTTCTCCAACCGACCTAATGGTCAATTAACCAACATTTGGGAGGATTTTGTCCAGTTGTGTTTGTGACAGGACTAGTAAAACTAGGCTAGTCTATGGTAAAAGGTCCTCATGTGTATTAGGATGACCCATCTGAATCCGTTCCTATGACGACTTCACTTAATATCGCTCTCGGCGGCAGTTTCCTCCCAGTGATTACCCTTTGTGTAAACATAAAACAGCAGAATATTATTATAATTATTGAATTTTTATTCTGACAAAATCTTACAGAATGGGGCTTGCCACTTCTACTATATGTAGGTCTTTCAGTGAGACCTTAAATCCTATAAGTCAAAAATTGAGTAAATTCTATAAGATTTGTTTTGTCGTAGTAATCCAGGTCTAAGAGAAAAATTACATTCAAATGAAGTTTAACGTACATGCCAAAATTACTCAGATATATATGAAATGTATTATGTAACAGTCTAATTTAGCAGAAGTTACCAAATTGATAGAGCTGACAATTGTACATTTTCTGAAAATCTGATCCTTATGCATGTGATCTATGCTTTCCCTCTTTTATTCCATGATTTGGCCGTGAACGTACAATATAATCGATATACTTGCCGCTCACAAGGTGGACAATATAAACTCCCTGTATTGTACAGTGACGTCACGACCGTTCGAGACAATGCAGACATCTCACTTTGATGAAATTAAAACAAATAAAGTTGTTTTAACGTAAGAATCATGGAATAAAAGCAAGAATAGCACAGTATCGTGTCTTCGGAGGCCTATATTCTCCTCGTATGGCCGAAAAACAACTCGGCCTACGGCCTTGTTGTTTTTGGCCATACTCGGAGAATATAGCCCACCTCATACGCGATACTATGCTGTTCTTGCTATAGTATGCAGCCCTTGTATGCAGTGTTTCAGGAAAATGAGTCATAAGTCGCACAATTGATATTTTTCAAAGTGTTTTATTCTTAAGATATCTTTTTTGGAATATTCCAATTTTTGGGGTGCTTAATGCTGCTACATTCATACATATACAACATTTCAGGGCAATGTATTAAATATATCTATGCATTTCTAAGGTCATCTTGTGGAGTATATTAAGGTATACTTTATTAGTAATTGTCCACCCAAAAATATTAATATTTTTGTCAAAAACAAAGATATCTACCTGAAAATATAGAAGCACTATTAAGATGTCCTACTATTTACTACCGTTAGAATCGGCTTGATCTCATCTTTTCAAATAGGATAATATCTCAAAATCTATTTTTGCGACCTGTCACGCAACACAATTTCCCCTTTCCCCTTTTCCTTTCTCATTCATCCTCGATACTCATGACCTTTGACTCCTCAATTTATTCTCCTGTTTTTCCTTTTTGCTTGTTTTTGTTCTACATGCTTCTCTTATATTTCATCAAACTTGTAGGCATGTATGCATCGGCGGTTGTACGAAGAACAGTTTTCTTTCTTTGAAATTATATCAATAGGAATTGGGACACGACTATGATGACAACTGGGAAGTGGAGGGATCGCTATCTCTGACTTACTTCTCCCTTTCCCTCTCCTCTCTGTCCTCTCTCTCCTCTCTCTCTATTCTCTCTCTCGTCTCTCTCGTCTCTCTCTCCTCTCTTTCCCACTCTCTCTCCTCTCTTTCCCTCTCTCTCCCTCTCTCCCCGCTCTCTCTCCTCTCTCTCTGTCCTCCCTGTCCTCTCTGTCCTCTCTCTCTGTCCTCCCTGTCCTCTCTGTCCTCTCTCTCCTCTCTCTCCTCTCTCTCCTCTCTCTCCTCTCTCTCTCTTATCTTTCTCCTCTCTCTCTCCTCTCTCTCCCCCTCTCTCTCCCTCTCTCTCTTCTCTCTCCTCTCTCTCCTCTTTCTCCTCTCTCCCCACTCTCTCTCCACTCTCTCTCCTCTCTCTCTCTCTTCTCGGTGTCCTCTCTCTCACCTCTCTACCCGTTCTCCAGATATAAGTATTGCTTGTGAGCCCATTATCTTTATATGTAAATGACATCCATTGATTGTAACCTTACTGCGCATACCTGTCTATAATTCAACAGTCATTTATACTGAAGATTGGCGTTATTTCCCAGTAACACATCACAATAATATATAATAGTTGTATGGTCTAACGTTCCCTGCACCAGGGCCATATTGCTATATACTACTCGTGTACATGTACGCTATGGGTTTGATGACACGGCCTATAGCACACTCCTTCATTCTTCCTTCTTCTCCTTTTCCCTTTGAATCTCCCTCTCTCTCTTTCTAGCCTTTCTTCCTCTCTATTATAGCGGAACTCCACTATAGGTAAAAAACGGCGCCAACCCCCTCATCCACTAGAATTTGTAGTCATGTCGAATTTTCTGAATTTTTAGAAATGTCAGCGATGAATTTTGCCTGTTGGCGCCATTTTTTACCTATAGTGGAGTTCCGCTATTAGGGCGACTTCACTATAGGTAAAAAACGGCGCCGACAAGCAAAATTCGTCGCCGACATGACTAAAAATTCGGCGCACACAAATCACTAGTGGAAGAGGGGTAAAATAGGTTGTTGGCAACACATTTATTTGTTGCCAACAATTGCAAAATATGTAACTTGATTAGATATTTCGTCGCAAAAAATTCGTCGCAGCCGTGTTATGCCGTTTTTCCCATAGTGGAGTCCCTGCATATAGCCCCACTTCTATAGCCCCACTTCCCTCTCATCCCACTGCCTCCCTTTCCTCTCGCTCCTCTCTCCACTCTATGTCCTCTCTCACCTCTCTCTCTCTCTCATATCGCTCTGCTCTATTTTCATATCCCTCTCATCCCTATGTCTCTCCTCTGTCTATTCTTTCTCCTGTCTTCACTTTTCTTCTAATCTCTCACTTTTACACTCTAAATATTGTTTTCTGTTACATCGTCTCCCTCTACACCACTTCTCGCTTAGTCCCTCCCTCTTCCTCTGTCTCTGGCCTTCCCCGGTTCCTCTCTAGTCTGTCTCCCCCTCTACCTCCCTATCACTATCTCTATATCTCAGTCTCCCTCTGTCCATTTCCATCTCCATCTCCCTCCTTCTCTCTGTGTCACTCTCCTTCTCTCTCACACAACCTCTCGCTGTATATATCTCCCTATTCTCATATGTTCCTCTCTCCCTCTCTGTGTGTCTCTCTCCCTCTCTGTGTGTCTCTCTCCCTCTCTGTGTGTCTCTCTCCCTCTCTCTCGCTATCATCCTCCCTCTCTCTCTCCCTCTCCCTCTCCCTCTGCCTCTCTCCTCCCTCTCTCTCTCTCCCTCTCCCTCTCTCTCCCTCTCCCTCTACATTTCTCTCTCCCTCTCTCCCTCTCTCTCCCTCTCCCTCTCCCTCTCTCTCTCTCCCTCTCTCCCTCTCCCTCCCTCTCTCCCTCTCTCCCTCTCCCTCCCTCTCTCCCTCTCTCCCTCTCCCTCTCCCTCTCTCTCTCTCTCCCTCTCTCCCTCTCTCTAACCCCCTTGCTCCTCCTCTCCCTCTCCCTCTCTCCCTCTCTCCCTCTCCCTCTCCCACCCTCTCCCTCTCCCTCTCTCTAACCCCCTTGCTCCTCCTCTCCCTCTCCCTCTCTCTCTCCCTCTCTCCCTCTCTCCCTCTCTCTCCCTCCCTCTCCCTCCCTCTCCCTCTCTCTCCCTCTCCCTCTCCCTCTCTCTAACCCCCTTGCTCCTCCTCTCCCTCCTCTAACACGATCCGACACCCAAGAGCCTGTATGGAAGGTCATCATACACGACACCACGCCAGCAATAATGACCTCAGCAGGTCGTTACATCTTGCCTGAGGGCGCTCAGAGGCTGAGGGCCCTCTGAGGCTGAGGGCTATTGTAGAAGGGAGTGAAAGGGCTGTCAAGTATATGCCTCACCATTATACCCGCCAGTAGAGTGGGGCAGTACATGTGTAGCCCCGCTACAGTAATAACATATTAGCTGTATGTACGTACATCCCTTCTTCCTTTAGCATTCCTTCTCACTCTCTCGCTCTTCTCTTTAACTTTCTGTCTCTTCCCTCCCGCCTCGCTCTCCCCTCTCTAGCTCTTCCTTAACCCTCCCTCTTCCTGTCCTCTCGCACTATCTCCCTTTTTCATTATCTCTCCCCCTTTCCCTTTGCCTCTCCTCTGATTCACAGATATTATTATAGAGGTCTGTTGGATGTAATAATCATTATAAAGTATATAATATGGTCCTTTTTATATTAAGATGCATTTAGATTGTTAACACACAGTCTGGTATTGGTTAACATACCAGCTTAACCATGGATTTGTTAGTCATAAGAGCTGCGAATGTTGCTTTAAAAAGCTTCCCCAATGTTCCGTGTGAAAGAAATGTAAGTCGTAAGCGGAATTCAACAATTTTAACCTTTGGGCACATCTAATAAACCTGTACATTTATATCGTTTTATGTTTGAAAAAATAGTTACTAATAGTTCTGGGTCAACAATTACTAGTAAAGTAACTAAATATACTCGTCCATAGGATGACCTTAGAAATGCAGGGGCACATTGAAGACACAGTAGTAGACATGTTGTGTACGACTAAGAAAACTCCCCCAAACGTGAAAACATTCTTACATTAGTCCGATGATAAGCTTATCCAGGGTAGGTTTGTTTGTGTCTCTTGGCAAAGCCTTGTTGTATGTATAACTGTCGGTGGGCCTTTCGGTTCCCCCGAATACGGCGGAAAGGTGAAGATAAGTAAAGAGAAAACCCCTCCAAAATTACAAAATGGAAGAATATCTGTTCAATTTAAAACGGGCTTTACACCTTCTTCAAGTCAGCAAGAGTTAGAATTGTACTCGCCTCGATGTCAGGATATTGTTAATAAAGTTTTGTTTTAAAAAAAAACATTCCTAGAATAAGGTCATGTAGAAAGGACACTTGAAAAATATAATTTCTGCCAGATTATAGATTATCATGTAAGACAAGCCTCATGCACATGACAAGGCGTGGCTAGAGTGAGACGTCTCCTGTCACTTAGGCCTAAATACGTGTAGTTGACAGCACTTGACACTCCCTAATTGTCTACCCGCGCACTGCATTATGGGGATGGAGAGAGAGGCACCATGGGGAAGACACACGTGACCAATCATGACATCTATGTGCGGGAATGGGAAGTAGTAAAGTGACGTCACGTGACAGAAGAGATGATGAATTTATGCTGGGGTTAGGGAGAATGGAACCCTGGGAAATAGGCATGATGGGAAGGTTTGTACCCAGTGAGGGCAAGAGATATGAGCAGTGGGGAGGGGGAGGAGGCGGGTATGGTAGTGGCTGTGGTGGTGGGGGAGCAGGAGGGGGAGGGAGTGGAGGTGTAGGAGGAGGTGGAGGAGGAGGAGGTTGTTGAGGAGAAGGTGGAGGTGGAGAAGGAGGGGGTGGAGGAGGAGGAGGTGGGGGATGAGGAGGCGGAGGAGGAGAGGAGGTGGTTGCAGAGAAGGAGGAGGTGGGAGGAGGGAGGAGGAGGAGGTGGAGGAGGAGGAGGTGGAGGAGGAGGAGGTGGGGGGATGAGGTGGAGGAGGAGGAGGCGGAGGAGGAGGTGGAGGGTTGCAGAGAAGGAGGAGGTGGAGGTGGAGGAGGAGGGAGTTGGGAGGAGGAGGAGGTGGGGGATGAGGTGGAGGAGGAGGAGGAGGAGGGGGAGGAGGAGGAGGCGGAGGAGGAGGTGGAGGTTGCAGAGAAGGAGGAGGTGGAGGAGGAGGTGGTGGAGGAGGAGGTGGTGGAGGAGGAGGAGGTGGTTGCGGCGAGGGAGGAGGAGTTGGAGGTGGTGGAGGAGGAGGAGGGGGAGATCCTCCTCAACCTATACTGATGGGAATAAAGCTGGAATTCTGTTCCACTATAAACTATAAACCACATACTAAACAACACATCATGTTTAAGGTAATTTGACATAACAATCTATTATTATTCTCTCTAGATGTATAGTATAATCACAATAGCTTACTTGGCAACTGCGAATTATCACGCATGTGAAACATTGTCCAATAAAATTTATCAAAAAAAGAAAAAAAAGATGTGGTTAAGAAGGAGGTGAATTATGACACGTCCTCTCCTATTGCCTCCCTTCTCCCTATTGCTTCCCCTTCAGTTCCACATGAGGGAGCATACAGTGATAGTGAGGGGAGCATGCAGTGATACTCACATTCATACTCGTCAGTTCACTCAGTCAGTAAATGAGCTACTCCCGCCTCCTCCCCCCATTATTCCCCTCTACTGCTCCCTTGCACAACGCTACAGCCCAAGTAAAAAACACACTTTTTCCTGGGATTGTAAAACCCAAAGTAGCTCTTATCATGGCTAGTGAGAGGAACTCGGCGCATGTCAAATCAGTATAAAATATGATGTTTTAAAGAAGCCATGAATGTTTCCACTTTCATGGTTTTAAGCAATTTTAATCCTATGAATTTCTCTGGAAACTTGTTTTCAAATAGGAACCAATGAAATACATATGATCTGTTCTCAGAATTTACATTGTTGGAATCCCTTTGATCTCATCTTCATGGATATGATGATATTTCAATGTATTTTCTTTGCTACTATAGAGCAATGACATGTGAGTTGGTTTGTACATTGAATAATGGTTTGCCTTTCAACTGTGATACAAATTGCTTTTCCAAATATCAATACCATTATTTATATCCAACAGGCAGAACCTTCATGCAGCTTAGGCTTCACTGATGTGTCTGGTCAAGAGTTTGACAGTGTTGAAAGCTTTCTTGAAGTCACTGATCCAGAGCTCAACACTGTCAAATGCTTTATTGATATCACTGTACCACCGCAGTTTGACAACGTCCAAGGCTTTAATGGTATCTCTTTTGTTCCCTATCATCACACTGGCTACCACAGGGAATATGTAGTTTGTGGTGTTTTCTTAATATAACTAGATTGTAGTTTACTGATTAGTATAACCAAACTAAAGTTTGGGACATTGAAATTTTACTTAGTGCATTTAGTTATACAAGTACGTACATTACAAGACAGTCCTCAATATGTGGAGGTCATCTTTAGTTGTAAATATGACAAATCAACAGTAAATGACAACCTCCTAGCAAAACAATTTTAGGAAACAACTCCCACAAAAATACAAAAGAATATACAGGTCTACCTGGATGTGGAAAAGAGTCCGACATCAATTTCAAGAAAAATTTAGAAAGCAGAGTATAATCGTATATTTAGTTACTTTGATAGTGACTGTTCAAATAGAAATACTGTTAATATTACCCAGAAGTATATATTATTAACATTTAGTTCTAGCACCATTCATCTCATGTTTTAATATCTCAAAATCTATTTTTCTTGCGACTTAAGTCTCATTTCTGTGACACATCACAACTGCCAAGGTTATGAATGTGGATAATAGACTAAAGTTTAATTTATGTAAGATTGCGCATAATGAGATATATGTAAAAGGGAGGGGTATACCCCCCCCCAGAAATACGAGACAAGCTGACGCCCCAATCCTAGCCACGTTTCTTCCTCGTAATATGAATGATGAAAGATGTATTACTGCGAAAAAAGCCAAACATTGGAATGAGCTACTACCTGATATTAGACTAATTAATGATCCTATTAAATTTAAAGCACGTCTGAACTATCACTTATTGAACCTCCAGAATAATCAGGGAAATGGTATTAACTGATCGAAGACCCCCCCCCCCCCCCCCCCGGCCTCCCTCCCCCTCCTATTTTACTGTTGTATGATGTATTGTTGGTCGTCATCGACTGATTATTGTCACATCTTGCCGCAATGTCGCCTCTGTGTATAACCTTACAACTCAAACTTCCTATTGACTCTGTATATGTATATATTGTATACCTAACCTCATGTACACCAATGACCGCTGTAACATAATGTCACTATCATGCTAGACATGAAAAATTGTAACCGATACAAACAAACATGTATATATTCTATTGCACAATGCAAATGATCATATTTGTACTACTATTATCACAACCATTTCGCTCACTACGGTACGAGTCCCTATTTATAGCAACAGCCAGGAACCGTAACTATCATCCACATCCCATCTCATATCATCATTTTGTCACATCCACATGAGTTAAAAATGATGAATCTAATTTAATAATTGAAGAATGTCTTATTAAATGGACAGACCTAACTTATGTTTTCAACTTTAAGTAATGGAATGAATTGATTGTAATTACCCTACTATTATTTGTAACTTGCACAGGCAAGCATGCTTATGAAAATCACTACTTTGTGAGAGGTGTATTGTCATTTATCTGAATAAAAACGTTTCCAAAAAAAATCACAAATAGTAGATGAACTTTAACAGCACGGAATACATATAGTGGTGAGAATTAAAGGAGCCGCCAGTTATAACATTTAATGGACAAGATTCCTCTGTGAGAGCACAATGCCCTCCAATAATTCCTAAATTCCTTGATCTCATTGCCATGTAGAAGACATTTTAACCATCATGAGCACCAACACTAGAATAAGACAGTGAGGCATCTTCTGAAACAATTATTAGGAAAGGTAAAGCGAGGTCTCCACTGGCTGCAGTAAGCTCTGCGGTAAGCTTTGTGATGGTGTTGACATGGTTCTATAGGTGGAGAGGAGTGACGAGGTCCTCCCTATATGGTTCACTGTCCTACTCGCCACTCCTCTTTGTCTACAGAACTATCACAACAACATTGCAAGGCTTACCGCAGAGCTTACCGTAGAGCCTACCGCAGCCAGTGGAGACCACCGTTAACAGTGCAAAATGGGACTTTTAGATCCACCACTCGTGCTTCCTGCATTCTAGGATAGAACAGCCATCTTCAATCATGACGCCGAAATTGTCAAGTAGAACATATTGAAAATACTGTTCTTACTGTGAAATATAATCAATAAATTATAAACACTTAAATACTTAATTACTATGTTACTCTGAAATATAATTAATATAATCTAAACAGTTTAATCCTACATTAGCCTTAGCTGCCTGCATCCAGTGTTATTGACGATCCACTCGCCAAGCCTTCACCATCAGGGGCACATTTAAATTCCGGCTGCGTTTGAAGCAATAATTATGTCAGATTTTCAGAAAATGTACAATTGGCAGCTCTGCACATTTAGTAAATTCTGTTAAATTAGGCTGCAATGTGGTCAATACTAGGTAAATTCGAGTATATTCAGCATTGCATTGATTCTAGCAATCTGTTAGGTTAAGTTTAACTGTATTTTGAACATTATTTTCGTCTGAAATTTGAGTCATTTAAGAAGATTGGCGAAGTTGAATTGTACATTTTCTGAAGATCTGACCCAATTAGGGGACGACTAAACATGTTATGGCCACTGCGGTAATTCAGTTGCACGCTGGAAGGGAATTACATTGAGAGTTGAGGGGAGCAGGAGAGGGGAGGGGGGTGAGTGGAGTAGTACAGCCTTAATGAAGTGCCTCACGTCTGCTTCATTAAGCTGATTAATTGGAGAAGTTCAACCTCCTTCTTCCCTTTTAGTGTAGTATGGGGTGTGGGGGGGTGTGTGGGGGCGGGGGGGGAGGGTGCCATGGTTAGGGCTGAGGTGCAGAGAGGGGAGAGGTAGGCGGTGAGGGGATGGAGGGGTGTAATAGGAGGTGGGGATGGAGGAAGTGGAAAAATTGGAGGTGGAGGAGGGGGAGAAGGTGGAGAAGGTATAGAGGAAAAGGTGGCGGAGGAGGTAGGATGAGGAGGAGTAAGAGATGGAGGGGGGAGGAGGGGGAGGGGAGGAGGTGGGAGGTGTAGAGGGGGAGGGGAGTGGGAGGTGGAGTAGGACGAGAACAAAGTGAAGGAGGTAGAAGAGGAAGGTGGGGGGAGAAGAAGGAGAAAGAGGAGCCGGGGAGACAGAGGAGGAAGGGAAAGGGGGAGGAGGAGAAGGAGGAGGTGGAGGAGAAGGCGCTTGATCAGGAGGAGTAAGAGATGGAGGGGGAGGAGGAGGGGGGAAGAGGAGGTGGGGGAGAAGGAGATGGAGGAGGAATTTGAGGAGGTGGAGTAGGCGCGCGGAGGAAGAGGAGGAGGGGAGGAGGAAGAGGAGGAGGGGGAGGAGGAGGCGGAGGAGGGGGGCGGAGGAAGAAGAGGAGGGGGAGGAGGAGGAAGAAGAGGAGGGGGAGGAGGAGGGGGGAGGGGGAGGAGGAAGAGGAGGAGGGGGAGGAGGAAGAGGAGGAGGGGGAGGGGGAGGAGGAGGAGGGGGAGGAGGAAGATGTGAAGGAAGAGGAGGAGGGGGAGGAGGGGGAGATGGAGCAGGAGGAGGAGCAGATGGAGGGGGAGGAGGAGCAGATGGGGGAGGAAGTAAAAGAGAAGACAATGCTGCAAAAAGTGCTTCAGAATGAAACAAACTACTAGCGACAACAAAGAGAAGCCCGCACGATTAAGCCCCCATGAAAAAAGTATAATGTATTATCATTTGTAAATGTAGGCCAATAAAAAATATTTAAAAAAAAAAAAACATGTGATGAATGCACAATAGAACAGAGATAACGAGCTGGCATGTAATTTTGAGTCACCAATTCCTAGATTGCAAAGATTAATCGGCACAGAATCTGAATTGCATTAAATTAAACTCATGTCATGTGTAATGGGTGGAATGAGCGTCAGTTATTGGAAACAATTAATGAATTCTAGGTCTCCCATATTTCCCTATTAAGAGTTTGGTGCCACAAATCATTTAGGTTTTAATCACTTCATGTAGAGTGGAAGGTGGCAGCTATCCACAATAGGGTTGGATCTTCAGAAAATGTACAATTGACCTTCATCAATCCTCTGAAATAACCCAAGTTGAAGACAAAATTCAAGTTCAAAATACAGTTCAACATAACGAGGCAGGTTTATTGAATGGATACAATACAGAATACACTCAGATATACTTAGTATTTATCATTTTTCACTCTAATTTGACAGAATTTGAGAGATGTGTAGAACTGTAGATTGTGCATTTTCTGGAAATCTGACCCAATAGTCCCCCCGCCCAGGTTGGTCAAACTAATGTTCAGGTAATTATCGTTTTTCATATTTTCAGACACTGTTTCAAGAAGCTATAAGTGTGTTATTCATTTTATTTGTTAATATTTTGGAAATTCCAACAAATTGTCTTCAAATATTTGCAAGTAATTACCATGACTTGAGCGAGAATTCCAGTTTCCCACAAAATATGTTTATACTGGAAAAAGTGATTTCGTAAATATCACAAATGTGACAAAACCAAGCCAATTCTCATGTGATTATCGCAAAATATAGTGGAAAAGAGTCCTCTGTGGGGCAAAATTGCATGAGAATCGACTTAGTGGACTAGGCCCTTTAAGCTCCTACCCCTCCAAATCCCACCACAGGCGCTCAGCCTACATACACAGGCAAAAAATGATAACAAATGCATTTAAGAGAGGAGAAGATCTGAGAGACTTTGATAAGGCCTTCAACAAAGACAAGCTGCAGCAGAGGGACTCAATAGTGCATGGTATTCTCCAAGGCAGCCTTCCTCCTCCCCTACTAAATCCAGCTTCCCAAGAATCCAATACATTATGCCTGGCAGATGTTTTTATGGAAGCAATCAGACATTTTTTTTTCTCAGAAAAGTGGTGAGCTGTTTGAGATGAACTGTTCATAGTACATAACTGTTTGAAGAGCATTAAATATCAGTATTTTATAATCATTTTATTATTTATTATTCATGTAAAACGTTTAATCTATTCCACTCTGATGAAGGGAGACTTTGATATAAGCTATAGCCTTCATGACTCTATGATAAGGGATGTTTCCAAATACTTGGAGATACTTGAATCACATAAATTATATCTTTTCCAGCTTTATTGGGAGCATGCACAAGGATCATGCACAAGGGAGCATGCACACGGAAGGTTGAATCATGTTTAATAGTTATCTAGTTCATGGAACCATAAAGGCTGCTATTTATGGACCCATACCCAATATATATGGGTCAGATTTTCAGAAAATGTACAATTGGCAGCCAAACATATTTAGTAAATTCTGCTAAATTTGGCTGCAAAATGATGAATACTGGGTATAACTGAGTATATTTGGTATCACATTGATTTAAAGTATCTGTTTTGTTATGTTAAACTGCAATTTGAAGCTCATTTCTGTCTTAAATGCAGGTTATTTGAGATGATGATTAGAAGTCGAATTTTACATTTTCTGAAAATCTGACCCATATATGTAGCATATGGTGAAACTAAAGTTAAAAACACATCTTCATGAGTATTGAGCACCAAAATCCAAAACAGACATTAATGTTTAAATAGACGTTCTACATGGCACAGTTGTAGTAAAAAGCACCCCTTTCTTTGCACATATCTTATAAGATATGGTCTTAAAGAAACGTGAAAGAGAGAGAAGGAGAAAGAGCAAAACATTCTTCTCACATGATTTTACACCGTGAAATATCAAACATTGTTTTACGAGAAATAGGAATTGATGAGGGATAAAGAATGCATGCTAATATCCATGCCCCTCCACAAGCTTTTGTGTGGTGGCTCATGAATGGAGTTCCGGGGCTGGGGGAGCTGGGAAAAAAAGCTCAGAGAGGAAGCAGCAATCAGCGGCAGGGCGGGGATTTCCCCATGACATGCGAGCACATGGGTCAGATTTTCAGTAGATGTACAATTGGCAGCTGTACACACGTAGTAAATTCTGCTAAATTACGCTGCAATTTGGTCAATACTAGGTAAATTCGAGTATATTCAGCATTGCATTGATTCTAGCGATCTGTTTGGTTAGGTTGAGCTGCATTTTGAACTTTATTTTCGTCTGAAATTTGGGTTATTTGAGAGGATTGGTGAAGGTGAATTGTACATGTTCTGGAAATCTGACCCACATGTTCCTGTTCCCAGACCCTGTACAAGTCAAGCCGACCCTGCTCATTTGTCATTCTTCCACTCTCTCAAATTCCCACAGCCCCATCTCTTTTTATTCAGTTTTTCTGATTGTTTTTACAGCCTCTACTGTGCACTACTCACTGCCACATTCTTTCCACCGTCTGACTCAAGCGTCCTGATTCCCATGCTCCTGTCCCAGTGACCTGCTCCTATTTCTTTGCTATCACTTCCTCCTCCTCTGTTTCTCCCTGATTCTTTCTCTTACCGTCTTTTACCTCCCTCACTCTTTCTCACACCCTCTTTCTCTCTTCCTCTCACTCTCTCCATCTTTCTGTCTCCCTGGTCCTTCTTCACTCTTTCCGTCTGCCTGTTCTTCTCCCCCACTTTCTCTGCCACCCTTTCTTTTTGCCTGTTTTTCTTTCACTTGTGCATTCTCACATGTTCTCTCTCACTCTTCCTTTCTCACTCTTCCCCTCACTCTTTCTGTCTCCCTGTTCCTCCCTCACTATTTCTCTCTCCTTCTTCCTCCCTTGCATTTTCCCCCTCCCTCTTCCTCCCTCGCTCTTTCTCTTTCACTCACCCTTCATGTCTCCTTCTTCCTTATCTCGTCATTCTCTCTCCATTCTCTTTCTTCTCCTTTCCCTCCCTTTCTTTTCCCATTCTCTCCACTCAGTCTTCTTTCTCCCTCTCTCTCTCGCTCTATCTCGAATCCCTCTCTTTCTCTCCCTCTCCCTCCCTCTCCCTCTCCCTCTCTCTCCCTCCCTCTCCCTCCCTCTCCCTCTCCCTCTCTACCTCCCACTCTCTCCCTTCTCTCTCCTTTCTCCTCTCCCTTTCTCTGACCCTTTCTCCCTCGCCCACCCTCCCTCCTCCCTCTCTCTCTAGCTTCATCTCATCGATCAAATACACCGGAGACAGGATATTTCTAATATCCAATGCTGACATTTTCTTATACAGAAGGTGATCCATAGTCTCATGAACCAAATGTGACATTCTAAGACAAGTCACTTAATCGTTCTATAATAACATTTAAGCAATCCTAAATTATATTCTACATGCTAAACATGTAGCAAATGCAGAACTGACCTCAGGTATAGGGAGGGAGAGAGAAAGAGAGAAATATGGAGACAGAAAGATACAGATGAATATTGATTGTACTTCATATGAACTTGTATAGTTGGTAACTTGATACCCATACTGCGGCGACATTTCTTTGATAGGGAAGGGTGGAAGACGGAAACATCTCGAAATCTGTCACCTCCTCATTGAAACAACAGCTGGGTTAGGATAGAGGAACTCAGATTTGTGGGACAGCTCCCCTTGTCTTATCATCACCCCCTTGTTCACAGCCCAGAATGGCGGTGAAGCTGAACACCAGACAGTACCAGAGGCGACAAAGTGTAACAGTATGTATCAGGATGGCGGGCCTCATTACCTAAAGGAGTGGTCCTAGCTGGTCCTCCCTCCCCTCACCTCCCCCCGTGTCCAGTTAAGAACTATATTTGTAAAGTTGTCATTTGAATACCTAACCTATCATGTATGGTATAATAATGAGATCAAGGACATTTATTTAAAATAAAAAAGACAATTCAACAATAAATCTTCATTCCAGAAAGGGGAGTTTATCACATGTCTAAGTCGCATGCAGACAGTGTCATCAATTTCATTATCTCTCAACTGGCAAACCTTGTTTATCATCTCACTAGGAATTCTCTACATGGGTCAGATTTTTACAAAATGTAAAATTCACCTTCACCAACCCTCTCAAAAGACCAAATTTTAGACGAAAATATAGATCAAAATATGGTTCAACCTAACCAAACAGATTGCTAGAATCAATGCAATGCTGAATATACTCGAATGTATCTTGTATTGACCAAATTGCGGCCTAATTTAGCAGAATTTATTAAATGTGTACAGCTGCCAAATGTACATTTTCTGAAAATCTGACCCACATAGTTACAAGTGGTCTATTGTCACTTCTATTTGGACATGGCACTGGTCAACCTGCATGATTAATCAATCCTCTATTATCGCTCATTTTTCATCCGCCATTTTAGTCTTGACAGGAAGTGCGCAGAGTCACGGGAAATCTCATGTGTTATCACGAGAGTTGGCACTTGAGCAATTAGGAAAACAGGATTTGTATTAGGGGAATTCCCAGGGGCAGAAATGCCTGCTGGGATAGTGTTGAATTATGGGATATGGTTCAGGAGATGGATGGTTTTTGTGTAAACGTTTATTGAACGTTCATTACAGGATTGTAACCCCATATCCCTCCCTTGCAGAATATGTGTAGTATTAGTATTGGCTCATACTGTATGAGGGGTGCAATAATATTATAATGTGTATTATATGCCCATGCTGTATGAGGGGTGCAATAATATAATGTGTATTATATGCCCATGCTGTATGAGGAGTGCAATAACAGAATGTGTATTACATGCCCATGCTGTATGAGGGGGAGAATTAACATAATGTGTATTATATACCCATGCTGTATGAGGGGTGCAATAACACAATGTGTATTATATACCCATGCTGTATGAGAGGTGCAATAACAGAATGTGTATTATATACCCATGCTGTATGAGGGGGGGAATTAACATAATGTGTATTATATACCCATGCTGTATGAGGGGTGCAATAACAGAATGTGTATTATATGCCCATGTCGTATGTGAGGTGCAATAACAGTATATATGTACTACATGTCCATGCTGTATGAGAGCCTAATGTTGACCAAATTGCAGCCTAACTTAGCAGAATTTACTCAATGTGTACAGCTGCCAAATTTACATTTTCTGAAAATCTGACCCATACGCAAGTTTTAAAGAAAATCGTATGATTAAATCTTCTGCTATTCGGGTATAAAATACAGATACTCACATAAGTGCAACAACATAGGCACTTAAGTGGTAGTGATAACAAGTTATTTGACATTTTAAACATTTTAGACATGTATTAGAGGTTTATATAATATTATTGATATTAGACTATGGTACCTCGCTTATATTGTGTAATTGTAGTGTAAACCAGAATTCATATTCCTGTGTACTGGAACGTCTTATTAGGAAACTCAAAACTTACCAGATTAGTATGTTACTAAGTGGAATATGTGTAAGATGCACGGCGGTTTCACATCTTGTAGGTCACCACTATTGTGTCATCTTTTATTCTCACTAATACATACAAACAATATTTCATAGTTAATATTATCTCAGTAGTTGTTGATGTTGATGTTGATGTTTGTTAATGAATAGCATTAACAAACAAATAACAACTTTGATATCCAAGTATGATGTAAAAACTACGTGAACTTAATTAATCCATATATAATCATCATGTATAAACCACCATCTCATCTCATCTCATTCCATCAAACTACCATATTAATATCACCTTTTTATCCCAACTTTTCCAGAACCATGTAATGACATTTCAAGCCAGGTGCGAGGTGTAAATCATGCTTATATTATATGAGCATGATCCTCGTTAGAACCGGGATGGCAAAGGCCAAACCCTTTTGTAATACCTGGAAAAATAAAATAATTAAAAAAAAAAAAAAGTCTAATATTGTCTAATAATATTCGCGAATTTTAGTATCTATTATTTTCCATGTAACTTATATCTGAGAATAGCAATGTAAATTGTGAGCATACTGAAATAAAGATAAACAAACAAACAAACATATTCAAACAAACAAACATAATCAAGCTAGAGATGTTACTAGGAAGCAATAACTGTTGCCCAGGGATGCTCCATTCTTCCCAGGTTGTTGCCCTGAAGTAGGCCCATGTAAAGTGTGCCCATGTGATGTTCTGTCCACTATAACCATGGTTATGTCCTGCCATGTTCCATCAAGCCTACAGGGGGATTCCCCAGGGCAGCATGGGAACCTCATCAGGCGAGCTGGTCCCTCCCTGCGGCTACCCTGGGGTCAGATCTTCTGAAAATGTACAATTCACCTTCACCCATCCTCTCAAATAACTCAAATTTAAGTGAGAACTGACGTTCAGAATGCAGTTTAATACTATGAAAGAGAGTTCTGATCAATACAATGCCAAAGATACTCGGATATAACAATTATCTATAAATTTTCTGTCTAATTTAACAGAAGCTGCTGACTGCATTTTCTGAAAATCTGACCCTCAGATTACTCTGCTCCTCGTCTCCTCACCTCCTCGCCACATCCCCTTGTCCCCCCGTCCAGAGTCCCCTTCTCCCCTTGTCGCCTTGTCCCCTTGTCCCCTCATCCCCTCGTTCCCTCGTCCAGAGTCCCCTCGTTCCCTCGTCCGGGGTCCCCTCGTCCCCTTGTTCCCTTGTCCCCTCGTCCCCTAGTCCCCTTGTCCCCTCGTCTGGAGTCCCCTTATCCAGAGTCCAGAGTCCAGAGTCCTGGGGGAGAGAATGACAGGCAGTGGGAAATGGTAGAGGCAGGGGAGAAGGAACGTATAGAGACTTAAGAAGGATGCAGAGACGAATAGAAAGGTAGATAGGAGAAAGGGAAAAGAGGAGAAACATGAAGGGAGAGAAGAAAGGAAGAGGAGAGAGGGAGGCCGTAGAGAGGTTGAGAGTGAAGCCCAAGTGAGGTGACAGAGAGAGAGGGAGAATAGAGGGAAAGAAGGGGCAGGAGTAAGAGGGAGGAGGAAGGGAGTGGAGAGAAAATGAGGAGAGTATGGCCGAAAACAACGAGGCCGTAGGCCAAGTCGTTTTTCGGCCATACGACCATTCGGCCTCTCTCTCTCCTCTCCCTGTCTCCCCTCTCTCTCTCCTCTCCCTGTCTCCTCTCTCTCCTGTCCCTGTCTCCTCTCTCTCCTCTCCCTGTCTCCTCTCTCTCCTGTCCCTGTCCCCTTATACATGCTACTATGCTGTTCTTGCTATAGTCTCCACTCACAGTGTGGAACCCTAACGCCCCGAACAGTGACAAACATACACAATACATCATTTGTCCACCGCTCCCTAATCCCTACAATATGTGATGTGTTTCAGGAAAAAGAGTCATAAGTCGCAAGAAATATATGTTGAGATACCATTATATTTGAAAAGATGAGATCAAGCTGATTCCAATGATACTAATAATCTAATTACAATGAGCTGTTTCAGTCTATCCAGCAGTGGGAGGAAATGATAGAAAACGAAAAGTCAGAGATGATTATGGAAAACGCTGAAAGTGAAACCAGTGCTGAGCGTTTGTATTCATACAACTAGGAACATTAGATACCTCAAAACTGATAACATTCCTACAAAGAGATCTTGTGGATAAAATAATTCGAAAAATCTCCATTTTGCGAGTTGTGACTCATTTCCCTGAAACACATCACAATTTATCTGACATCCGTCGTTAATTAACTAATGAAAGGCCACGTGACCTGGGTGTCCAGGTGACAGGATCCAAATAAACTGACATTTCTCTAGGGCTTCCGGTGACATTACAGTTCCAGCGAGACCTGAGGAGACCCCACGATAGTTCATGAGACTTGCTACAAGAAGTCAATTGTGATGTGTTCCAGGAAAATGAATCATAAGTCGCAAAATATATATTTTTTTTCACAAGATCACATTATTGGAATGTTCTAGTTCTTGGGAGGTTGATCACTTATAGATATATCAATCGATGTATCCAATTTCGGGACAATCTATGTAATATATCCTTTCGTTTTAAAGGTCTTCATATGGACTATATTTGGTTACTTTACCGTTCATTGACCCCTAGAAACATTTGTAACTTTTTTGTTCCAAAACAAAAATATCAAACTTAAAATCTGGAAATACTTATTAGATGATTACACTGTTTACTATCATTGGAATCAGCTTGATCTCATCTTTTCAAATTATAATGGTATCTTAAAATCTATTTTTCGCGACTTATGACTCATTTTCCTAAAACGGATTACAATTACTCCATTACTGAGGAGATGAAACTTTCCTTTTTTTGAGAAGATGAAACTGAATATTCTTAATATTGGTGTGATAACAATAGTGGAGTTGCATGTGCCACTGCGCATGTCTGTTACAGTGCATCCTGGGATGGATTCCCATGAAATCTGACATATTGATATTTAGCAACAGTTTTATCGAAAATTGCAAGAATGTTTTCAACAATATCACAGCTTGTATAAATGATGTATGAAAACCAAATGCATGTTGGGAAAGATAGGACCTTGTGTTATGTGAACATGTATAACACATGGATATTGACATTAGAACATTGATAAATATTCCATGCTGAAGATTACATGTTTCTCTTATATTTTAGACTGTACCATTAGTCCCATAATTCCCTGCGAATCAGGATTCAAAATGGCGGCTATGCAAATCCCCTATTACCTTCTGACACTTTCATTTGCACCTTTTCTGTGAATATTTGTTATTAACCTTATATTACTTGTGTGCTTAAGATATTTAATTAACTCTATAATACAACTGGTACTACATGGTGCAGGCAGAAATGTGGTATGAGGGATTGTTGTAGTATTTCTACACTGTCCTGAAAAAGCGTAGAACTATGGCGGAACACCTTCAAAATAAGTGTAATAGGCCTTTACTTTGGGCAACCCTCACGTTTGGTAGATATACAGTGCAGCACCGTAGGATTAGAGCTCACGTGGGAAAGCTAGTGTAGCTTTTGTCTTAACCTATGGCTATATATCACTAGCTATAACAAAGCATGAAGGTGTGGAAATGAATACACATTTCATTTTAGCATTGATGAACGAAATAGCAGTGTCTGGGAAACGACATGTACACCATAACTTTTAAAAACTAGGTACTAAAATATTTTGTGCATTTAAGCAAAACAATCTGCCATTCCCAGGGGAGGATCCAGGATTTCGATGAATAGCTTATCCTATAGTGTATATTCTATAGGTACTTTACCAACAATTGGAAATAGAGGTACAGATAATTGCGCAATAATCATATGAAATTAGGAGTCAAATAGATATATTGCGGTATTTAATACAATTTAAATTGTGTAAAAGGCTTAAATAGTTTTTGAGTAATGAGCATAAGTATTCAGACATAATTTAAAATATTATTTTGGCGAATTTAGATAGATTTAGATTTCGTCCAGCATTTGATCTATAAGTTGCACAGACATATACAACAGCTTCGGTGGTGTAGTGGTTGTGATGCTCACTTGGGAATCCAAAGGTTCTTAGGTTGACCCCAAGCAGGGTCAGCTTTTTTTCCTCTATGTTGTTCTGCCGATCTGAGTTAGATTTCCGCGAATTACACCTCCCCTAGCTATGGTGTGTGCGGCTACAGTGCACGCGGTTACAGAGGCAGGCTTTACAGGATTTATGGCAGGGTGAATTATGCATTTGAAACATGTGCTGCCCGTCCTGCACTGTATTTTTACTTGTGCAACGAGGACAGTGTAGGCACTTATTGTTCTTGAGTTCTGGTTGCAAAATATTTCCAGAGCTAGGAATTATTATTAATCTTCTCAGAATGAAAGAGATGAAGGTTACTTTCAAGTCTTGATCTCATCAGGAGTTCTCAAGTTATGACACAAATCACCCCCAAAAAAACGAACAAATCAGAAAATCAGTATCATACAGGATTGTGTACTCGTGGAACAGGCTTCAGACGGAAGCCCACCGGATTATAGATCCGACAATGTTTAAGAAATATGCAATCAAAAACTCAATATGGGCCAGACGAGAATATTATTGATTAAACAACTCAGATAGATCGGAGATGATATGTGATGTGTTTCAGGAAAATGAGTCATAAGTCTAATAGTCTTATAAGTATTTCTAGATTTTAAGTTTGATATTTTCGTTTTGAAAAAAAAGTTTCCAATATTTCTGGGGGTCAATAAACAGTAAAGTAACTAAATGTAGTCCATAATTATGAGGACCTTTAAAACGAAAGGATATATTACATAGGTTGTCCTGAAATTTGATACATTGATTAATATAGCTATAAGTGATAAACTCAGCAAAAATCAGAACATTCCAATGATGTTATCTTGTGAGAAAAAAAACACTTTAAAAAATATCAATTTTGCGACTTATTTTGCGACTCATTTTCCTGAAACACATCACGTATGATGAAAAACGCAACCATTTGTCATGTTAAATTACTCTTATATGGGTCAGATTTTCAGAAACTGTACAATTGGCAGCTCTACACATTTAGTAAATTCTGTTAAATTTGGCTGCAAAATGATGAATACTGGGTATATCTGAGTATATTTGGTTTAACATTGGTTTAAAGTATCCGTTTTGTTACAATAAACTGCAATTTGAAGCTCATTTTTGTCTTAAATGTGGGATATTTGAGATGATTGTTTAAGGTGATTTTAACATTTTCTGAAAGTCTGACCCATATACATGACGTCAACTGATCGCTGGATGAGAATAACTTACAGTCAGTGACGAAAGTGACATCGTTTCCATCGTTAAAAACACAATTTAAATTCTACAAAAAGAAGGATTGGAAACCTCCCGCTAGCTGGAGATTACCGTCTTATTGTAATCTCTGATTGAATAAACGTTTCTAAATCTACATCTAAAGGCTGTGGGCCCATCATAGCACTGATAAATCAGCCGTGAGAGTTAGTTGTGGTCTCCCCCTCTCTCCTTCCCCTCGCTCTTCTTCCCCTCTCTCCCATCTTGTTCTCCTCTCTCCTACCCTCACTCTTATGTCTTTAACCTATTTTCTCCCCTCTCTTGCTCTGACTATATCTCCCTTGCTTCTGTCTCAGTTATCTCCTCTCTGTCTCCCTCCTCTCTCCCTCTCTCTCCCTCTCTCTCCCTCTCTCTCCCTCTCTCTTTAGTACCCGTTGGTTGGTCTGAGGTGGCCCATTATAGACGCACAGAGTGTCCAGCGGGACCGGTAGTGGCCACTGGACTCGCCCTCTATGCCTAGAGAACGTCCGGTAAGCCCCATATAGGTCAGGGTTTTACACTGCTAAAATAATGGGTATAGCATTGAGTATAGACACAATGCGCTCGCATTTCACTGCCTCTCCCGCACACAAACAAAACAATTACACGCTCCATTGCACTCACCCACTCACTCCCCTCTTGCACCACTCATTACACATGCACACACTCACACACCCGATCTCTCACTTTCAAACACTCCTTGCAGTGTTCACTTTCACGCATGCGCATTCACTATTTTCGCATCACCAGAACGTAAACAACTTTCCATGCTGCCTCTTGCTGAAGGAATCAACTGAAAACATGGTATTATGACAGAACTACTGTCCCCCGCAATTAGATAATATGCCTGTGCATCAAATTAGTCCTATAAGATACTACATGTAAAGTTTCCCTGCTCAACTCTGTGCATATCTCATGTTCAGTGGAGAGCGTGTGTGGATGTAAACAAACCAGGTCACGTTTGGGGTTGCAGGGACTGGTCATTCCCACTAGCCTGGGGAGATGCCAACCAAATATTCCAATACTTTTCTATTTCTAAAGAAGGGTACATGCGGGGAAAACTACTATGAAAACACTACATAAACCCAGGGTTCCCTTGATCTGTGGCATTTTATGCAACAAACAGAAACCCTGCTTCTGCCTGTGTATAACCATAACCCACCCCTAGTTATAGGGACTGGATGGTCCCCCTCCACACTAGCAGTGCGTAAGGTTAGAGAAGAATGCAACTTAACTAAACTGTAAGTAAATGCTTTCTGACAATGTTGGAGGTTCAGGAGAAGTGATAGTAATGGAAGTAGTTGATAATAACAGCCCAACCAACGGGTACTAAAGCCATTAGAGCCTTCGTTTATTGTCCTCGCTGGCCCTCTATGCCTGACGGGAACCATGAGCCTTGGCCTCCGGCCTCGGCTCATGGTTCCCGTCAGGCATAGAGGGCCAGCTCGGACAATAAACTTAGGCTCTAATTGCCCATTAGTCCCCGTTGGTTGGTCTGAGCTGGCCCGTTATAGACTCACAGAGTGGCCAGCGGGACCGGTAGTGGCCACTCTATGCCGGAAGCTATAAACAAGAGTTAAACAGGGACGGTTGGGGTTTTAACTAATGTCAACAAGTTATAATTCATAATTTATTTTTTCGGGGAAACTGATACTAACAGACTGAAGTATATAGTAACAGCCCAACCAACGGGGACTAAAGCCATTAGAGACTTTGTTTATTGTCCTCGCTGGCCCACTAAGAGGCCAGCTCGGACCATAAACGAAGGCTCTAATTGCCCAGTCACTTCTCTGTGTCTCCTACTCTCTCTCCTCTCTCTCCCTTTCTCTGTCCCTTTCTCTCCTCTCTCCCTAGCTATCTTTTATTAGGCTACCCTCTCTTTGTCTCCCTCTCTCTCTACTTCTCTCTCCCTCTCTATCTCTCTCCCTCTCTCTCTGTCTCTCTCCCTCTCGCTCCCTCTCGCTCCCTTTCCCTCTATCTGTCTCCCTCTCTGTGTCTGTCCCTCTCTGTCCCTCTCTGTCCCTTTCTGTCCCTCTATCTCCCTCTCTCTTCCTTTCTCCTGTCCCTTCTCCCTTCATCCTCCCACCTTCTTGCTCTCGCCTTCAGTCTCTCTGGCTTTCAGGCCTTTTGTCTCACCACCACTCTTCCTACATCTCTTCCTTTACCTCTATATCTTTCCCTCTCTCTCTTTAACCCTCTATGTCTCCTCTCTCTCTCGCTCTCTGCCCCCTGCCTCTCCTCTATCTCTTTCCCTCTCTCTCTTCATCCCTCTATGTCCCCCCTCTCTCTCTCTCTGCCCCCTGCCTCTCCTCTATCTCTTTCCCTCTCTCTTCATCCCTCTATGTCCCATCACTCTCTCTGCCGCGTGCCTCTCCTCTATCTCTTTCCCTGTCTCTTCATCCCTCTATGTCCCATCTCTCTCTCTGCCCCATGCCTCTCCTCTATCTCTTTCCCTCTCTCTCTGTATCCCTCTATGTCCCATCTCTCTCTCTGCCCCCTGCCTCTCCTCTCTCTCTTTATCCCTCTATGTCCCCTCTCTCTCTACCCCCTGCCTCTCCTCTCTCTCTTTATCCCTCTATGTCCTATCTCTCTCTGCCCTGTGCCTCTCCTCTATCTCTTTCCCTCTCTCTCTTTATCCCTCTATGTCCCCCCTCTCTCTCTGTCCCGTGCCTCTCCTCTATCTCTCTCCCTCTCTCTCTTTATCCCTCTATGTCCCCCCTCTCCCTCTGCCCCCTGCCTCTCCTCTATCTCTTTCCCGCTCTCTCTTTATCCCTCTATGTCCCCCCTCTCTCTCTCTGCCCCCTGCCTCTCCTCTATCTCTTTCCCTCTCTCTCTTTATCCCTCTATGTCCCCTCTCTCTCTCCCCCCTGCCTCTCCTCTATCTCTTTCCCTCTCTCTCTTTATCCCTCTATGTCCCCCCTCTCTCTCTCTGCCCCCTGCCTCTCCTCTATCTCTCTCCTTCTCTCTCTTTATCCCTCTATGTCCCCCCTCTCTCTCTCTGCCCCCTGACTCTCCTCTATCTCTTTCCCTCTCTCTCTTTATCCCTCTATGTCCCCCCTCTCTCTCTCTGCCCCCTGCCTCTCCTCTATCTCTTTCCCTCTCTCTCTTTATCCCTCTATGTCCCCTCTCTCTCTCTCTGCCCCCTGCCTCTCCTCTATCTCTTTCCCTCTCTCTCTTTATCCCTCTATGTCCCCCTCTCTCTCTGTCCCATGCCTCTCCTCTATCTCTCTCCTTCTCTCTCTTTATCCCTCTATTTCCCCTCTCTCTCTCCCCCTGCCTCTCCTCTATCTCTTTCCCTCTCTCTCTCTTTATCCCTCTATGTCCTCTCTCTCTCCCCCCTGCCTCTCCTCTATCTCTTTCCCTCTCTCTCTTTATCCCTCTATGTCCCCCCTCTCTCTCTGCCCCCTGCCTCTCCTCTATCTCTTTCCCTCTCTCTTTATCCCTCTATGTCCCCTCTCTCTCTCTCTGCCCCGTGCCTCTACTCTATATTTCTCCCTCTTTTTTCCCCTTCCCATCTCTTCTCTCTCTCTCTTTCTCCCATTATACCCTATGACAGAGTCAAACTCATTAACAAATATGACTCAACCCACCTCTTCCCCACATCAAAGTAATAACACATCCCTATGAATACATGCTAATTTTTCTAAAATTATAAAAACAATCTCTGTATCCCCAAGCTCCCTTACACTATTAGCCATTACCAGTGTGTTATCCATATTGGTTTCCCCGTGGTTTTTCCCCTATAACCACAAGAGAGGAGAGAGGGCTGGGGAATCCCCGGGACATCTCCAGGCACTGGTTTTAAGTAGCCGGCAACCTGAGGTCACAATGGGTAACGGCTGGAGGCAAAAAGTGGTTTGATTGTTCTTCACAACGAGGGGAATCCCCGGCCTGAGCAAACATAATGCTTTAACATTGTTACACTCAACCGACGCAATCTTGAATCGGGATTTCATTCATCTAGTGGAAATGGGTCATGCTGTAATGGAAATCGGAAAGGGAAACAAAAATAAACTGTTATTTTATTGTTTAAAATTCAGAATTTATAACTTTTATAACAGTAGTATTTTCTTTACATGAAAAGTATCACGTAAATTGTGAAATGGTAAGGGAATAAAAATCTGTTTAAAAAAAAAATTCAACAGTAATTGTGTAGACAGAGTGTTATGAGTGAATCCTTGTGCTCCATTTCTTCAAGCATTCTATAGATCTCATTGACTTTTATAATATATGTCTCTTTTTAGGAAAGGGGATTAACACAATTAATTGCATTAATAGAAATTACAACTTTTTGTATAAAATTAAACTTAAAAAGAAAAAGAACTAAGCTAAACTAAAGGTCTTTTTAAAATCGAGAATTAGAAGTGTAAATGTTGCGGAATAATATTTGTATAGATTGGTAGCAGTAAATGATGTGTGGATGTACAGGACAATTCCCCAAACATTATATTAAATTGATTAGTACACAATATTTCACTTTTTAACCAAAGGGACACTATTAATTGCAATTACTCTCAATTATTTCACATGATTAAGTTCATATTTGCTAAGTTGAATCAGCAGTGAACTATCCTCCATTTGAAATACAGTAAAGGATTGAGAATATTACATGAAACACTAGGGCTTTATAAACTGGAATTAAACCTTTTCAGATAATGACCCAGTTCAGATCCAAGGCTTATGATTATTCAAATTACAATTCAAAATACAATTTAAGAAATCAGAAAGGGATGAGAGCCCAAAAGTGTACAAGTAAAAAGGCATTACATTGATATTAATTGAACTTCCCACTAGTATACATTATGCTCTCAAACTCAACCCTATCAAATGCCTTGTGGAAATCCATGGAAACTTCTGCTCAACTTCAGATGGAATTGTAGGAAATATTGATTTAAATTGCGTCTAAACGATAGAAAAGAACAATAAAGATGGAAAGAGATCATTAGAGGTGGTTTCTCCGTTGAACTTAATAGCTTTTGATTTCATTATGAGCAGGCAAACATCATCAAATGCCTCATTGGAGTCAACTGTATACTTGAGTGTATTCTATGTGTAAATGTGTCTCCCCACTTCTACCTCCTCCCTCTCGCTCTTTCACATTCTCTATCTTATATCTCCCACTCACCCCCCACCCAGACACACACAATGCTCCAATCTTACTGTTCTCTATTTCTCAAGTCTATTTTATTTCTCCTCTTCCTCCCTAATATCTGTCCTCATTTATCTCTCCTCTCTTACTTTCCTGTCTCTTTGTTTCTTCTCTTTCCCTCTCTCTCCTCTGTCTATCTCTCTCCCTCTCCCTTCTCATCTCTATCTTGTTCTCTCCTTTCCTATTCTCTCGCCCCCTCTCCCTCCTCTGTCGACCTCTCTTCCTCTCCGTCCCCCTCTCGCCTCTCTCCACCTCCCTCCCTCACCC
>OW804100.1:111368286-111411049 GCA_942159475.1 Sthenelais limicola | reverse complement strand
GGGGGGGATTCGTGGGGGAGGTGGGAGGGTAGGGGAGGTGGAGAGGGGAAGGAGGAGAAGTAGGGAGAGTAGGGACACCTAAGGAGCAGAAGAGAGGAGAGAAGAAGAAGGAGAAAAGGTGTGAATGGATAAACGAAAAAGGGTCAGATTTTTGGAAAATGTACAATGCGCTTTCACCAATCCTCTCAAATAAAGTCCATTTAAGACGAAGATAAGGTTTAAAATGCAGTTTAACATAACCATACAGATTTATTGAATGAATACAATACAGAATACACTCAGATATACCTAGTATTTATATATTTTCACTCTAATTTAGCAGAATTTGATAAATGTGTAGAACTGTAAATTGTGCATTTTCTGACAATTTGACCCATAAAGAGGAGAACGAGGAGAGAGAACGAAGATAGAGGGAGGGAGGGGAAGGAGAGAGGAGGGCCGACAGGGAAGGGAGCAGAGGAGCGACAACAGAGCGAAGAACAGAAAAGAAAAGAGCAAAAAGGAGCTAGTGGAAACATAGAAGGAGAGGAAGAGGAAGAGTAAAGAGGAAGGAGAGAAAGAATAGATACTTTCCGAGGGGGGATATCAAACAAAAATAATAAAAAGTGGATCTGACTATGAAACAAAATCATGAAAAGTAAGAGGATGTATGCTATGGAACCCGTTAACATAACTTGTATGTTGTACAATTATTGATCATGTTACAGTCGGACTCTACATGTGCTCCATCAAAACAGAAAATGTGTTCACACATATGGGTCAGATTTTCTGAAAATGTACAATTCGCCTTCACCAATCCTCTCAAATAGCCCACATTTAAGACAGAAATGAGCTTCAAAATTCAGTTTAAAATAACAGAACTGATACTTTAAATCAATGTGATACCAAATATACTCAGATATACCCGGTATTCATTATTAGTCAGGCAAATTCAGCAGAATTTACTGAATGTGTAGATCTGCCAATTGTACATTTTCCGAAAATCTGACCCACATCTGTAACATTGGGCATTGGATCATCGCCCTGTACTGCACCGCCACCAAGCGGTGGGACATAACACTAAGTGCCTCCACACCCGCTCCCTATACACACCCATGTATGGAGCAAACCATTATCTTAGAAAGGGGGGTCAGGGGGTCACGGTGAGTGGGGGGGGGGGGGGGGGGGGAGGTGTGTTTTGAGACCGTGGGGGATATTGTGACTATTATACTTGTAAGATGTATGAATAATATTCAGGAGATAAATGAAGTTGTATCCCTCTGTCTGTCTGTCTCTATGTCTCTCCCTCTTCGTGCCTCCCCTGTGTTCCCTCTGCCTCTCTCTCTGTCTCTCTCTGTCTCTCTTTCTGTCTCTCTGTGCCTATCTTTCTCCCTCTCTCCCTGTCCCCCTTCTCTCTCTATCTCCCTCTCTCTCACTTATACACCTTTCTCCCCCTCTCTCTCCCTCTCTTTCTCTCACCCTCTATCCCTCTCTCCCTGTCGCTCACTCTCTCCCTGTCTCTCCTTCTCTCTCTATCTCCCCCTCTCTCTACTCTCCCTCACTCTCCTCTCTCTCCTCTATCTGCCTCTCTGCCTCTCTCCCTCTCTCCCTCTCTCTACTCCCTCTCTCCTCTCCCTCCCTCTCTGCCTGTCCCTCTCTCTGCCTGTCTTTCTTTCTCTTTCTCTATCTTCCTCTTTCTCTCTTCTCCCACTTGACATCTCACTCTCGTATTGTCTTCCTCTCCCTCTTCCTCTCTCTCTTCTTCTCTTTCTGTTTCACTCATTCTCTCTCCAATATATGTGATGTGTTTCAGGAAAATGAGTCATAAGTCGCAAAATTGATATTTTTCAAAGTGTTTTTTTCACAAGATTCCCTAATCTTTGGGGAGTTTATCACTTAAAGCTGTATCAATCGATGTATCAAATTTCAGTACAATCTATGTAATATATCCTTGCGTTTTAAAGGTCCTCATATGGAGTATATTTGGTTACTTTACTGTTTATTGACCCCCAGAAATATTGCAAACTTTTTTTTTCAAAAACGAAAATATCAAACTTAAATGTAGAAATACTTATTAGATTATTAGACTGTTTATTATCATTGGAATCCGCTTGATCTCATCTTTTCAACTATAATGGTATCTCAAAATCTATTTTTTGCGACTTATGACTCATTTTCCTGAAACACATCACACATATGTTTATTCTCTTGGATCAATTAGACATGTATGGGTAATATAGGCCAAGGGTGTGCGAAATTTGCTCAAACAGATAATCCACGGATTCCTATAACTATAAATTTGATTATAAACTATGATGAGAGACATACATACAGGATTATGATAAATGGAGGGGGGGGGCTGACCAATCGCCCCTCCCCCCCCCCCCCCCCCACACACACACACACCACCACCACCACACCACCACCACCACCGCACCACCACCACACCACCACCACCACCACACCACCACCACACCACCACCACCTCCCATTCAAACTTTCCCTCATGGATCGAACACTGAACGCTCTGTGACGTCACGTCCCAGTCTCGGGTCATGAATGTGGGTCATGGCTGGCTGTTACTTCAGTCTACCGCACTCCCTGTAATAAGCACTCCATGGCCACAGATTAGACACCATCGTGACTGAACAACAACATAATTGTATTATAGTAGGCCTATGTTGTGTTATCTTATAATTTATATACTCTGTATTGAGTCATGGTAGCGTCTGGGAGAGCTGGATTTTATCTAGATGTCATGAATATTCATTGTTTTACAAATTAGACAGTATTTATTTTATTCACATTTTTTAAAATGAGATATTAGTCATACAATATTATTATAATTATTATTTTATCTTTCAGCATTAATTTACATTTATTTTATATCCAAGATATTGAAAATTATTCACTGCCTCAAATGTCTCAGGGTTTCTGGCCACCTGAATCAATTACTAAAAGGATTAATAACCTCCATTTCTCCACGAGTTTGTGCATGGATATACACCATACAATGTTGTTTATTAATCTTATATTATTCACCACCTATTGTAACTAGAGCGTTGAGTGGAGGTTATACGGTTTGAACTTGTGAGCGCATGTATACATGAGGGAGTGGGTGGGTGGGAGGGACTGGAGTGTTTACATCTCTCTGCCTGCATCGCGCATGCGCAGCAGATATCAGACAGGGCCGCTCGCCTCAAGTTGTCCTGTACAGGTCACTCTCCCACCCACACTTACCCATACACACCCACACACCCACACACCCACACACCCACACAACACTCTCTCTCACACATACACACTCACTCACATACACATGTATGCTGTATAGAGGGGTGAGCTGGGTACTGGGAACCTGCAGTTAGTATGAATGTTGTTGCTAATGATGCCGTCTCACCTTCTATGTGTTAAATTAAATTTGAAAAGAGGAAGCTGTTCTTGTACAATTTTCAGAAAATGTACAATTCATCGTCACAAATCCTCTCAAATAACCCACATTTCTGACAAAATTGAAGTTTTACCTAACCAGTGAGTGAGTGAGTGAGATTGGTGGCTTTACGCCCTTATCAACACTTTGAAGTGTTATATCAAGCGCGGGAGAGCTGAGAGGGAGGCAGTTTATTATCATACCCAGGAAACAGAGATAGAGAAGAAGGGAGAGAGAGAGACAAGAGAAAAGAGACAGAAAGGCACTTTAAGGTCTTACCCAGGACCCTTTTACTTAACCAAACAGATTGCTAGAATCAATGCAATGCCGAATATACTATAATTTACCTTGTACATTTTCTGAATATCCGACCCAAATACACACGCCCACACCTACACCCCCCCTCTCAGTCACACACTCACTCACACACACACAGAGGGCTTCAAGCCTGGAACATGCAGTCAGCATGAATGGGTGTCTGGGCCGTAAGTCTGTGACCTCCAAGTTCACGTGGGTCAGATTTTCAGAAAATGTACAATTGGCGGCTCTACACATTTTGGAAATTTTGCAAAATTAGGCTGAAAAATGATGAATACCGTGTATATTTGTGTGTATTTGGTCTGGTATTGATTTAAACTCTCAGTTTTAAACTATGTTTTGAACCTTATATTAGTCTTAAATGTGGGTTATTTGAGATGATTGGTTAATGTGAATTGTACATTTTCTAAAAATATGACCCACATTCCAGGTGTTAAATCGTGGAGGGTATTGTACAAATCGGGACTCCTCTTGGAGTCTTTATTTCAAGTTGTTATTCAGAAATGCATCTGTCACGCATTCTTCAATACCATTCCAAGGTCAAACTGAATTTGAAAACAGTCAGATGTTTTGGAGGAGCAAGGGTGTCAGTCAGTTGGGGGGGGGGGGGGCGGGGGGGGGGGGGAGGGGGGATAAAGATAGTAAAGCTAAGAGGAGAAGCAAGGAATGGCATTGGATAGGTGTTGGGCAGATGTGTACTTTCCTCCACACTCCTCCCTCCTATAGTATCTGGCATATGTTCCTTGTATCCCAATTCCCTCTTTCTCATCTTTACTCTGCTCTTCTTGGTCATTCTTTCCTGTCTCCTCTTTCTCTCACCTCCATGTCTTCTCTCTCTACCTTTTCTCCTGTCTCTCTCTCTCTCGTCCCTCTCCTCGCTCTATTCTCTCTTCTGTCATCTCCTTCCGCTATCTCTTCTCCCTCTCACCTTTCTCTCTTCTGTCATCTCTCTCACCTCTCTCACCTCTCTCTATTCTCCCTTTCTCTGTCTTCCCTCTCCTTTCTCTATTATCTCTTATGTCATCTTTCTCTCCGCTCTCTCTTCTCGCTCTCTCCTATCTCCCTCCTCTATTTTCTCTTCTCCCTTTACTTTCCCTCTCACTCCCCATATTCCTTTTCTTTCCCCTCCCCATCCCTCCTCTTCCACCCTGTCTCCTACTTCCCCTGCTCTCTATGTGTCCCTATCCTCCTGCCTGTCTCTCTCTCCCTCTGTCTCTCACTCTCTGTCTCCCTCTCTCTCCCTCTCACCCTCCCTCTCCCTCCCTCTCACCCTCTCTCATTCATTCCCTCTCCCTCCCTCTCTGTCACCCTCTCACCCTCTCTCTCTCCCTCTCACCCTCTCTATCCCACACTCTCTCTCTGTCTCCCTCTCTCTCCCTCTCACCCTCCCTCTCCCTCCCTCTGACCCTCTCTTATTATCTCCCTCTCCCTCCCTCTCTGTCACCCTCTCACCCTCTCTCTCTCCCTCTCACCCTCTCTATCCCACACTCTCTCTCTGTCTCCCCCCTCTCTCCCTCTCTCAACCTCTCTCCCTCTATCCCTCTCTCTCACACTCTCACCCTCTCTCTCTCTGTCTCTATCTAACCCTCCCTCTATCTGTCTCCCTCCCACCCTCTCTCCCTCTCTCCCTCTCTATCCCTCTCTCTCTATCCCTCTCAACCTCTCTCTCTCACACTCTCACCCTCTCTCTCTGTGGCTCTATCTCACCCTCCCTCTATCTGTCTCCCTCCCACCCTCTCTCCCTCTCTCTCACTGTCTCCCTCTCACATTCTCTCTCACCCTCTCTCCCTATCTCTCTCTGTCTCTATCTCACCATCTCCCTCTCACACTCTCTCCATTAACTCTAATAATCTGATTATAACAAAGCCTTCGACAATGTTAAGTTTGGCACTAAACGCTATGGACATGCACAGGGGCAGAACCGCTTAGAGCCTTTGACAGTGTGTGAAGCGATTGTATGGGAGTTTCATGGTGTTACACAGGGGAGTTGCATGCTCCTGCATTTGCTGCCAGCATAAACAAGACAAGTCAATTGTAGGCCACGTCCACACCATCAAATGCTTTGTACAATCATGTGTGGTTCTGCTGAATAAGGCTCTCCATCAATATTTAACAATAGAATAGAGTGACTGAGAGGAGACGACTGAAAGCCTATTCAATGACATGAAACTTAGTTTTCTGTAGAGGAAAGAAATATGCTGATCTGTAGACTTTATTGTCCATATATATACATGGAGTTGTTATAAGTAGTTTCATAGTTATATGTTTTTGTCAGCTCAAATATCACCCCAGTTTTACTCTAAATTAGATTATTCTAACCTTTATTTCTATTTGCATTAAATGTCTCCCTGGTGTGGGTAAATGCAACACATCGAATGGATCACTCACAGAAGATGAATACTATTTGTTAATTAAAGAACCTGAACGTTTACTACAAATCTTCCACTACTGAGAATACAGTCTCCTGATGTAATGTATGTTTTAGAATAAAATATTTTGCATTAATCTTTTCTCGTTAGTCATATGAAGCCTATCACCTAGTGAAATGTGTCACAAAATAAAAGTGTTTAAAAATCAAATCATGTACAAAAGTGACATCCCATGAAAATGCCCCATGAAAATATATTATGCAAAAACTAACTCCTGTATGTATTATAAATATTGAAATGTTGAAAATATTTAAATTGTTATCGGTAATTGCAAGAATGGTTTCTCCAATATGTGATGTTTCAGGAAAATGGGTCACAAGTCGCAAAATTGATATTATTCAAAGTTATATATATTCACGAGATGTCTTTGTAGGATTTTTTTTCATTTGTGAAGTAAGTGTCTATCGTTTGAAGTTGCATTTACCAAATTTCAAGATACTGTATTAAATATATGCTTGCATTCCTAAGGTCAGTTACATAAAGGAGAAAAAAGGGATAATATATAATCTGTCATCCCAATCTAGCGGTGTGTTGATCTTCCCAGATTTCCTGATTAATTTAGAATACATTAATTTGTTCTGTTTTCTTAATAAAGTCATTGCACCCCTTGAATTCATTTAAAATCTGACATGAAGTTATTGAGGAAAACGTTTCTTTATAGTTGTCTCAGTTGCGTTTGGGTCTAGCATAACAACATTTGGGTCAGATTTTCAGAAAATGTACAATTAACAGATGTACACATTTAGTAAGTTCTGCTAAATTAGGCTGCAATTTGGTCAATACTCGGTACATTTTCAATATTTTCAGCATTGCATTGATTCAAGCAATCTGTTTGGTTAGGTTGAACTGTATTTTAAACTTTATTTTCGTCTTAAATGTGGGCTATTTGAGAGGATTGGTGAAGGTGAATTGTACATTTTCTGAAAATTTGACCCATTTGTCTAAATTGCCGCTCCCGTGCTGCATCTCAGGTTCCACCCAGCACCCCTTGCCTGCACCACATGGGACTCCCTATTATCGCCCAGGGCAGCCCAATGAGCGATAATTGGGGTAAATGGTGTGGAATGTGGTCAACGTATCTGCGCATGGGCACAGGGCTAGTGTTTCCATCCCTGGAACAAGGCCGTCTAACACCACACAGTGCTTTAACAATAAAGTCACTCACCCTACCCCCTTCCCCTGAATCGTTTCATTTTGAAATTTTGTATCTCATGGCATTGGGAAATCTTACAAATATCATTTTCCTAATATGTATAGGAAAATGTTTGTGACAAACAGAGGGCAACACTGGGTCCTAATCCCTTACCATCAACCCTCGCCGTCACACCTACCTCACACTATATACAATTATGATATGTGTCAGGAAAATGAGTCATAAGTGGCAAAAATATATTTTTTGAGATACCATTATATTTGAAAAGAGGAGATCAAGCTAATTCCAATGATAGTAAACAGTCCAATAATCTAATAAGTATTTCTAGATATTTCCAATATTTTGGGGGTTAATAAACAGTAAAGTAACTGAATGTAGTCCATATGAGGACCTTTGAAACGAAAGGATATATTACATTGATTGTCCTGAGATTTGATACATCGATATATATAGCTATAAGTGATAACCCTAAAAAATGAGAACATTCCAATAACGGATCTTGTGAAAAAAACACTTTGAAAAATAAAAATTATGCGACTTATGACTTATTTTCTTGAAACACATCACATATTATTCATTAAACAATGTATTACTTGAATATAATGCCATTAGGCTAGTCACTTTGTATTGCATGGGAGTATTGCGAACGTATTTATTTTTGTGCTGATAAATTTTCTCCTGAACAACCTAATTGATTCTAGTATCCATTATTCGCCGACCCATGTCAAACTATTTGACAACAATTTTGAATAATTTTGTCTGGATCTTTTTTTTCTACAGAGCTTCATACAAGTTTAGTGATATTACGGAGATCCACCAAAACCCTTTTCTACAGTGGCTTCACTTATTATCGCTCATTTTCTCTCAGTTGATTTAACTTCTATTTTTTTTTTTAAACATATCTTTATTCAGGTAGATAAGTGGAGGCATATGCCAAAACAAACAGAAGAGGCTCGGGTAAACCCGATATTCCGCCTAACCCTGAATTTTCGCTATTAACTATTGATCACAAATATGGCAGGTATTGGTAACTAATACATATATCGATTCAATAAGTGGTGGTGGTGATGGTAATAATGAGATGAGATGGTTGGGGTGAATTGGTGGTGAGTTGAGTTGGGTGGTCAATATGAAAATATACTATAACAATAGTTGGATAACAATGGTCAAAGGAATAAGTCATTTTTCTTTAAGAAATATGGAGAGGATTAAAGATCCGGTAAATTAATAGCATTAGCTAGAATATCTTTTTTTAGTCTTCTTTTAAAAGCAAGTTTGTCATCAATACTTTTCAAGTTATCATTCAAGTTATTCCACATAAGCACTCCTTTATAGGCAAGGGAATTTTGGTAGATGTTACACGTCGGGTGATTTACCTCAAAGTTGAGGCCCCTGTTTTCTCTTAGAAGATAATTGGCTTCTTGCCTCTTAATAATCCAATCAACCCGGGGGACATGGAGCTGCTTCTGATAGAATTTAACATTATTAAAATAAATACGTTGTTTAACAGTCATGACTCCAGCTTCCGAGTGTAAGTCATCAATATTATATCTACGAGGTTTCTTTAAAGCAAATCTTAAAGCCTTATTCTGGAACACTTGCAGCTGGTTAATGTGAGATTTGTTACAATTGAGGTAACATACATTGCTATAATCCAGATAGGTTAGAATCATTGATTTGGTTAGCATTAGTCTAGTTCTACAGTTCAAAGCGTGTCTATTGATATACAAATTACATAACCTCACATTGGCCTTGCTAATAATGTGCTTTGCCATAACCTCAAATTTCAGACTCGTATCAATAGTTAAACCAAGGTAAACGAATGAAGTAACCCAGTCAATATTATTTTGATAAATTTGTAAATTCAGGGGTGGGTCTGCATTAACTTTAGTCTGAAATTGCGATGCTGGAATAAGCATTGCCTTAGTTTTAGGCAAGCTGATGGATAATTTGTTGGCAAGGCTTGTTTCTTGTACATAACAAACAACTTCAGCAGAAAATTGATACATTCGGTCTCATAAGTCGTTTCATCCAAGTCATAAAGATTATGATTGATTACATAAATGCTTAGAATTTTTTTGATTTGGTTAAAAGATGTTATTTAATAACTTGGTTTACAAGTCTGTGGTTGGGATTTTCGCTTGCCCCAGTCTTCACAGCATAACATGGTTCAAACTTTTTCAGAAAAAGAGGCTACAACTCACCTTCCCCCATCCTCTCAAATAACCCAAATTTCAGACTTCAAAACTTAGTTCAAAATACAGTTCAACTTAACCAAACAGATTGCTAGAATCAATGCAATGCCAAATACATTCAAATTTACCGGATATTGCCTAAATTTCAGCCTACTTTAGCAGAATTTACTAAATGCTGCCAATTGTACATTTTCTGAAAATCTGTCCCAGATAGGGTGACCGTGAAACAGTGCTACAATTTGCTTGGCCTAGTGGTGTCGCGGCATCAGTGAGGTGTGTGCAATTGTACGCCCGTCACTCTGACATAATGTCATCAATTAACTACAAAGAGTTTAATGAGCAGTAAGTGAGTGTAATAGGCTGCGCCTCACCCCGGTCTAATACCATATGGGTGATATCGCCAGAAAATGTACAATTCGCTTTCACCAAAGGGTGTGCAGAAGACGACATGTATAAATGCTAGGGAAAACACAAGAAATGGAGACGAAATAAGGATACGAGTAGAAAAGAGAACTTCTTCTTTTTCTTCCAAGAAGTAGGAAGACGACAGACCCTCCTTTTTTTATTAAAAAACAACAGGGAAAAAAATCAACTCAAAGTCTTTCGATTCTGTTTCACACGTCTGTCATGCCCGGTTCCTAGCTGGCCTCTGAGGAGGTAAAGGCAAAGCCTGTCGGGAAAGAGTCTAAAATTAGATTATTTTTCACAAGGCAGTTCGGCATTGGGTATTTGCTGAGAGTCAGTAACCAGCTCCGCATATATAGGCAGATTAACTAAAGTCCAGAAATTTTACCCGCGAGTATTTTTGGGTGGTGTTACTCACTGATTTTTTCTGTTTTTGAGAGTTGGGGTTTCTTATTTCAAGGAAAATAGACCCATCCACCCTACCTAGCTCTCTCTATCCCTCCTACCTACAATATCCATTTGATTTAGTGTTAAATAACGTAGACGTACACACCACAACGTACTGTGTACGCTACGCTACCCACCCTATAAATACATGTCAACATGTCTGTGAGCGTGGGTGTTATGTAATGATGGCAGTGGCTAGTCCCTAGTACTGTGTGGGGTGGTTGAAGCTATGTAAACATGGTGGGAGTGAGTGACCACAGGTAGAGGGTGCATGAATGTTTTCAAAACAACATTGGTAGACCATGAATGCAGTAGTTTTTCCAGACAAATGAGTAGCTAACTAAGTCAAGTTTCTCGCAGATGAATTACAGGTCGCCACTTTCATGGGAAAACATTAAAAATAAGGCCAGAAGTATGGGTTGTGTATATATATGGGGAGTGGACGCTGATGGGTTGGGTGACGTCATAAATTGTTGGTGTAGGCTTATCCGTCCACAGAGGGCGGGTCTGTCACATCTCGTCTAGCTTTGCATTCATAGAACGTAAAGTAATAAACCCTTAAAACATTGATCTTGGAATAAATCACTTTATTGATTCAATAACATTTCATCAATGATAATATTCTAAGTATTGCCTGATTTATTTTTTGAAAAAATGTTATTTGCGTCACATTTTCGGATGATCCGGTAATCTCATGACCACAAAGGAAAACAGATTTACAAAGTTTAATATATAATTTTCATCGCATGAGAATTTGAGAATATATATCAATTGTACGGGAGGGAGAGGTTGTGGGAAGGGCGAGGGTGGGAAAAAAAGAGTGGGAAGGGGAGGGAAAGAAAAAGGAGAGGGAAAAGAGGGGAAAAAGAGAAACGGAAAGAGTAAAGGGAAAGAAAGGGAGGAGGGGGAGCATGAGGAAGAGGGAAGGGAGAGGGGGGAATCAGAGGTGAGGTTGGGAGAGAAAAACAGGTATGAGAGACAGAGAATCAGAGATGAGGTTGGGAGAGAAAAACTGGTATGAGAGACAGAGAAGTGGTGGAGGGACAAAAGGGAGAGGGGAAAGCTTGGGGAGAGTGTGGGATCGTCCGGAGGACCGGTACTTTGCTAGTGATTATATAATGTTGTCAAGAATAGTTATACCTGGGAATCCACATATTTTATGTAATCCTCAAATTAGATCATATACATGTATACTAGATGGCCAACTAGGACCAGCAAAACTACAAACGTCAAGTTATAAGATGTCCCATACACATGGAGATAAATAGAAAAAAAATGATGAACCAAAATGATGTAATGATGATTTTTGAGTAAATAAAACACAACGTTTTAAGGTACTTGTTTGAGACAAATGTTTTTCAATCATTAAAAATGAACAGTAGGCTATTGGTAAGAGACAAACATTGGGCGAATTTAGTTAAAAACGTTAATTTTTTGTTAGATGGGAATGTTCTCCTAACATCTCTTTCAACTATTACGATAATGTTACTAAAGTATGTTCTAATAATGTTACAAAAAAACCGTGGTAGAACGTTTGGTTATCAATGTAAGCAAAACATAAATGTAAAACGTTATATTAATGTTAGGTAGGAACGTTCCTCTAACACATGTCCAACAAATTTTCACTTTCAAACATTAAGCTATCAAACAACCAAACTTTGAGGGAACGTTCTAGAAATAAAAGTGTGCTACTGGGGTACTAGATGGCCATAACCTCTACCTCACATATGTTCAGAAGGACATTGACAGTCATGATTTGGATGATGACAAATCTACCAACAAGTGGTTGTGGACAGGTTGCATCTAGCCATGCCCCAGCGCCCACTGGTGAGGACTGATGGTGGCATAATGCATTGTTGGAGATGGTTACATTATCAAACCCAACATAGATGTTAAAGTCATCCAACCTCTTCCCTGAAACAAACAATATCAATGTATAGTGTATATAGTATATATAGTGTACAAAGTGTATAGTTCAACCGTTTTAGCAAAATGAGTCATGAATCGCAAAATATAGATTTTTAGATATGACCATATTTGAAAAGAGGAGATCAAGGTGATTCCAATGATAGTAAACAATAGGAGACCCAATATTTATGGCTATATTTTAAGTTTGATATATTAGCAATGTTTCTTGATGAGTAATCACCAGTGAAGAAACAAAATATACTTGATACAAAGACCTTTTCATTTTCAATTTCATTTTCCTGGAACAGATCACATTTGGTTTAGTACTAAGTAAAAAATTTGTGTTTGGTTATGTTGAACGTTGTGTTGAATGATGTGTTTTTAGGATCATTTTTGTTTCAAATTTATGTTATTTCAGAGAAATGGTGAATGCGAATTGTACATTTTCCGGTGATTTCACCCAGAAATGCCTGCAACTATAGCTGATCAACTCACCGCAACAATCTCCCCTGTTAAGAATCCGGACATTCCTTATGGTGTAACTTCCACCTAAGTCCACCTTCCACCAAGGATGGTTGCCGCGATCACTAGATGTACAAGACCCTTTGTAGTAATCAGAGCTTGTTTCCCCATCCACCGCCACTTCAGGAGGGGAATATATATCTGTCCTGGGAGATATGTATGCAGGTCTGCCCAGGGCTTTATTAGTGTACTGTGGCCCTGCTGCATCTGTCGTTAACAAGATGTTCCATTATTAGACTAAAGGTGATGTGATCCATTTTAGGGAAATAAGTTGTAAGTCGCAAAATATGGATTTTGAGATATCATCATATTTAAAAAGATGAGACCAACCCGATTCCAATGAATGCAAACATTCAGGACATCTAATGAGTATTTTTATCTTTTTAGTTAGATATTTTACTTTTTAAAAAAACACGTTTGCAATATTTCTGGGTGGAAATACCAGTAATGTAGCTAGATATAATCAATGGGATGATCTAAGAAACGCACTGATATAATTAATAAACACTCTTGCAATTTGGCAGATGTATTCATGCATCCACAAGGACTAGACACTCCAAAAATGAAAACATTCCAACAAAGATATCTTGTAGGTAAACAACTGTGAAAAACACCAATTGTGCGACTTGTGACT
The DNA here is from genome assembly GCA_942159475.1 of Sthenelais limicola. NCBI lineage: Eukaryota > Metazoa > Annelida > Polychaeta > Phyllodocida > Sigalionidae > Sthenelais > Sthenelais limicola. Next base: position 111,397,629 of record OW804100.1, on the reverse strand, counting down.
CATTTTCTTGAAACACATCACATATGTACAAAGAAAAGTATATCAATTGAAAAACACAAACAAACAGACAAACTGTTTGTTTTTGGAAAGCTTTATTCAGGGGAGCCTGGCCACTCGCACTCCGGAGGTGCTTTTTGTAGCGTACCAGGCGTACCCTCAGGGTTGTTTTTCTAGGCAGGCGTTTATACGGGACCGGCATTTATTGTTTCATGCTAATGAATATTACCTTACAATACCCATGCTGTCAATACCCCCTCCCCTGACCTGGCGGTCAGCCCCTCCCCTCCCTTCCCATGTGATCAACTTTGAGATAACGGTCAGACCTGGACCTCACCAGAGTGTTGTGGCGGTAAGAAAGTGTAGTGAGCCTTCTGGCCGGTAGGGGCGTGACGAATGTGTGTCTGAATGAGACTACTTTCACTTAAAAATTAGACAATTTGCGCTGTCAATTTGACACTGTAACAGTGAGATGTCCCTCCCTTCTTGGCAGTTTATTAAGCTTACTCTCCTTTTATTAGGGTAACAACAGGAAGAAATTGAATCTAATTATTGGGACCCTATCGGTGAAATACAGTACCTAAAATAGTATATAGGGTGACCTTAGAAATGCATGATTAATCAGATGAAGCAAAGGTTGAAGATAATGTTGCGTCCAAAAGTAGACATATGAACTAATGATGACAGTTGTTTTGTCCCCAATCTGAAAGGATATAAACGTGAAATAGGAAAAATAAAAAATATCCAAGACTTTTCTTTTTGGAATATCCAATACCTTTTTGTCAACTTTCTTTTCCTTTTTGCCAATGTCCTTTTCCTTTTCGGATTATCCTTTTCCTTTTGGGAATATACTTTTCCTTTTTGGAATATCCTTTTCTTTTTGGAATATCCTTTTCCTTTTCGGAATATCCACTCCTTTTCCAAATATCCACTCCTTTTCACCCAAATGTACCATGATGTATTCCTACCCCAACATGACTGGGAGGGAGAAGGAGGGTGAGAGGGAGAGGGAGGGTGAGTGGGGGAGGGGGGGGGGTGAGCGGGAGGGGAGAGGGAGAGAGGGAGAAAGAGAAAGGAAGAGAAGATGTATTGGATGTGTTATGTAACACTGCTCCACTACAAAGATAGCTGGTGGGCCCCCACTCAGGGGTAGTGGATAATGTTATGTAACACTGAGCCACTGAGTCATGTGGGTTAGATGTTCAGAAAATGTACAATTCATCTTCACCAATTCTCTCCAATAACCCAAATTTCAGACCAAAATAAAGTTCAAAATACAGTTCAACCTAACCAAACAGATTGCTAGAATCAATGCAATGCCAAATGTACAGGTATTTACATAATATTGACCAAATTGCAGCCTAATTTAGCAGAATATACTAAATGTGTACAGCTGCCAATTGTACATTTTCTGAAAATCTGAGCCATGTCTGCTTTTGTATGGGTAGAAAAGGAGTGTCCCAGGGAGGACACCAATGAGAAAAGATGGCCAAATCTAGACATAGGAGTCACAGCAGCCAGACATGGCTTTTCATGTAGGGGAAATAGGAAAAAGGTGCAGTGATATACTTTTCGGTGGTGAATATCTAAGGGAAATAGTGGAAAAGGAGGCTGACATGGGAAAATCGACACTGACATGAAACTTTTTGTTCTGGAAATAGTAAAATCTTCCCGGAAATAGGAAGAAAGCAGTTGGAAAAGAACTATAGTATGTGAAATAGCATGTACCACAGAGGAAAAGTCTGTACCGATTTCATCATTTGTACATATGTCTACTTTGGGACGCAACAACATCCATACAGACTTTTCCTCTGTGGTACAAGCTATTTCTCATATTACAAATTCTTTTCCAACTGCTAACTTCCTATGTCCAGGCAGATTTTACTATTTCCAGAACAAAAAGTTCCATGTCAGTGGTGATTTCTCCATGTCAGCCTCCTTTTCCACTATTTCCCTTAGATAATCACCACAGAAAAGTATGTCACTGCACCTTTTTCCTATGTCTCCTATGGTATGTCCTATTTCCTCTACATGAAAAGACATGTCTGGCTGCTCTGACACCTATGTCAAGATTTGGTCATCCATGTCCTCCCTGGTACACTCCTTTTCTACCCATACAAAAGGAGACATGAGTAGGCAAGTGAGTGTTAGTATAGCAGTGTTACATATCACACCCAAGTCAGTCACTGTAGCTGCCCACCAGGTGCATGCATCAGTGATCACACTGACCACTGGTCACTATAGCAACATATACACACATATCTCTTTCCCTGCCATGTTGTCTTCCCTACCTTTCTCTTTCTCCCTCTCTCCCTCTCCCCTCCTGCTCACCCTCCCTCCCTCGCTCACCCTCCCTCTCCCTCTCACCCTCCCTCTCCCTCTCAGTCATGTTGGGGTAGGAATACATCATGGTACATTTGGGTGAAAAGGAGTTGATATTCGGAAAAGGAAAAGGATATTCCAAAAAGAAAAAGGATATTCCAAAAAGGAAAAGTATATTCCTAAAAGGAAAATGATAATCCAAAAAGGAAAAGGACATTGGCAAAAAGGAAAGAATGTTGACAAAAAGGTGTTGGATATTCCAAAAAGAAAAGTCTTGGATATTTTTCATTTTTCCTATTTCACGTTCATATCCTTTCATATTGGGGACAAAACAGATAATATGCCTTTTTTGTAAAAATGGATTTGCAGATTTCACCATATTTGAAAAGATCAGATCAAGCCAGTTCCAACGGCGGTTACCATAGGGACAACTCATATAGTATTTCTATTTCAAGTGTGCCACATTTATTTTTTAGTAAAAAAGGTTGCAGTATCTTTGGGTAGACAATAGGTCTGTAAATAGTCCATGGCAGCGATTTTGTTAGTTGCGCTATTGTATCAGTTTCATGACGATGTGTGGACATGTTGTTCAAAACTCCCATCGCCCCACCATTGTGGAGATGAATAATCTCTGTTTGTTCATCGATCATATAGTTTCATAAATTCTAACATACATATCATCCATCTTTAGGGGCAACCATTATTAACTATAGCCTCCATAATCGATAAACCTTTACTGCGCTCTTCAAAAGAAGCGCAAATTGGATTTTTTGAAAGCGGATAGGAAGTGCAGTAACTGATTTTATTGGACCGCACTGGTTTCACTGTGTCTCCATTTGATAGGCACTAGGGAAAATAAAAAAGCAGACCATGAAATGGACCAACAGAACGATCCAATGGAATCAAAACTTAAGTGTGAAGTATTACATCTTACCTACATCAGACAACTAAGAAATAGAGAAAAATAAATACTAGGTATATCTGAGTCTATAGATGGGTGCTATTGCTAAATATGTTAGGTCATGTCGAAATTTCTGTTTGGGTTATATTTGTGGATTGTTGTAGTTGAATTGTACATTTTCTAGTGATTTCACCAATATATGTATGGATTAGTTGTAAGTCAGGGTAATATTGATCTAACATAATAATTATTCTCTCCTGTTACTCTACTAGGCACGTACATTAAACATACACTGCACATATTGGGTATTCAATGGTGCATGCAAGTTGAGAATGAGTTGCATCATTACCGACCCACAGAGTGGTCTAGGTGTTGGTAGACATTGATTCTTGTCGGTAAGCATTGATTCTTATATTATTTGTAATATAATCCACCATACAGCAGTTAAAGCTTTTTGGAAAAGGACTTAACCTCTGAGTACCCAGCTCTTCTAGAGTTACCCTAATATAAAGATAATAACCAATTAAAAGACATTTTGCAGAAGTAAAATCAACCTCTGATACAGCCTTTTCTATACATGCGTTCTTACTTCTGTAAAAATCTTCCAATTAAATATAACTTTCCATTTGCATTACTCAGTGGAATAATGTATAGATTTTCTTTCATTATATGCACACTTTGCTTTGCAAAAAGCAAACCTAGTGACATATTCACTCATTTCATTTTATAGTGTTCAGTGTAGTTCATCAAGTATGTTTTACTTTCTTTTTGACATACAGTTAGTATCAATAATAATATGATCATAATTAGTATTGAAGATGGAAGACAACTTAAAGGAAAACAAGTCGTTGTAATTATTGTTTCAGCATTTTATTTCACAACCCATGTATATCTATGATAGTAATTACTTTTTACTCTGTTTGCCTTAGCATATCATTGTTTTGACAAATACTTGCTGAATTCCTTATAATCATCCATACTATAAATTTATTCTTTTAAATTCTGGGGATTCCACAGGGTCGGGGGCACATATATATACAGGTTAACTAACTAGTTGGTTGAAGGTGTAGGTAGCCTTAATGCGTTTTTGATACCTGCTAATGACCTTAGGTTCAAGTTTGTTTTCTTATGCCCTATGAACAGCAAGGAAGAAGAAATGAAAATGTGACGATAATAATTTTCTAATTGTCATGAACAAAAAATAATAATGCCATTAACCATGAATAAACAAGATTAATTGGATTAATATAATATCAATTTGGTTATTATTGGGTGTATTATGACTGGGTTAGGTTCAGTGGTTAAATACCAAAGAAAGTTGATCAGGAATAAAATAGGTTTTCATAGTTTCAATAAACTCTATACAAGGAAAATAGGAGACACAACAACACACTCCTATACATACTTTCTAGGAACAATTGACAATCGTCATAGCGAGAATCAACAAAACGAACTATGAGACTCTATATAACCATTAATCTTTGTTTATTTCTGTTTGGTATGCCCGGAAGACCTGCACGGTCCAGAGTGCAGAGTGTAATCTACCGTTTCTGACAACTGTATTATATTATGATGTTGGAATAAAAATCTTATATATATATATAAACTTTACGTACAAACACCTACATCTTCTTCTCCACGAGGTTCAAACCTCACCCCCTTTGGCCGCTACATACACTGAAGTACCACAGCATCTAGACCAGTAAGGCCTAGCTTAGCATCTTTGTGTTACTGCCAGACATTAGCGAGATGGAGAACCAGGTATTAATGGAAGATATCGGCTCTGAACAGGGCAACACTCCCGCTGGAGGAAAGGGTCACGAGGTGAAGCGCACAACGAGAAAGTCTGCTGCTAAGGCCCCAGCCCCGACCAAGCCACCAGCACCGGTCAAGCCCCCCACGTGCAAATCATTGCAGACGGAGCTGTCATCATTACAACTTCAGATGACACAAGTAGCTTCAACCCTAAATAGGCTGGTTGAATTGAAAGAGGGAGACAACCAGTCGGTAAGATCTTCATCATCCAAAAGGTCCAGGGCAAGCAGCAAATCAAGCCGCAGCACACAGCACTCCGAGGGGGGAGAGTCACTGGCCCGATCTACCCACTCTCGGACATCACCCTCAACCACCCGCTCACAGGACGACCAGAACTGGGTGAGAAGCTCAAGGGCCAGAGCCAGTTCCACACCACGAGTACTACGAGGACAAATGGCCACAGATGACTTCGTGGAGCGTCAACTGGACAGAGAAAGATTCGCAGATGGTCTCCACGGTAGGGTCAACATTATTTCAGACGTACACAGATCAGGTATTCTCTCCAAACCGTATATGTATGTGTATAGAGAGGGAAACCAAACTGTGAAACAAAGATTGGATGCACGCCCCACTCTTACAGCGGTGGAATACTTGGATGGTTACCTGGAGTTATTAAATGACCCGTTGGCTTATAAGGATCATCAGTATGAGGATATGATGCACCACTTGCGTCAGGTGACCAGGGATACCATTGAGAGGCCATGGCCGGCCGGCAGACGGTGGACCCAATATGTCTGGGACGCCATCGATAATGGAAAATTCCATTGGGCCGACAGGGCGGCGATACAGGATGAACGAGTGCGCATTTGCCTCACTGGAGGCGGTGTGCCACTGACCACTCCCGTGTCACATGATGCTAAGAAACCACGTGACACCAATGGTCAACAGAAAGACAACAAATCCATCCAGGCAGTGTGCAGGCCATTCAACACACGCCAGGGATGTACACATCACTCAGACCACTCACAAGACGGAGTACTCCATCTTCACATATGCACATACTGCGACTCAGTGGGGAGAAAGGCCCACCACAGTGTCAAGGTCTGTGAACGTCTAGTCCGCCATACCAGGCAGAACATGGAGGCTGGTAATGGTAATAATGGGAATAAGGCTCCTAGTGTTCAAGGAAGCCAAGCTAACTACACGGCCAGATTCAGGGCGGGAACAGCCCCAGATAACTCAGCAACCACCTTTGCAAAAAACTCATAGGTGGCGCATCGATAGAAAAACCTGATGCGCCCGGCCAGGCACCCATGAAGGATATAGGGCGGCCTGACCTACTTCAACCGACCCAGCTTGCATACATTAGTCATCGTGATCTCGCCACGCCCGAGACTTCGCGCGGCATCTGTCATGGCCGACAGTCAACAACATCGAACGATGACGCAGTAAGTAAAACATCATCCCAGCTCAACCCCAATGCAACTCCGTACTTTCCTCACATCAATAACATCAAGCAGGGATGCATAAATGACAATGTAACTCAAGAAATACCTGCATCCTATTTTAACCACATAGAGAGCATCTGTAGCGGGAAAGAGCCCCCAGGCACTGTACCCACGCCTCCCATCTACCTAGCCGCTCACAGACGCGATCAGTGGCCGGACCCGTGTGTACACAAGTGCTGGGGCGAGTTAGCAAACATATACTCATCAGTGAAAGCATATGGCATACCTAATGCTATCGGGGCAAGAACCCCACTTCCGACACACTAGAACTTACAAGCATGGCGCAATCATTTAACTAATTCGCAGCCAGACCAAGAACTAATGGACTTCCTCACTTATGGCTTTCCAATGGGGTACATGGGCCCCATCTCTAACAATGACAACGGGGCCAATCATTCGAGTGCCACCAAATATGCGGATAAAATTAATGACTTCATCAACAAGGAGCTCGACCTGAAGGGAATACTAGGCCCGTTCGAGCATCCCCCATTTCTGCAGTGGTGCCACACCTCGCCTGTTATGTCACGGGCGAAGAAGGACAGTGAGGCCCGAAGGGTAATTATTGATCTCACGTTCCCGGAAGAAAATTCAATTAATAAGTTCATCGTCAAGAACTCTGTGTGGGGACAGGAGAGGCCTCACTCCCTTCCCACAGTCGATGACATAGTGACCGAAATTAAATCCTTGTCAGGGGAGATACACCTAGCCACCCTTGACATCTCACGAGCATACAAGAACTTTACAAGTGATCCGCTTGACTGGTGCCTGCTCTGCCTATACTGGGAAAAACAATGGTACTGTGATACCACTATGCCATTTGGGAGCCGCGCCTCGAGTGCACATATGCAGAGGGTGGCCAACGCCATAGTGTCCATCATAAGAAAGGCAGGTCACCGGGCACTCATGTATTTGGACGACATAATTCTGCTCGGCGAGTCACATCACACAGTCACACAGGCCTATAACTTCACCACAAAGCTATTGTCAGACCTAGGGCTCCCAGAGGCTAAGGACAAAGCCCAGGCCCCCAGTAGGTCAGTGAAATGGCTGGGTATTGTCATAGATACTCAGACCATGACACTGAGCATCCCGCAGGAGAAAGTGTCAGAGTGCAGAGATCTAGCCGACCAATACTTCAGACGACGATCAATCACTAAGAGACAATTACAATCTATAATAGGAAGCTTCATCCACATTGGAAAGTGCATCTCACCGGCCCGCCTATTCATCTCAAGGCTCCTTGATGGGCTGAGGGAATTTAAGGGTGTTCATATGAACATAAACACCGACATGAAAAACGACCTCAGGTGGTTCCGGTCTTTCTGCCACTCATGGAATGGCAGGGCCATTATACCATCCATGACAGTGTCAAAAGTCGTGCTTGTGGATGCATGCCTCTCAGGTATAGGAGCCACCGATGGCAAGCTGGCTTATGCCAGACAGATATGCTCCATACAACAAGAGGCAGACAACATCTCAGAGATCGAGGCAATTAAAGGTAAATACCAGTGTTCACTTAAAAAATGAATGAATCATGGAATTTTCTTTAGACTTTGGATTTAGAAAGAACATGGTTGGGGGAACCCATAAAGCCCCAAAAAAACATATGTCATTGGATTAGTTTTTATTTCAGGCACCACTGAAATTTATTACTGTTCACTATAGAAGTCTATGGAAAAACGGGTATTTTCTGCATTTTCCCGAATAGCATATGATTGAATCATACGATTTTCTTTTAAATCTGCATATACATTGCTGACATGTTATTCTACCCTCCCAATTAAAAAAAATAAGGGGTCATTGAACTTAAAAAAAAGTTATTCAGCTAAACTTGCATCACAATGAGCTTCCCCCATTGAAATCAATAGTGAAGGTTAGTAAACATCACTCATCCCTAAAACACAAATTTTGCATTTTGTATTCCCCCAACCATGTTCTTTCTCAATACAAAGTTTGAACAAAATATATTGAATTCCATTGTTTCATGCATTAGTTCCTTGAATTCCCGCCTGCAGCAGTGCTGACAACGCTGGTATTTATCTTTAACATATCAATAGCACTCTTATCCTTCTTGAATGAGGAGGACAGGGGGTCACACATCAAGATCCTGTGCGACAACGAGGCGAGTGCATGCGTGTTCAGCACAGGCAAAGGTAGGAACAGAGCCATACTCGCTGCAGCACGCCATGCATGGATGGTACAGGCATCTCTCGATCTCCATCTCTCTTATAGCCACATCCCAGGTCAGCAAAACCAGGTAGCCGATGCACTCAGCCGAGCGTATCTCACATCCAAGGATTTCACCGATGCAAAGGGTTGGATCGATCACTATAGCCTCACTATAATCGAGCCAGATCTCTTCCCCCTCCTTGACAGCTCTGAACTTATTCATTTCAGGGACAGGGATGGAGGAACTCGGAAGGAGAGCAGAACACACACAGGAACAAGCGTGGAGTAAGGCCACCAAGGCCAACCGCAAGGCAGCAGTCACCAGATACCTACTGTTTGCCAAACAGGCACAATTCGACCCACATAAAGCCACTGTGGGGCAGGCATGCGCCTTCCTACAGCACATATCGGAGGTAGTGTGTGCCCCCAGGTCAGTGTCTAATAACCTGGCACACGTGAGAACCTACCTCAAGAAGTGTGACTCTCCAACTGTCAGCTGGACACACCACCGAGTTAAGTGGCTTATTGAGGGACTCATGAGGAACAAGACATACGTCCCACGAGTGAAGTCCCCAATAGATGTGAAAATACTGAGAAAAATGCTACTCACCCTCCAACAGGATTACGATAGCATAATGGTGGGGGTGGCCGTGTCAAAATTATTCCAAGGGGCATTAAGACAATCTGAAGTATTAGCACCATCGATTAAATCCTTTGACCCCGACAGGCACCTCACTAGAGCTGATGTGGTAGTCGAACCTTCCCAGCTCACTATTTCTATTAAATCAGCCAAGAATATGCAGTCTACCTACCAGCGCAGAGTAATTCAGTTGTGTAAATCTACAGATAAAGCTATGTGTATTGTATCAAAGGTAATGGACATGCTCAAGTTAAGTCCCACTGTGGACCCCAAACAGCCATTCATTTGCTTCAAGGACTCAGTGCGACCAATGTCGACTGCCTACGTTGCACGAAAATGGAAGGAACACCTTAAAAACAATCAGGTCGATACCACCAACCTATCTCTTCACAGCCTCCGAAAAGCGGCTGCCACTGCCGCATTCCATGGCGGTGCCACTGAACTCGAGGTAATGAACTATGGTGGGTGGGCATCCCAGGCCTACAAAGTGTACGTGGACACAACATACAAAAACACGAACTCGAAGATAATAGCCTCGCTAAATTCGAACAATAGCACCCTTAAATAAGGTTCGGTATATATACATCGAGGTACCATGCTCCATGACATGAACCGCAAAAGAATATATTCACTATAACCTCTACATTCACATTATATATACCTCTCTGCTGCGCCTCTTCACCTCTTACCTGTTTCTTATTAAATCCCACCCTCACCCTCTCCTTTCTCTTACTCTTTCTACTTCTGGTTCTTGGCCAGTTATTTTATACCTCATAACCTGTAACAGCTACTATGTACTCAACAACAATTAAGAGTTAAGCATCAATAAACTTTTAATTGCTCCAAACCGCTTTCTCTCTTGTCTCTCAATCAGGGCCGTATCCAGTAATGGTGGGTGCATTGCTTACTAGTAATGCGCTGTCATTGCTGCGGCCCTGGTGAGAGACACTCACACAAACCCGCTCACCCCTGCTCCTCCGGCAGACCTCCATCTTGCTCCCCCTCACTCCTCCGCTGCTCCTACAAGCACTAACACCTACATCTTCTTCCCCTCCCACCCTCTCCTATTCTCATAACTTCTACGAAGGCCAGCAGTTTATTTTATACCTCATAACCTGTAACAGCTACTATGTACTCAACAACAATTAAGAGTTAAGCATCAATAAACTTTTAATTGCTCCAAACCGCTTTCTCTCTTGTCTCTCGATCAGGGCTGTATCCAGTAATGTTATAAGTATTTCTACATTTTAAGTTTGATATTTTCGTTTTTGAAAAAAAAAAGTTTCCAATATTTCTGGGGGTCAATAAACAGTAAAGTAACCAAATATACTCCATATGAGGACCTTTAAAACGCAAGGATGTATTTCATAGATTGTACCGAAATTGTATACATCGATTGATATAGCTTTAAGTGATAAACTCCCCAAAGATTAGAACATTCCAATAATGTAATCTTGTGAAAAAAACACTTTGAAATATATCAATTTTGCGACTTATGACTCATTTCCCTGAAACACAGCACCTATAACCAGACAGATTGCTTCAATCAAGGTATTATGAAATGTACTCAGTTATATCTAGTAGTGCCCATTTTAATAATTTAGCAGAATTTACTAATGTATAGATCTGACGATTGTACATGTTCTGAAGTTCTGAACCAGAGCACCAATCAGGTACCAGGTGGGTCAGCACAAGTGGTAACCAAAGGGATAGTATATGGGTCAGATCACCAGAAAATGTATAATCAGCACCTCTACATATTTTGCAAATTAGGCTAAATTAGGCAAAACAAATTGTAAATTCCAGGTATATTTGAGTATATTCGGTATTGCCTTGATTTGAAAAGTGTGTTTACTTAACATTCATTTCATTTCTGTTTTGATTTGGATTATTTTAGAGAATTGTTGAAGATGAACTGTACCTTTTCTGCCGATTTCACCCATATATATGATGTCTTAGAGGAAAGTCAGTAAAAATTTCCCAATATTTATAAGTTTTTCAAATGTTCATAGTCACAGGATCTCCCTGACGTCGCATCATGTCTGACCCAGCTAAGAAATGAGCTCTTGCAGAACTTGCTATGAGCTCAGAAACTTCTCACACATGTGAGATCAGCATGGTGAGTTCTGTTGAGGTGTTTGTGACATTGCATGTGTGATCTCACATGGATGGTTTCAGTGTGATCTCAGTGTAAGTTCACAAGTTATTCCTCACATTTGCTTGGTTAAGCTATTTGTTTGTTTTGACTTTGCAAAGCCCCCTGCTGTCACTGACATCAACTCAACCCAAATTCTGGCATTTGTGAGTTTATTTCTAGAGGCCACCCAAATGAAGCTTTGTAAGCAGGATAAACTCCTATTCTTGGTCTTTTTAATGATTCCGACCATATTGTGAATTAAATAAAATAAGAAATAAGCATCCAATGGTCTGCCAGACAAGTAGTGTGTTTTAGGGAATGTGTAAGGTTGGTAATCGGTGAACATGACATTGCCGTAGCCTTTTTTTGTCATGTTTTGCAAAATACATACTAAATCAAAATAAACTGAAATTGGTTCTTTTATTTGTATTCATTAATTTATTGTATTCATTTTCAGGGTGTTATAAGTATAGGATGTACCACAGGTTCATTTAGTCAAAAGATTATGTATTGGAGGAAGACCTCAGGGCTACACTGCGCTCCACCCCTTGGTCTCCTGCTAATATCCATGATGCACAACCCCTTGACAGAATGAACCCTAAATACATTCCATACATTATGCCATCTTGAAAGTCTTGTACATGCAGCCAATACCAAGCCTTTTATAACATTGTGCAGAGCCTTGAATGTCGTAAATTCACAATTAATATAGTATGGATAATTCCTTTATATTACAAGGTGTATATTGGGAAGATTTTAAAATTAGAAATAACTTCAAAAATAAAAAAGCTTACGAATAACTCAGTAAGTGAAAGGTAACCTTGCTTGTCTTGTTTTATTCCAACAAACATAACGTTATACATAGCTCAATGGAAACAAATAAAAGGGTGGGTAGAAGAGGACATGTATTCATAGAACATAAAGCATTAACCATTAAAACATTGATCTTGGAATAAATCACTTTGGAATAAATCTTTTTTGCGATTTGTGACCCATTTGCCTAGAACTCACCAATAATCTAATTAATATTTCAATATTTTCAGTTTGATATTTTTGTTTTTTGAAAAAAAAAGACTTTGCACTATTTCTGGGGAGCAATAACCAGTAAAGGAATTGAATGTACCCTATGAGACTACCATAGAAATGCATGAATATATTTAATACACTGTCTTGAATTTTAGTACTTGTGTTCATGCTATAGACAGCGTTTGTTAAATTAGGCTGCAATTTGGTCAATACAAGGTAGATTCAGGTATATTTATCATTGTATTGATTCTAGCAGTCCGTATGGTTAGGTTGAACTGCATTTTGAACTTTATTTTTGTCTAAAATTTGAGTTATTTGAGATGTATGGTGACGGACAATTGTACATTTTCTCTCAACTTCACCGTCATATGGATCACATTTAGTAAATTCTGATGAATTCTGCTGAAAAATGATGAATACCGGGTATATCTGAGTATATTTGTTATTGCATTGATTTACAGTATTTGTTTTGCTATGTTAAATTGCATTTTGAAGCTCATTTCTGTCTTACATATGGGTTATTTGAGAAGATTGGTGAAGATGAATTGTACATTTTCGGAAAATCTGACCCGTATACATACTAGATGGCCATAACCTCTACCTCACATATGTTCAGAAAGACATTGACTTTCATGATTTGGATGATGACGAATCTACCAACAAGTGGTTGTGGACAGGTTGCATCTAGCCATGCACCAGCGCCCACTGGTGAGGACTGATGGTGGCATAATGCATTGTTGGGGATGGTTACATTATCAAACCCAACATAGATGTTAAAGTCATCCAACCTCTCCCCTGAAACAAACAATATCAATGTATAGTGTATATAGTATATATAGTGTACAAAGTGTATAGTTCAACCGTTTTAGCAAAATGAGTCATGAATCGCAAAATATAGATTTTTAGATATGACCATATTTGAAAAGAGGAGATCAAGGTGATTCCAATGATAGTAAACAATAGGAGACCCAATATTTATGGCTATATTTTAAGTTTGATATATTAGCAATGTTTCTTGATGAGTAATCACCAGTGAAGAAACAAAATATACTTGATACAAAAACCTTTTCATTTTCAATTTCATTTTCCTGGAACACATCACATTTGGTTTAGTACTGAGTCAAAAAATTCTGTTTATGTTGAACGTTGTGTTGAATGATGTGTTTTTAGCTTCATTTTTGTTTCAAATTTAAGCTATTTCAGAGAAATGGTGAACGCAAATTGTACATTTTCTGGTGATTTCACCCAGATATGCCTTCAACTACAGCCGATAGACTCACCACAACAATCACTCCTGTTAAGAATCCGAACATTCCTTATGGTATAACTTCCACCCAGATCCACCTTCCACCAAGGTTGGTTGCCCTGAGCACTAAGTGTACAAGACCCTTTGTGGTACTCGGTGCTTGTTTCCCCGTCCACCACCACTTCAGGAGGGGCATATTTATCTGTCCTGGGAAATATGTATGCAGGTCTGCCCAGGGCTTTATTAGTGTACACAGGCCCTGTTGCATCTGTAGTTAACAAGATGTTCCATTATTAGACCAAAGGTGATTCATGTACAAAGACAAGGTTCTCAATTGAAAAAGACAAACAAACAGACAAATAAAAGCCAAGGTTATACGGCCAGGGAGGTAAAAATAATGTGGTGTGTTTCAGGAAAATATGTCACAAAGTTGCAAAACATTGGATGTTGAGATATGACCATATGTGAAAAAAACTGATACAGATGATTCTAATTCTAGTTAAGAGTAGGGCATTTAGTAATACTTCTATATTTCAATTTGATATTTCTATTTTTGAAAAACTATTATTTCCAGGTGGACATTTAACAGTAAACAACCACATTTCATGGATAGAATGCCCAGGCATTTATTTTATTTCAGGCCACTCTTACCCCTAGCACTTTTTTTTGAGGCAGGAGATTATGCAGGACAGGTGTTTATTGCTTTATGCCAATTTATACCACGATGGGGGGTTGTACACGCTGCAAATGAGTGGATACCTGCTATTGTGTTTTGTCAAATGGATCCACGAATGATAATACAACCTGTTTTTATAGTAAATGTATCAAGGCTTCCTATTGGTTGAGCCTGTCAATGGCTCATCACTGATTGGCCAACCGCTCTCAATGGGCTGGTTACTGATTGGTTGATCCAGAGCAGAAAGAAGCGTCTGCTAAACATAAACAATGGAGGAAGATTGCGGAAATTTCGAGGTGGTGTTAGATGAAGAAAATGAAAATGAAAACTATTATGTGAGTAACATCAGAGATTTGAAGCGATATATAGAAGATTCTAAGAGCAAGAATACACAGAAGAAGATCAAATCTGTGGTGCACAAATTCGAGACATTTGTCAAATCTGAGGGTGTTCCAGAGGGAGAAATACTTCAACTAGAGCCGGCCAATCTGGATACATTGATAGGTAAGGTTTTTCCCATGCTTTTAGATCGAGTTAAATATTACAGGATAGTCTATTATATTATAATATTATAGACTAGCAAAGTACCCGTCCTCCGGACGGTCCCCCTCTCTCCCCACATTTCCCCCTCTCCCTCTTTTCCCTCCCCCTCTTCTCTGACTTTCATACCTGTTTTTCTCTCCCAACCCCATCTCCGATTTCCCTTTTATAATGCCCATTTCCCCTTCTGTACATCGCTGTCATTTAAACCAAAACCAATTTTTTAATATTTATTTTTTGTACATGTGATGTGTCACAGGAAAATGAGTCACTCCCCCAACCTATTTGAGAGCATCTACTGAAAACTCACATAACTTTACAAAAAAGCCCATATTTCAAATTCTGGGACTTTTCAACTATTTTCCAGGGGGACATGCAGATTCAGAATCTATAATAAACCCAAATTGGAAAATTTGACCCTGGGGTCCCCTTCTGTTTGGCTGGTCACTTATAGTTAGGTCCCCCTGGACGTAGGTTGTGGGAAATGACGTAGTATCTCACAGGGGCTTTCCCAGGCTATAAATAGAGTGTAGAGATCGCAATTTTAAAAAGGCTTCAAAACCACATTTCCACCCCAAATACCCTCACAAACCACATACGACGACATCCAGAGAGGGGGGATTGACATCTACAGATGAGTAAAGTAGTTTGTAATTCAACAAATTCCGAGAACATTCCGGACAAAGAAAACCTTCTTTCTACCATTTCTTTTCTACCTCCTTTCCTAGAAATCGCTCTAGCTTTATATTATATGGATGATATTGAATTATAATAAAGGTAATAAATTGTTGTTTACAAATACCTAAATGATAATGGATATGGTCGAAGTTTGGTTACTGATGAGGCATTCAAGACGTCTAGAGATATACTAGCAGCAAAACGAAAACACTTGAAGGGCATTGGACTTGGAAATAAAAAAAATAAAAGTGAACCCCTTAGTGTTGAAGATGAGGAGCAAATGTGGAAGAAGGGAGGGTTGGGTGATAATGACCCTGACGTATTGCAGAGAACTGTCTGGTATCTGTTGACAAAAAATTTGGGATTTAGAGGATGCCATGAAGCTCGCCAGTTGTGCTTTGGTGATTTGGAGGAAAAGGTGGACGAAAATACCCATACATACTATGAATGGACAGAGAAATTCTCCAAAACTCGACAGGGAGGGTCTAGCTGTCGACCTTTCAACCCTAAGATTTTCAGAGATGTAATGAAACCAGAAAGATGTCCTGTTAAACTAATACAGGAATTTATCTCACATCGACCTGAAATGATGTGTCAAGAAGACAGTCCCTTCTTCATTCGGGTACGTTTTGTTTAATAGATGATATTTGAAAATGATAAACTCTCAATAATAATAATAAAATCATAATTCAACTAATAGATATTGGTCGATTTACTGTTTAATATCTAAGGCTATAATTTCCGAGTGACTAGGCTTAGACTATAAAAATATTTTTCAAATCTTTTTTTTTCAGGTTAATCGTGGAAGAAGCCCTGGTACAATATGGTACAATATGGTACAAATATGGTATGGTACAAATGTCAAGCATTGGGAATTAATAGTTTGAGTACATTTATGAAGGGAATTGCAGTTGTTTCTGGTATATCATCTCACCGAAAGATCACTAATCACAGTGTTCGAAAAACCAGCTGCAGCCATCTCCTTCATGCTGGTGTGCCGCCAACAGCTGTAGCACAACTATCAGGGCACAAAAATGTTGCCAGCCTAAATCATTATAATGTTTTAAATTTTCGTCAACAGCAACTGATGTCAAACGTATTGGCTAGTACAGAAAATAACAGTATGCTTCCTGGATCTCGACAACTTTCAGGAAATAATTCAGAGAAGGGCCCAGCTATTTGCCTCCCGTTTTTAAGTTCAAGTAGCGACGACACAAGTGACAGTAAACCCAATGATAGAAAGAGGGCTTTCAGTGAAGCGCCTGTGTTCCATATAAATAATTCAGGATCTGGCTCGATACAATTCATTTATGGGGCCCAACCCAATCTTCATAAGATCTCAAATAATGAAGAACTACGTAGTTCACAACAAGTAGCCATTGAGAATCGTGCAAATTCACCAAAACGTTCCAGAAGAATTTTGCCATTAATCTACAGTGATAGTGACAGTGATTAGGTTTCCACTCGGTTTCCAGCAGATCGTGATGTACATGAATGTAAATAAAGAGCTTCAAACTGCATCCTCTTGTCAATGAATCAAATAAAAAAGCCTATTTTTATTTAATAATATTATATCCCACTGACATGATATGAAGCCCTACCATATATTCAAGCTGCAGCTACGTAATCCATGAGCTGTGACAGTATTGACAGCAACTGTTGCTGTCTGTCTTAGTTCATAAATTCTTGCAGCGATGGCGCTACATTCGTTCCTTAGCCAATCAGCTATTCGCTTGTATAGAGCTTTGGTATCAAAATCAATATGGCGGGTCCTTGGAGCGAAGCGAGGTAAATAAAGTGTTTGTTTATCAATTTAATTCTTAAATATGAAATCGTGGTATAAAAATAGGATGTAACTCGGTTAGTTTCTGACTTACTCGTTTTTTTCGACCAGGCATCTCACTCGAAGCCTGCGGCTTCTCGTGAGATA
The DNA here is from genome assembly GCA_942159475.1 of Sthenelais limicola. NCBI lineage: Eukaryota > Metazoa > Annelida > Polychaeta > Phyllodocida > Sigalionidae > Sthenelais > Sthenelais limicola. The sequence goes on along the minus strand of OW804100.1, from coordinate 111,380,104 downwards.
CCTGGTCGAAAAAAACTTGTGGGCAACGTATACAGTAAGTCAGAAACTAACCTTGTTACATCCTATCATAGATTACTACCTTAGAAACGCATGCTGTAACAGTGAGATGTCACTCATTTCTTAGCAGTTTATTAAGTTTACTCTCCTGTTATTTGGGTAACAACCGGAAGAAATTGAATCTAATTAATGGGACCGGCATTCATGTGGGGCCGGCGTTTATTTGGGACCCCGCATTCTATCGGTGAAATAAGGTACCTGAAATAATATATAGGATGACTTTAGAAATGCATGATTAATCAGATGAAACACATAATCAAAGGTTGAATATAACATTCCTTATTGGTGATGTGTTGCAGGAAAAGGAGTCACAAGTCAGAAAAAATATATTTTGAGATATCACAATATTAGAAAAGATTAGATCAAGGCAGTTCCAACAGTGGTTATCATATGGACATCTAATATAGTACCTCTATATTCTCTATGTGCCATATTTATTTTTTTAGAAAGAAAGGTTACAGTATTTTTGGGTAGACTAGCATCTAGAAGTCGACTAGCGTCTAGTAGTAGACTAGCGAAGAAGATTAATACTTGGTTGAATGACCTAAAAAATTGATGGATATTTTCAATAAATTGTCCTGAAAGTTGAGACAGGTATTTCTGCAACTGGGGGCATTAGATACCCTGAAAATGAGCACATTCCTAAAGAGAAAACTTGTGAAAAAAACACTTTGAAAAATATCATTTCTTGTGACCTATAACACATCATGTTTTGTATCAGTGTTGCTTGAAACAGTTTTACACCTTCAAGCTTTGGGTTTTTACAATTTCTTTTCTTATGAAGAAGTTGAAAGCTGCGATTCCACTGGAAGTAAGAGCAACACAAGAGCGGTCTTATAGAATTGTTTCCTACGCTTTCTATACACCCTTAATGACTACTATTTGCACATCTTTAGAAACAGAACGTTCCACCGCAACTACACAGTACTCTATCTGCCTGTTAAAATAGAATTACTAATGGAGTCATAACAAGTGTATGGATTTGAATGGATTAACAAGTGCAATAGTAGGATTGCTCTCAGCTTGTACTGAGCTAAAAACAAAAGCAGACAAAGAGCAAATGATCAGCACTCGATGAATAAGTGAACCACGAGCGAGCCATGAACACATATACTAACAATCCGGTGGAATTGTACCTTAAAAATGCATTACCAGCTATGCATGCGCAAATCTGCGCAATTTTCCCTTTTGCCACATACACCAAGTATATGATAAACTCAAACATGTCCCTGAATATCTAAGAATTCTGAATCCATTAAAAGCATGTAAATAGCAAAAGAAGTGGTCCATTATTCAATCGGTGCGCACGGAATGGACGTCCATTGGATCGTCTCTCAACCTGAAATTTCAGAGGGATTTCCCCCTTGTTAGCATACGTCATATATTGGGAAATGAGGGTGCACCATATATGCTGTGTGACGTTTTGTGAAATTCCGTTTGTTCAATGAACAGTTTGGCTATGTTTGGTACTCCCATTACCTTTAGAAAATAAAGCATACACACACTCTATGCAGCAAAGCATATTTTTAACTTTATCATCTTTTTTTTATTATTTTACCATCAGGACCTAAATATTGATATGTGTGACATTGAAAAATCAACCTTGTTTAGCCATATTTAAAATTAAACCACTCTAAGTTCTTAGCATCAGTGAAGCCCATACAGAATTCCGAATACAACCAATTATACCCTGAACAACCAATTACACTGAAAATCGAGTATATAAGGTCCAGTCGTCCAAAGCTATTGATAAATAGACCCTGCGCACGCATATATGAGACCATGGGTTCCCCAATACCCCTCCTGTCTTCATTGGGCTATTACAGGGCACTCATGCAGTGATATGCAGAGCAAAAATCGATGCCAATTTTGTTACTTTTAATCAGTTTTTCTTCTTTTGAAACGTTTCTCCAGGACATATGATAGCTTTTGAGTGTTTATCTCAAGGATAGTCATTTTATTTCAGGATCTTCCATAGCTGGTAATGCATCTTTAAAACAGCAGTTTCACTGGATTGCTTGTATCTACACCAAAGCAAATGAACAAGAGATAAAAAAACTATCAATAGAATTTAAACAGATCAGAAATAAGATTAATACTTGAAAGAAATGCAAAGGACAGGAATTACCCCAGAATAGAAATAACCCCAGAGCTCTGCGGAAATTGATGAACACGATCATTAACCCAGTGAAAATTAGATTAATTGAAACCAATTCAGATATTTATATACCAGACTCAAATGGAGATAAAATTAGTTATGACCATGTACCATACAGTTTGAATGAATTCTTTTTGAAGTTGGACCATCTCTAGCTTGGAAAATTCCGGACCCCAATAAAGATTTTGATGGGATCGCTCTGTCAATAAGGCACATATTGCCCTCAAGGAGATTCAAATGAGATAAATATTACAATGGCCATTTTCTTAGATTTTAAGAATGTATTTGATACAGTGAACCACTCAAAATCATTAGAGAAGCTAGAGAAAATAGGGGTGAGACAGAACAAATTCATGGTTTAAAAATGACATGTCAGAATGTAATCAATATCACATTGTGTAAGGGCCAATGGCTCCCTATCAGCCCAGGGTAGGATCACTGATGGTGTTCCACAAGGTACAATATTAGGCCCAATCCTCTTCACGATTCATATTAACACCAAGTTGTTGAGAATTCAACTATTTAACACTATGCAGATGAAACAGTCCTTTTCTATAGTAATGAAAAAGAAGCAAAAATATTCTAAATAATGCAAACAGATTTAGACTAGATAGACACTTGGCCCATAAAGTGTCTGGTTTCACTGTGTCTCTATTTGATAGGCACTAGGGAAAATAAAAAGAGCGGACCATGAAGCAGAATAAAGGAGCAGACCAGTGGAATCACAACTTAAGTGTGAAGTATATAGGTAAAACTAACCTCAGTGCTGTCTGTGGGATCATCCTTCACTGAGGTGGAGGCGGGGAAAACCTGAGGTGCGGAGCGAAGCGTAGCACCAAGGGTTTCCCCCCGCCGGAAACAAGGTGAAGACAGATCCCACAGACATGCACTAAGGTTAGTTCGAGATTCATTTGACCTCTTACAAAGGATTTTAAACATTAGATTGCTTTAATTATGGTAACTTGATGCGAGAGAAACATGGCAAGGGAGCAACATTGTTCCAGTGACACTTCAGTTTATGATGGCCGTCGTAACATTAACGAAAGCCTCCGCACTTACAATGCTTAGCAGATGACGTAACGTCATGGCATGGCGCGTGCCTATGACAACGCTGGCCTAGTTTCTGGATAACCAATGAAAACGCAGAAGGATAAACTGGGTCATCTGTTTCTTCCCTAGGGAGGAATGAAACATATTTCATCCTGCTCACTTGCATATAGCGAGTCTATATAAAGTGTATGGGCACTTCATTCCAGAGGTGAAATAATACATCTTACCTCCTGCTGTCCAGGTGTGTGAATCTGTGCTAACACAAGAAGGTGTAGTTGGGTCAGTGAATGCCTTCACCGTCTCCACACGGGCCATCGCTGCTATACATAACAGGGCAGACGTACCTGCATCACATCTCTTAGTGCAGGAGGCCTTCATTGAACCCCTGGCAGCAAATAATTCATACATTAACATTACATTATTGTACAATATATTTATTATACACACATTGCTCTGAAAACAATGGATCTACAGTGATTAAAGCATAGTGAGTATTTCAAAAGTGATTTACATGGGGTGGTCATGGCAACCAATTTGTTTTTTTACTAAGATTACTGGTAAAATTCAAATTTATAACTCAATTTTTTTCCTATTATTATGATTGAAAGGATGTATACAAAATCTGTTAACTAACTTGTTGGTTTCAGTCACTTAGAATATTGCATAAGGTATGTAGCAACGAGTGCAATATTTGCGTTCCTTCAACCAACTTGTTACTTCATCTGTATTTATCTTACCTATTTATCTTAATGTTTAATTAGCCTTTCAAAGGCCTTATGGGTCAGATTTGCAGACAATATACAATTGGCAGCTGTATACATTTGGAGTATTCTGCTAAATTAGGCTGCAATTTGGTCAATACCAGGTAAATTTGAGTGTATTCAACATTGCATTGATTCTAGCAATCTGTTGGGTTAGGTGGAACTGTATTTTGAACTTTATTTTTGTCCTAAATTTGGGTTATTTTAGGGAATTGGTGAAGTTGAATTGTACATTTTCTGATGGTTTGACCCATATGTATTTATTACATGGTGTCTAATAATCTAATAAGTATTTCTAGACTTTGAGTTTGATATTTTCGTTTTTTGAAAAAAAAGTTTCCTATATTTCTCGGGGTCAATAAACAGTAAAGTAACTAAATGTAGTTCATAATGAGGACCTTTAAAATAAATATATTACATAGCTTGTCCTGAAATTTGATGCATCAATTGATATAACTATAATTGATAAACCCTCCAAAAATTAGAACATTCCAATAATGTGATCTTGTGAAAAAAAAACACTTTGAAAAATATCAATTTTGCAACTTATGACTCATTTTCCTGAAACACATCGCATATGTAATTACTCATTTCTCATCACATCTGAATTTGTATCTGTTTCAAAAGGACGTTTTTGTAACATTCCCTGTTAGAAATAAGACTCAAATCAAAAAGTGGCACTCATTGGAAGAACTGGCTTTATATGAACGACTGAATTGTAAAATCACTGGTCAGCATTAAAATATTTTTTTCAATTGAATTAAATTGAATATAATGTATCAGCACTATACACAGGAGGGCAGATGTGAACCCCATAAGTAAATGACACATTATATTTCAGGAAAATGAGTCACAAGTCACAGAAAATAGATGTTGAGCTATCATGATATCTGAAAAGATGGGATGAAGTGGATTTGAATGATAGTAAACAATAGGATAGCTAATAAGTTCTTCGAAATTTTAAGTTTGATATTTCTATTTTTAAACATAAAGTTTGCAATATTTTAAGTTGGATAATGACAAGTGAATAAGCTAAATATAGTCTATAGGCTGACCTTAGAGACGCACAGATATATTTAATACCCTACCTTGGAATTTGATATATGTATTCATGCTACAAAAGGCGTAAAGCACCACAAAAATGAAAACATTCCTACAGAGACATCTTTTGAATAAAACACTTTGAAAAATATAAATTTTGCGACATGTGCATCATTTTGCTAAAACAACTCACAAATGCTTACCTGTGCATGTACACTGAATTGTAGGCTGCAGTTGTTGGCCTGTAACAGAACAAAGCTGCACCAAGTACAACAATAGTGAGTAGATCCATTACAGAAGCCATGATCCTGGTCTTGTGTATGAGTTACTCCTAGCACTCATGGGCTGCTCGTTATACTGAGTCTAACTATGTGAGGCGTCTATCTTGTGTATGAGTTACTCCTAGCACTCATGGGCTGCTCGTTATACTGAGTCTAACTATGTGAGGCGTCTATCTTGTGTATGAGTTACTCCTAGCACTCATGGGCTGCTCGTTATACTGAGTCTAACTATGTGAGGCGTCTATCTTGTGTATGAGCTACTCCTAGCACTCATGGGCTGCTCGTTATACTGAGTCTAACTATGTGAGGCGTCTATCTTGTGTATGAGCTACTCCTAGCACTCATGGGCTGCTCGTTATACTGAGTCTAACTATGTGAGGCGTCTATCTTGTGTATGAGCTACTCCTAGCACTCATGGGCTGCTCGTTATACTGAGTCTAACTATGTGAGGCGTCTATCTTGTGTCTGAGTTACTCCTAGCACTCATGGGCTGCTCGTTATACTGAGTCTAACTATGTGAGGCGTCTATCTTGTGTCTGAGTTACTCCTAGCACTCATGGGCTGCTCGTTATACTGAGTCTAACTATGTGAGGCGTCTATCTTGTGTATGAGCTACTCCTAGCACTCATGGGCTGCTCGTTATACTGAGTCTAACTATGTGAGGCGTCTATCTTGTGTATGAGCTACTCCTAGCACTCATGGGCTGCTCGTTATACTGAGTCTAACTATGTGAGGCGTCTATCTTGTGTATGAGCTACTCCTAGCACTCATGGGCTGCTCGTTATACTGAGTCTAACTATGTGAGGCGTCTATCTTGTGTATGAGCTACTCCTAGCACTCATGGGCTGCTCGTTATACTGAGTCTAACTATGTGAGGCGTCTATCTTGTGTATGAGCTACTCCTAGCACTCATGGGCTGCTCGTTATACTGAGTCTAATTATGTGAGGCGTCTATCTTGTGTATGAGCTACTCCTAGCACTCATGGGCTGCTCGTTATACTGAGTCTAACTATGTGAGGCGTCTATCTTGTGTATGAGCTACTCCTAGCACTCATGGGCTGCTCGTTATACTGAGTCTAATTATGTGAGAGCAAAGTGTAATCTTCTAATACACCAGTGTATGGGTCATGCTGTCAGACAATGTACAAATGACAAGTTTACACAAATAAACTTTATTCTCAGCTATTGTGATAAGACAACCTTCCAGATTCACTCATATTATGACTTATAGGACTGAATTCTTCATTATCATACTGCAGGTATATCGTTATACCCAAATTTGAAGTCTAATCCGCCAAGAGTAAACAGACGGTGGTGAGCGATAATTAGTAAAGTCACCATTGGAAGGGATTTGAGTGGGTCCTCCAAATACAAATGGAGGATGATTTTACTGTCTTGTAGCAAGAACAAAGACACAGAATCCTCTTAAATCTTGGTCAAATGACTTTAGATGGGTTGGAAAATGATTGACCAAAACCTAAAATGTATTTAGACGTTGATCGAAGATAACTAAAGAAAGGTCAGCTACATCAGACAACTAAGAAATAGAGTAAAATAAATATTAGGTATATCTGAGTCTATATATATGTGTGGTATTGCTAAATATGTTGTTAACCACATTTTTGTCTTAAATTTGGTTTACCTTTGTGGATTGTTGAAGGGGAATTGTACATTTTCTAGTGACTTCACCAATATATGTATGGATTAGTTATAAGGCAGGATAATGTTGATCTAACGAATTCTCTCCCATTACTGTATCAGGCACGTACATTAAACATACACTGCACATAATGGCTATTAAATGGTGCATGGAAGTTGAGAATGAGCTGCATCGTTACCGACCCCGAGAGTGGTCTAGTGTTGGTCAGCATTGATTCTTATAGTATTGTTATTCCACCATACAGCAGTTACAGCATTATGGAAAAGGACTTAACTTCTGGTTACTCAGTCATGTAAATACACAAAAAAATAATAACCAACTATTACGCTTAATGCGTTTTGGTTACCGGCTACTGACTTTAGATGTAGGTTTCTTATGCCCTATGAACAGCTAGCAAGAACAAGAAATGAAAGTGTGACAATAATAATTTACTAAGTGTATATACTTGTCATAAGAAGAATTAATAATGCCATGGCTGTTGACAAATTTAATATTATAGATTTTCTTTTATTATATGCAAACTTTACTTAAATTGCTGTTGACAAATTTAATATAATAGATTTTCTTTTATTATATGCAAACTTTACTTAGCAAAATTCAAAATTCAAACCCACTGAGATATTCACTATTTTATGTCCAGTGAAGTTTATCAAGTATTTTTACCTTCTTTTTGATATACAGAAAGTATCAATTATCTATGATAGTGATTACTTTATTCTGTATGCCTTAACATATAATTGTTTTCCAAATAAATTCCTTATAATCATCTCTACTATGAATTCTTTCTTTTAAATTCTAGGAGTTCCACAGGGTCGCGGCCACATATGTGATGTGTTTCAGGAAAATAAGTCTTTATAATATTTTTATCTTTTCAGTGCTAATAGATCTCATATTTTGATTGCAGCGAAAGGTAAAATGGTTTTATTTGCAATATATATGATCCATTGTATTGTCTATTTCTATCTACTTTTTTGATTATTTATATTAAACGTCTCGTAGCCCAATAAATATTTTTCAATTCATGTTGTCAAATGCTTTGTGTAAGTCATCCACCACATCAAAGGCTTTGTGTGAATCGATAGTCCTGAAACCATATAGCTATTTTAGAGCTTACCCCAACACCACCTTGAACACTCACTTGAATCTTGATTACCGAAATGATTGGAAAACACCCAACATATGTGATGTGTTTCAGGAAAATGAGTCATAAGTCGCAAAATTGTTATTTTTCAAAGTGATTTATTTATAAAATATATTTGTTGGAATATTATTATTGTTGGGGTACTTAATGCTGCTAGTAATATCAATACATGTACGGAATTTGAAGGCAATTCATTCAATATATTTATGCATTTCTAAGGTCATCTTATAGAGTTTATTTAAGTACTTTATTAGTAATTATCCACCCAAAAATATCAGTACCTTTTTTTTCAAAAATAAAGATATCAAACTTATAATATAGAAACACTACTTTGATGTCCTTGATGTTTACTACCATTAGAATCGGCTTGTGCTCATCTATTTAAATATGATAATTTCTCAAAATCCATTTTTTGCGACTTGCGACTCATTTTCCTGAAAAACATCACATGTGACCATAACCTAGGATAATATTTTGTGAACATTGACTGATCTTTTTTTTCCAGATCACATTTAGTGATTCATTCACCCACTCCCATACACACATATCGATTGACATATTGGACTTCAGATTATTGTGCTTAAAACGAACTCAATGTAACCATAGAAACCAAATACAGATTTAATTGATCTGTTCCAAGAACAATCACCGATAGTATTAATATATTCACAGTCACGTGACATGATCAAATCCAGCCTGTGTGTTCCCATGGTTACATTAATTAACATTTATTTAAATGAGTATAAATAGGATGAGTAGTAATTGTACGCCTGGACAAACACTGCCCCCCTGCCCAGTCCTCCTACCCCCCCCCCCCATCTCCCATCCCCCCTGCCCAGACCCCCTACCCCCCCTACCCCCTCCCTGTCCCCCCCCCACCCCGCCATGGGAAGACATCAATGTGGCTCTCCAACTGAAGCTCAATTGTGAATTGTTTTAGGAAAATGAGTCATAAGTCGCAAAACTGATATTTTTCAAAGTGTTTTTTTCACAGGATCCCATTATTGGAATGTTCTAATTTTGGAGGGTTTATCATTTATAGCTATATCAATCGAAGTATCAAATTTCAGGATGATCTATGTAATATATTCTTTCGTTTTAAAGGTGCTCATATGGACTACATTTAGTTACTTTACTGTTTATTGACCCCCAGAAATATTGAAAACTTTTTTTTTCAAAAACGAAAATATCAAACTTAAAATCTAGAAATATTTATTAGATTATTAGACTGTTAACTATCATTGGAATCAGCTTGATCTCATCTTTTCAGGTATGGTGATATATTTGCGCAAAACCCCAGCAATATTGATCTGAGAGCTTTTCAAATGCAAGTTTTGAAAGTCTCACAATTCAATTAATTCCAGTTATAAAATAAACTAATAGTACTTATATTCCCTAACCTTATTATACTTGATAAAATGAACAAATAACTAATAAAAGAAAGAATGCCGGGGGCTATTGAATCCCCTATTGAATTAAATATATTCTTTTTTTCAACATTGCGTTACTTCATTTTCAAATATTTCTTTAACCTTTGACACTGTAAAATGGAGGTTTTTAAAGTCTCACAATTCAATTAACTCCCGTTTTAAATCTTTTTTTTTTAATATTACCTATATATTGATAAAATAAACAAATAAACGATAGAAATAATCACTCCATACTGACATAAGTTTGCCTATAAAGAGCAGAAGCCAGTAACAGACCTTTTCTGTCTGATTTAATCAACCAAAACCTAATCTTTGACTCGTAAACAGTAAATCTGCATTGCGGCTGTGCACCGGGTGAATGGAGGCCGTTTATTATTCCATTTCTCATCACTACCACCCCTCACTGCCATGTGGGGGTCATAGAAATATGGGGGACGACCTTTGACCCCCACACTGGGGGAGGGTGGAAGCCAGGTGGGGCGTGTTTACACACTAGTCCCCCTATTATCGGTCAGATTTTTATTAGAAAATGTACAATTCAACTTTGCCAATCTTTTTAAAAAACCCAGACAAGAATGAAGTTTAAAATACAGTTCAACCTAACCATACAGATTGCTAGAATCAATACAATGCTGAATATACTCGAATTCACCTAGTAGTAACCAAATTGCAGCCTAATTTAGCAGAATTTACTAAATGTGTACAGCTGCCAATTGTACATTTTCTGAAAATCTGACCCACATCGCCCATTATCGCCTACAGCTTGGAAGGCAATTAGTGGAAGTCACAGAATCTGATAGATATTCACGAGGGACTTTATTTTATTTTCTAAATCATGATTTCTGAGAATTGCGTCATCGATGTAATGTAATTCTTGAATAGGAAAATCTAAAGTAAAATATCTTAAAGATGTCATATTAAACTACCGTCCTTCAAATCTGATTTACCCTCCCCTCCTACTTATGATCATATACAAGTGGGAAGGGGGATGAGGAGCAGGGAAGAGGATGAGTGGTAAGGATTGAGAGGAGAAAGAGAGGAGTGAAAGGAAAAAGTGGAGAGAGAAGGGAGTGAGAGGAGGGAGAGGAGGGAGACGAGGGAGAGGAGGAAGAGAGGAGGGAGCAGGCGAGAGGAGGAAGAGAGGAGTGAAAGGAAAAAGTGGAGAGAGAAGAGAGTGAGAGGAGGGGGAGTGAGGGAGACGAGGGAGAAAGGAGAGAGGAGGGAGAGTAGAGAAAGGAGAGGGGAGATAGAGGTAGGAGATAGAGAGGAGAGGGAGTAGAGAGAGAGAAGAGAAAGGGAGAGAGAGGAAAGAGAGAGGAGAGAGGGGAAGAGAGGGGAAGAGAGGGAGAGAGAGGGAGAGGAGGGAGAAACGAGAGAAGAGAGAGGAGGGAGAGGAGAGCGAGGAAATAGAGGGAGAGAAAGAGCAGACATAGGAGAAAAGAGGGGGGAGAGAGGGAGAGAGAGAATAGAGAAGAAAGACACAAGAGATGAGAGAGGGAGTGGGAGACAGGGTGCAAAGAGAGGAGAGAGAGGCAGGGGAGGGGAAAAGGAGAGGAGAGAGAGAGTATAGTGAGAAAAGAGAGGCGAGATTCAGAGAGGAGAGGAGAGAGAGAGAGTGGGAGAGAGAGAGGCAAGAGAGAGAAGAAGGAGGGGAAGAGAAAGAGACGGAGAGCAAAGATAACACAATGTTTTAACTTCTTAACAAAACACGTCAGAAAGACTTTCTAATATCCCTCAGCCCAACCCACTTACCCGCCCTCCCCCCCATCCAGATGACATCTCCCCCTCCCTCATATTCCTCTTTGAGAGATATGCTTTCAAGATGGCGGCTGCCTGTCCGTCACGTGACCAAACATGCAGCAGACGACAATTGTCAAGTTGGTAAACAAATGGCGGGAAAATGTAAACATGAGCGATAATAGAGGAGGGTCAGCTAAACCAGGTCGTCATGGCAGCACATCTCATATGTGATGTGTTCAACGATAATGAGTCACAAGTCGCAAAAAATGGATTTTGAGATATCATCATATTTGAAAAGATGAGATCAAGCGGATTCTAATGATAGTAAATATTAGGGACATCTAATAAGTGTTTCTATACTTTAAGTTTTATATTTATATATTTATATTTGATATATTTTTTCTCTGGGTAGATAAAGTAACTAAATATACTCTATAGAATGACCTTACAAATGCATTAATACATTCACGGTCTTGAAATTTAGTACATGGGATTATGA